>CM029125.1:12147518-12163807 GCA_016859345.1 Istiophorus platypterus
ATTTATAATATAAGTACAATGGTGTCATGTTGTATGGTCAATTATCAATCCAATCTGTATATTCACCACTTACAAGATAAAATTTGCTTTCTTACTTAAAGTCCATTTATGGAAAACTTCATAAACTTTACAAGATAAAGATACCTTTATGTTATTTAACGGTGGATTATACTCACACCTTCTTAAACTGTATACACAGCTACAAATACACAAATACAATCTGTCATTTAGTTAAACTCAGCTGTTAGATATTTACAGAAAATGAAAATACTGAATCACAACATCAGTATGCGGCCTTCCTCTGGAGCAGCTGCACTGGGTGGGTCTTAAAACTGCAATGATAAGATGACTACGTCTACATGGGACTATATGGGAAAAGAAGAGTATGGAGAAGAAAGGAACAGCTCATGATCCAAAGCCACCACATCATCTATCAGACATGGGGGAGGCAGTGTTATGGCATGTGCATGTACAAGGACATGGGTTCATTTCTCATCGGTTGGGATCAAATCAATCTGAACAGATTCCTACATCAGTCTGACTTCCTCCTAAAGAGAGATCAGAACTTACCCTGGTTCGTTTCTACATTAGAAAATTGTTCTTTTGCATCCTGTTATAATAACTTACAATGCAGTTTTCACTAAAATAGGTAGACTATGGCTATATCACATGTAACTTGTAAATTTATAATTGATTCATAATGGCATTTATTTGATCTAAAATGTACAAAATGTGTTGTCGGGGACAAAATCACCTTACGTGTGCTGTGGAGTAAAAGGAGTAAGTCATCAGAAATTCGGGCCAGGATGATCAGCCTACGTTGTTAGCACACTGGTCAGCTCTTGACTCCCCCCTGTCTTGCAACAAGACAAATTGTGTACCTGTCAAAGTGCTTATGCACCAAACTGTATATACTGTATTTACTTTTACCCACAGGTTCGCGTTGGAGGAGTGAACTACATCCACCTGAGTGTCTTCCAAGTTCTCTTGTGTCTTGGAGGAGAGGTAGTGATGCGTGACGTACAGCAGCAAGAAACCAAAGACGACCCCTTCGTACCTTTCTAAAGTGTTCAAACCACCTGTTTATCCAAAGCACTTTAAAACATCATTCACTGATTTACAAACACACTCACACATGCATGGTAGCAAGGTACCATGCACAGTGTTGGCCTTACCAGAGCTGCCCTAGACAGAGAGATCTATATCCTAATAGTCAACTCTGGTTTTGGGAACTGCCAATCAGCTCCAGAGGAGAATTTTAAAATCTTGCGAAACAGTTTACTTAGTTTACGGCTCATCCTTGTTCCTCAACAGCTCCAAACATGAAACCCAAAAGTTTTGAATCTAACCGATGGGTATGATTCATCATCCAATGTCTCAAGTGTGGTCAGTGGGTGTGATTCAAACTTTGCACTTCCTCAACTTCCTCAACTGTCATGTCCTAACACAGACACGCCTCCGAATAACACATTCTAGTGAAAAGGGATGGAAAAAGAGAAATAATTTGATATAATTTACGCACCTTTCCTCCTCTTACTTTCAATGGTTTTAAATAGAAATAAGACACAAGATTCTAAAGTTATTTAAAATCAGATAACTTTTTTGTTGTTGTTTTAATCGGCTTGCATCGCTTACTCCCACCTTCCAACCTCTCCTGCTACGCTGATGGTACGTTCCAAGGACTCATATACATATATATATATTTCACTGACTCTAAGTGAAAACCCCACTGAAGCCAAGAAGTCCAGCAGTGAAAACAGAGATGATGACGCCTGGAGGACTTAGCGAGGCGAAGGATGCCGACCCCGAAGTTCAGCTCATATGTGACAGTGTAAGTAGCGAAAGGTTCATCGTTAGACTCGGACTTTTTTCCTTTAACATCATCCACTCACAGTTAGCAGGACCTGTGTTTCATTTGTGATGATCATGTTGAACTTTGTTGTTATTCAGGTGAAGCCCCACGCAGAGGCGAAGGCAGGGAAGACCTACGATGCTTTCAAAGCCATAAGCTACAAGACACAGGTCGTGAATGGGACCAACTACTTTATCAAGGTGATTATTATTTACAAGGCAAAGAAGTCCTGAGATGTGATATGTTCTAATACTGTGTGACCAAGATTATGAAAAAAATATTATCTTTAAAGGCTATTTGTGATAATGGAGATGATTTGTACTCTCTAGCAAAAAAATCAAGTGAAATTCAAAGTGCCCATAATCAAGTCTCTATATATCTATCTGTATATGTTCCCATTATTCTATGGAGGTTTATAGCAACTTTCTGCTATTGCTTTGGTTTTCCAGCCTAAAACTTTAATGTTCTAGTTCACTCCCATCACATCAACTAAAGACCCGGATTTTTTACTCAGGAGTTGTTGGAGGGAAAAACAGAGCTAAAAGAGGAGTTAGTACTCATCTTACCTTCCTCAGGTGGGCACAGACACTTACATTTCTCTCTTGCAGGTCCACGTGGGAGGAGATGAACATCTTCACCTCCGTGTTTACAAAAAACTCCCATGTAGTGGAGGGGATCTTGAGCTGACTGCAATGCAACAGAACAAGGGTCCCGACGAACCTATTGAGCCCTTCTAAATGGATCAGAGAACAAGAAACACATCCTATCAGTGCCTACAGACCGGAATCTTGTACAAGTGATATTATCACGCTGTCCTATCTCTTTATATTAATCAACGTTACCCAACCCCAACATGCAATAACATGCTGTATACATAAAGTAGATCATGATGATAGGAGCATGTCTAAATGGAACTATTTAGTAGATGGTGAATTAATAAATGATCATTGCATTCATCAGATTTGCCTAGATTGTCTTAAGTGTTGCTTTTCTTTCTGTAGTGGCTGATTTGTAAAATTGCTGCAAGGCTATACAGTGGCATCAAAAATTGTTCAGACTCTATCACTTTTTTGCACACTTTATTTTCTTGTACTTTTTAAATGGATAAAATTGTCAATTTGGCCCATCAGTCTACAATGAATAGCCCATAATGATAAAAGTTAAATCATATTTTGTATCAAGTAAATGTAGCAGCTGTTGACATTTTTTTCCAGAGTTTCTATTTATGGATCCTCAGAGTACAAGTCCCCCCCCAAAGTGCATCACTCCGCTCTCATGTTATTACATGTATTGAAGCCAAATATATAAAAAATTATGCTAAATGCATCTAGATTTCTTTTTAAATTTCTATGTGCATTTGGATTGTTTTGTTTTTTTTAATCTTCATTCATCTAGCTGTATTATGGCTGAGTACAGTGCCCTTTTTAGGATTATACACTTGGAAATCACTTCTTGTAACTAGTAGTGATCACAGCTCCATTTAGGGCCTTGCTCAGTACATCAGTAGGTGGAGGTGCATGCAGTCTGGTTTATTCTTCTATAAGTTTCATCCCCTCTAAATATGTACAATAACATAGAGTAACATGGCTTGGTCAGTGTGTAGAGCCACGTTATAAGTCAGGTAATGTAGCATAGCCACGGCTTAGAGTTGAAGGATGAGTGCTTTGATTTTATATCTTCTCCAATCAAACAATCCTTCGGAAAGAAAAATACATTCTGTACATTAACATCCAATAGATGCTTTGCAACACACAAAATACATTCGTACACACTTATTTCTGCTTACAACTACATTTTATCATGTTAAAAACCATGTGATACATGTTTATATACTGATTATACATGATAAATAGGGGGACTTAAAGTGAAGTTTTGCACATTGAACAAACTGTACATGTTATTAACAGCTATTTAAAATTGAAAAAAAAATAATTTGATTCCCACAACAAAAAATGGTATCATTTAAACGTAAATTTAAAAATGAATTTATAATAATAAAGAGCGTGTCTACAATTCACGCTTCATACACAACTGTAGTGACAAGCGATGACACGATAAACTAAAGCTTAAACACTGAATGCATTTTTGCACAGACACTAAGCTGTGAAGCAAACTGAATGCTCAAAACATCTTAATAAGACACAGACTGCAAACACTGCAAGTTCACACTGCAGGTAAACTATGGACTTGATGACTGATCCATTTGTAAGGGAAAGCTGATGGATTCTTAAAAAATGGGATTTTTTTAGTAGAGATCCTAAAATCTCTACAGATACCAAATATGTTTGGCTTAATTTTGGCCAAATATATAAAAAGTTATACAAATTGCATTTAGATTACTTCCTAAATTTCTAAATCCATTTACTTACATAATCAGTGGTATGTATATGTGTACCACAAGTTCCCTCAATTTTTTTGAACAAAATAACAGTCTTTGTGAACTAAGCCCACATTCCTCAATCACACCCACTACACTGCAGGTGCACTATGGACTTGATGACTGATCTATTTGTAAGGGAAAGCTGATGGATTGTTAGGATATGAATATGAAAAGAAATGTGTGAATTTGAACTATGACTTTGAATTTGAACATTGAATTTTATACAAAATTGTTAGTGTATTTGATCAATTTTCAACTGTGTAATTTAGTCCTACTAGTAATATTACTTTAAGCATAAAATGTTTAGTTTTTGCAATTTTGCCATTCGTATTCTAACCCAGTGCAGTTGTCATATTTGATGTCAGATTTCTGTCTGTTTCCTGTCAGTGATGAAATGGCCATAAATGTTGAATCTTGAACTTATAATTTTGCTGGTACACAGCAGGCTACAAACTCTCAAGTTCTTACGTAAACTAAACCACTGACACATTTGACCCAACTGTGTCTGTGAAACCTGATATAAGCAATCTTCCAAATCCCAACGCCAAATCAAACCAATTCCTGGGAGCCTTGCAGTTAAAAATGAAGAAAATGTTGATTTAACAATAATCACACACAACTTGTAATCTGAAGTAACTGAATTACACTGCAGGAGGGTTTGGTGACATGAGGTTGCCTTTAGGCGTGAGCCACATCCCAGTCAGTTGACCTCTCAATTTGTTCTTTTTAATTTGGCTCCCACCAGTGTAAGAAAAAGAAATTACATGTTCTTTTCTTCAAACACATTTCATGGTTTTTAAATCTTACTGTTATTGCAGCTGTTCTGTATCTTCACCTGTTATTACGCTCTGTGTTTTTATTTATAATATAAGTACAATGGTGTCATGTCGTATTGTCAATTATCAATCCAATCTGTATATACACCACTTAAAAGATATAATGTGCTTTCTTACTTAAAGTCCACATACGGAACACTTCTTAAACGTTACATGATAAAGATCCTTTTTTTTATTTAACATTTGCAGTGTATTATACTCACACCTTCTTAAACTGCATACACAGCTACAAATACACACCAAGAAACTCTACCTAGCAGTGTTTACAAAACTTGTAAATAACCAGAATACCACCAAAACGGTTGAGTCTTCACTCTCTGAGTATCTGCACTAGACTGAATTAAACATGCCACTGCAAATCTAAATGACCTAATTATCCAATTTCAACCAGTTTATTGGAGTTATTCAAGTTCTTACAGAAATATTAGTCCATTTGTTTTGGAACTACACTTAAAATATTTTGAGTAAAATATTTGAGAGTGATAGGATAAGGTTTTGGTTTTATTTTCAAAGGAGTAAATAAAAAAGTATGCGTGTTGATTTAAAACACAACGTTTGGTTCAGGAAGGAATGTTTTCAAAGTCATTCATTTCGAAAAATTTCAAACCAAAATCCAAAAAGACCACATTCACATATGTCATTTAGTCTAAACTCAGTTGTTAGATGCTTACAGAAAATGACAATACTGAATCACAACATCAGTATGCGGCCTTCCTCTGGAGCAGCTGCACTAGATTGGTCTTAAAACTGCAATGATAAGATGACTCTGTCTACATGGGACTACATGGGAAAAGAAGAGTATGGAGAAGAAAGGAACAGCTCATGGACCAAAGCCACCACATCATCTATCAGACATGGGGGAGGCAGTGTTATGGCATGTGCATGTACAAGGACAAGGGTTCATTTCTCATCGGTTGGGATCAAATCAATCTGAACAGATTCCTTACTCAGTCTGACTTCCTCCTAAAGAGAGATCAGAACTTACCCTGGTTTGTATCTACACTAGAAAATTGTTCTTTTGCATCCTGTTATAATAACTTACAATGCAGTTTTCACTAAAATAGGTAGACTATGGCTATATCACATGTAACTTGTAAATTTATTTATATATATATATATATATATTTGATCTAAAATGTACAAAACGTGTCGTCAGGGACAAAATCACATTATCTGTGCTGTGGAGTAAAAGGAGTAAGTCATCAGAAATTCGGGCCAGGATGATCAGCCTACGTTGTTAGCACACTGGTCAGCTCTGTCTTGCAACAAGTAAAATTTTTGCACTGGACGTGAGTGCAACTTCACATAGCCATCTCAATTTCAGCGAATCGAATGCTAGCATGTCTACATTGTTCGTCTTGGAGACGGAGACTCTGAGAGGGAACATCTAACTTATCCAACTCACCCCAAAGATAATGTAAAAGACTTCACTCAAACATTGGTAGGGACAGTTGGGTCATCCTAAATTACTGCTGGGGTCATGTCCGTACCGTCCATATGCAAACCTTTACCCTTGGCATGTATTTCTGCCAGTGGACCTAGGTCACCAGTGTTTATTGATGATGTGATTGCCTCTAGTAGCAACAGGATGAATTCTGAACCAAACAGGGCTATATTATCTGTTCAGATTTAGCTAAATGCTTCAAAACGGAAGGGATGGTGCTTCACAGAACAGATAATAATCACAGAAAACTTACTTTGAAAGCGACCCAAGAGCTTCTCAAGACAAATGAATATCCTCCAATGGCCAAGTCACCTGACCTCAACCAAATTGAGCATGTTTTTCAGTCGCTGAAGAAAAAGCTGAGGGCAGAAAGACCCACAAAAAAGCAGTAACTAAAGGTGGCTGCAGTTAATGCCTCTCAAGCATCTCAAGGGAGGAAACTCAGCTTTTGTTCGTGTCCACTACTTCCAGACTCCAGGCAGTTGTGTAAAGAGGAAAAATTAGGAAATTTGTGTCCCTGTCAAAGTGCTTATGCACCAAACTGTATATACTGTATTTACTTTTACCCACAGGTTCACGTTGGAGGAGTGAACTACATCCACCTGAGTGTCTTCCAAGTTCTCTTGTGTCTTGGAGGAGAGGTAGTGATGCGCGACGTACAGCAGCAAGAAACCAAAGACGACCCCTTCGTACCTTTCTAAAGTGTTCAAACCACCTGTTTATCCAAAGCACTTTAAAACATCATTCACTGATTTACAAACACACTCACACATGCATGGGAGCAAGGTACCATGCACAGTGCTGGCCTTACCAGAGCTGCCCTAGACAGAGAGATCTATATCCTAATAGTCAACTCTGGTTTTGGGAACTGCCAATCAGCTCCAGAGGAGAATTTTAAAATCTTGCAAAACAATTTACTTAGTTTACGGCTCATCCTTGTTCCTCAAAACCTCCAAACATGAAACCCAAAGGTTTTGCACCTGACTGTTATGATTCATCATCCCATGTCTCAAGTGTGGTCAGTGGGCGTCATTCGTACTTTGCACTGTCCCAACACAGACACGCCTCCGAATAACACATTCTAGTGAAAAGGGATGGAAATGGAAAAATAATTTGATATAATTTACGTGCCTGTCCTCCTCTTAGTTTTAGTGAGGTATAATAGAAATATATTACAAAATTATAAAGTTATTTCAGATACAATACGTTATTTTGTTGTTGTTTTAATCGGCTCGCATCGCTCACTCCCACCTTCCTACCTCTTCCGCTACGCCGATGGTACGTTCCACACAGTCACCTGATTCACCGACTCTACGGCTTCATTTCGGGGATTTTCTCGTCGTAGTCACGAAAAGAAACCAACAACAATCAGCAGAGATGATGTGCGGAGGACTTGACGAGGCGAAGGATGCCGACCACGAAGTTCAGCACATATGTGACGGTGTAAGTATCATTCACTCACAGTTAGCAGGACCTGTGTTTCGTTTGTGATGATCATGTTGAACTTTGTTGTTACTCAGATGAAGCCCCACGCAGAGGCGAAGGCAGGGAAGACCTACGATGCTTTCAAAGCTATAAGCTACAAGTCGCAGGTCGTGGCTGGAACCATGTACTTTATCAAGGTGATTATTATTTACAAGGCAAAGAAGTCCTGAGATGTGATATGTTCTAATACTGTGTGACCAAGATTATGATAGAAATATTTTCTTTAAAGGCTATTTGTGATGATGGAGATGATTTGTACTCTCTAGCAACAAAATCAAGTGAAATTCAAAGTGCCCATAATCAAGTCTTTATATATCTATCTAGATAGATAGATAGATAGATAGATAGATAGATAGCTTGTGTTTGAAAGAGCTCGCTTACAGTGATGAAACAACAAGGAATTATCTGGACTTTGCAGTTCCCATCATTTCTATGGAGGTTTATAGCAACTTTCTGCTATTGCTTTGGTTTTCCAGCCCAGAACTTTAATGTTCTAGTTCACTCCCATCACATCAGCTAAAGACCCGGATTTTTTTACTCAGGAGTTGTTGGAGGGAAAAACAGAGCTAAAAGAGGAGTTATTACTCATCTTACCTTCATCAGGTGGGCACAGACACTTACATTTGCTCCCTTGCAGGTCCATGTGGGAGGAGATGAACATCTTCACCTCCGTGTTTTCAAAAAACTCCCATGTTATGGAGGGGATCTTGAGCTGACTGCAATGCAGCAGAACAAGGGTCCCGACGATCCTATTGAGCACTTCTAAATGGATCAGAGAACAAGAAACACATCCTATCAGTGCCTACAGACCGGAATCTTGTACAAGTGATATTATCACACTGTCCTATCTCTTTATATTAATCAACGTTACCCAACCCCAACATGTAATAACATGCTGTATACATAAAGTAGATCATGATGATAGGAGTATGTCTAAATGGAACTATTTAGTAGTTGGTGAATTAATAAATGATCATTACATTCATCAGATTTGCTGAGATTGTCTTAAGTGTTGCTTTTCTTTCTGTGGTGGCTGATTTGTTGGTGTTTTCTTCCAAAGATAAATTGTAGAGTTTAATAAATTAACCTCTTCAACCCCTCTGACCCATCATGCTGTACCAGTCATTGAAAATTCCTGCTTTGTGGTCAAACACTATTCAGAACAAACAGAACTTTATGTGATTTTTCAGTAGAGAACCTAAAATCTCTAAAGATACCAAATATGTTTGGCTTAATTTAGGCCAAATCTTTTTAAAAAATTATGCAAATTTCATTTAGATTACTTCCTAAATTTCTATATCCATTTGCTTACATGATCAGTGAAATATGTGTACCACAGTAGAAAGTTTGCAGAGTCCTCAACTTCTCATCTATCAGTCTTAGATCTAAGCACCACTCCCTCATAACTCTTCAGGTTTAACACACCCACTATTTTGTGTCCTCCCTCAACTGGAACAGTCGATGCAATTGAGCACCATACTTTTTTCACAGTTTCCAGTTCTGGAAAAGCAAAATATCAACTTTAAAATATCTGACTTCAAAATATCTGACTTGGAAAAAAGTATTGGGAAAAGTGGCATCAGATAGAGCCTGTGAGGAACATTGACAGTCAAAAACTGAACTTTTGACTTCGAACTTTCTGTCTTTTATGTCTCTGATTTTCTATCCCACTCTCTTTTCTTGTAGGTTCTAGAAGAGTTTGGTTTTTGTTTTTTTGTTTTTTTTTTTGAATCTTCATTCATCTAGCTGTAGTATGGCTGAGTACAGTGCCCTTTTTTTAGGATTACACACTTGAAAATGATTCGTTGCAACTAGTAGTGATCAAAGCTCCATTTAGGGCCTCGCTCAGTGTATCAATCGGTGGAGGTGCACGCAATCTGGTTTATTCTTAAAGTTTCATCCCCTCTAAATATGTACAATAACATAGAGTAACATGGCTTGTTCAGTGTGTAGAGCCACGTTATAAGTCAGGGAATGTAGCATAGCCACGGCTTAGAGTTGAAGGAGGAGTGCTTTGATTTTATACCTTTTCCAATCAAACAATCTTTCAGAAAGAGAAATATATTCTGTACATACACATCCAATAGATGCTTTGCAACACACAAAATACATTCATACACACTTATTTCTGCTTACAACTACATTTTATCATGTTAAAAACCATGTGATACATGTTTATATACTGATTATACATGATAAATAGGGGGACTTAAAGTGAAGTTTTGCACATTGAACAAACTGTACATGTCAATTAACAGGTATATAAAATTAAAAAAAAAAAAGATTTTGATTCCCCACAACAAAAAATGATGTAATTCAAACGTAAATTTAAAAATGAATTTATAATAATAAAGAGAATGTCTACAATTCACGCTTCATACACAACTGTAGTGACAAGGGATGACACAATAAACTAAAGCTTAAACACTGAATGCATTTTTGCACAGACACTAAGCTGTGAAGCAAACTGAATGCTCAAGACATCTGAATGAGACACACACTGTAAACACTGCAAGTTCCTCCATTTTTTTTGGACAAAAAAAACAGTCTTTGTGAACTAAGCCCACATTCCTCAGTCACACCCACTAAACTGCAGGTGCACTATGGACTTGATGACTGATCTGTTTGTAAGGGAAAGCTGGTGGATTGTTAGGATATGAATATGAAAAGAAATTTGTAAATTTGAACTATGAATTTTGAATTTTATACAAAATTGTTAGTGTATTTGATCAGTTTTCAATTGTGTAATTAAGTCCTACTAGTAATATTAATTTAAGCATACAATGTTTAGTTGTTGCAATTTTGCCATTTGTTTTTTAACACAGTGCATTTATCATATGTGATGTCAGATTTCTGTCTGTTTCCTGTCAGTGATGAAATGGCCATAAATGTTGAATCTTGAACTTATAATTTTGCTGGTACACAGCAGGCTACAAACTCTCAAGTTCTTACGTAAACTAAACCACTGACACATTTGACCCAACTGTCTCTGGGAAACCTGATATAAGCAATCTTCCAAATCCCACCCTAAATCAAACCAATTCCTGGGAGCCATGCAGTTAAAAATGATGATACTGTTGATTTAACAATCACACTCAACTTGTTGTAATCTGAAGTAACTGAATTACACTGCAGGAGGGTTTGGTGACATGAGGTTGCCTTTAGGCGTGAGCCACACTCCAGTCAGTTGACCTCTCAAATTGTTCTTTTTAATTTGGCTCCCTCCAGTGTAAGAAAAAGAAATTACATGTTCTTTTCTTAAAACACATTTTCATGGTTTTTAAATCTTACTGTTATTGCAGCTGCTCTGTATCTTCACGTGTTATTACGCTCTGTGTTTTTAATTATAATATAAGTACAGGGGTGTCATGTTGTATTGTCAATTATCAATCCAATCTGTATATACACCACTTAAAAGATATAGTGTGCTTTTTTACTTAAAGTCCATATACGGAACACTTCTTAAACCTTACATGATAAAGATACCCTTTTTTTTATTTAACATTTGCAGTGTATTATACTCACACCCTCTTAAACTGCATACACAGCTACAAATACACACCGAGAAACTCTACCTAGCAGTGTTTACAAAACTTGTAAATAACCAGAATACCACCAAAACGGTTGAGTCTTCACTCTCTGAGTATCTGCACTAGACTGAATTAAACATGCCACTGCCAATCTAAACGACCTAATTATCCAATTTCAACCAGTTTATTGCAGTTATTCAAGTTCTTACAGAAATATTAGTCCATTTGTTTTGGAACTACACTTAAAATATTTTGAGTAAAATATTTTGGAGTGATTTAATAAAGGTTGTTTTTTTTCAAAGGAGTAATTAAAAAAGAATGTGTGTTGATTTAAAACACAAAGTTTGGTGTATGAAGGAATGTTTTCAAAGTCATTCATTTCGAAAAATTTCAAGCCAAAATCCAAAAAGGCCACAATCACATATGTCATTTAGTCTAAACTCAGTTGTTAGATTTTTACAGAAAATGACAATACTGAATCACAACATCAGTATGCGGCCTTCCTCTGGAGCAGCTGCAGTAGATTGGTCTTAAAACTGCAATGATAAGATGACTCTGTCTACATGGGACTACATGGGAAAAGAAGAGTATGGAGAAGAAAGGAGAAGCTCATGATCCAAAGCCACCACATCATCTGTCAGACATGGGGGAGGCAGCGTTATGGCATGTGCATGTACAAGGACATGGGTTCGTTTCTCATCGGTTGGGATCAAATCAATCTGAACAGATTCCTACATCAGTCTGACTTCCTCCTAAAGAGAGATCAGAACTTACCCTGGTTTGCTTCTACACTAGAAAATTGTTCTTTTGCATCCTGTTATAATAACTTACAATGCAGTTTTCACTAAAATAGGTAGACTATGGCTATATCACATGTAACTTGTAAATTTATAATTGATTCATAATGGCATATATTTGATGTAAAATCTACAAAACGTGTTGGCGGGGACAAAATCACCTTACGTGTGCTGTGGAGTAAAAGGAGTAAGTCATCAGAAATTCGGGCCAGGATGATCAGCCTACGTTGTTAGCACACTGGTCAGGTCTCGACTCCTCCCTGTCTTGCAACAAGACAAATTGTGTTCCTGTCAAAGTGCTTATGCACCAAACTGTATATACTGTATTTACTTTTACCCACACGTTCACGTTGGAGGAGTGAACTACATTCACCTGAGTGTCTTCCAAGTTCTCTTGTGTCTTGGAGGAGAGGTAGTGATGCGCGACGTACAGCAGCAAGAAACCAAAGATGACCCCTTCATACCTTTCTAAAATGTTCAAACTACCTGATCTGATTTGGAAAAAAGTATTGGGAAAAGTGGCATCAGATAGAGCCTGTGAGGAACATTGACAGTCAAAAACTGAACTTTTGACTTCGAACTTTCTGTCTTTTATGTCTCTGATTTTCTATCCCACTCTCTTTTCTTGTAGGTTCCAGAAGAGTTTGGTTTTTGTTGTTTTTGGGTTTTTTTTCGAATCTTCATTCATCTAGCTGTAGTATGGCTGAGTACAGTGCCCTTTTTTTTAGGATTACACACTTGAAAATCATTCGTTGCAACTAATAGTGATCAAAGCTCCATTTAGGGCCTCGCTCAGTGTATCAATCGGTGGAGGTGCACGCAATCTGGTTTATTCTTCTTAAAGTTTCATCCCCTCTAAATATGTACAATAACATAGAGTAACATGGCTTGTTCAGTGTGTAGAGCCACGTTATAAGTCAGGTAATGTAGCATAGCCACGGCTTAGAGTTGAAGGATGAGTGCTTTGATTTTATACCTTTTCCAATCAAACAATCTTTCAGAAAGAGAAATATATTCTGTACATAAACATCCAATAGATGCTTTTCAACACACAAATTACATTCATACACACTTATTTCTGCTTACAACTACATTTTATCATGTTAAAAACCATGTGATACATGTTTATATACTGATTATACATGATAATTAGGGGGACTTAAAGCAAAGTTTTGCACATTGAACAAACTGTACATGTCAATTAAAGGCTATTTAAAATTAAAAAAAATAATGAATTTGATTCCCCACAACAAAAAATGGTATCATTTAAATGTAAATTTAAAAATGAATTTATAATAATAAAGAGTGTGTCTACAATTCACGCTTCATACACAACTGTAGTGACAAGCGATGAATCGATAAACTAAAGCTTAAACACTGAATGCATTTTTGCACAGACACTAAGCTGTGAAGCAAACTGAATGCTCAAGACATCTGAATGAGACACACACTGTAAACACTGCAAGTTCACACTGCAGGTGCACTATGGACTTGATGATTGATCTATTTGTAAGGGAAAGCTGATGGATTCTTTAAAAATGGGATTTTTTTTTAGTAGAGATCATAAAATCTCTACAGATACCAAATATGTTCGGCTTAATTTATAAAATATATAAAAAGTTATGCAAATTTCATTTAGATTACTTCCTAAATTTCTATATCCAGTTACTTACATAATCAGTGATATATGTGTACCACAAGTTCCCTCAATTTTTTTGGACAAAATAACAGTCTTTGTGAACTAAGCCCACATTCCTCAATCACACCCACTACACTGCAGGTGCACTATGGACTTGATGACTGATCTATTTTTAAGGGAAAGCTGATGGATTGTTAGGATATGAATATGAAAAGAAATTTGTCAATTTGAACTCTTTCTTAAAATATGTTGTGGAAGTTTATTTTTCACAAATTATTCAAAAGGGAATTTACAAATGAATTTATAATAATAAAGAGCATGTCTACACTTCAGGCTTCATACACAACTGTAGTGACAAGTTATGACACGATAAACTAAAACTTAAACACTGAATGCATTTTCATCAATTTTCAATTTAGTCCTACTAGTAATATTACTTTCAGCATAAAATGTCAGATTTCTGTCTTTTTCCTGTCAGTGATGAAATGGCCAATAATGTTGAATCTTGAACTTATAATTTTGCTGGTACACAGCAGGCTACAAACTCTCAAGCTCTTACGTAAACTAAACCACTGACACATTTGACCCAACTGTCTCTGGGAAACGTGATATAAGCAATCTTCCAAATCCCACCCCAAATCAAACCAATTCCTGAGATCCATGCAGTTAAAAATGAAGAAAATGTTGATTTAACAATAATCACACACAACTTGTTGTAATCTGAAGTAACTGAATTACACTGCAGGAGGGTTTGGTGACATGAGGTTGCCTTTAGGCGTGAGCCACATCCCAGTCAGTTGACCTCTCAATTTGTTCTTTTTAATTTGGCTCCCTCCAGTGTAAGAAAAAGAAATTACATGTTCTTTTCTTCAAACACATTTTCATGGTTTTTAAATCTTACTGTTATTGCAGCTGTTCTGTATCTTCACGTGTTATTACTCTCTGTGTTTTTAATTATAAAATAAGTACAATGGTGTCATGTTGTATTGTCAATTATCAATCCAATCTGTATATACTCCACTTAAAAGATATAGTGTGCTTTCTTACTTAAAGTCCATATACGGAACACTTCTTAAACCTTACATGATAAAGATACCCTTTTTTTTAATTTAACATTTGCTGTGTATTATACTCACACCCTCGTAAACTGCATACACAGCTACAATACACACCAAGAAACTCTACCTAGCAGTGTTTAGAAAACTTGTAAATAACCAGAATACCACCAAAACTGTTGAGTCTTTACTCTCTGAGTATCTGCACTAGACTGAATTAAACATGCCACTGCCAATCTAAATGACCTGATTATCCAATTTCAACCAGTTTATTGCAGTTATTCAAGTTCTTACAGAAATATTAGTCCATTTGTTTTGGAACTATACTTAAAATATTTTGAGTAAAATATTTTGGAGTGATATAATAAAGGGTTTTTTTTTAAGAGGAGTAATTAAAAAAGAATGTGTGTTGATTTAAAACACAAAGTTTGGTGTATGAAGGAATGTTTTCAAAGTCATTCATTTCGAAAAATTTCAAACCAAAATCCAAAAAGGCCACAATCACATATGTCATTTAGTCTAAACTCAGTTGTTAGATTTTTACAGAAAATGACAATACTGAATCACAACATCAGTATGCAGCCTTCCTCTGTAGCAGCTGCACTAGATTGGTCTTAAAACTGCAATGATAAGATGACTCTGTCTACATGGGACTACATGGGAAAAGAAGAGTATGGAGAAGAAAGGAACAGCTCATGATCGAAAGCCACCACATCATCTATCAGACATGGGGGAGGCAGTGTTATGGCATGTGCATGTACAAGGACATGGGTTTGTTTCTCATCGGTTGGGATCAAATCAATCTGAACAGATTCCTACATCAGTCTGACTTCCTCCTAAAGAGAGATCAGAACTTACCCTGGTTTGCTTCTACACTAGAAAATTGTTCTTTTGCATCCTGTTATAATAACTTACAATGCAGTTTTCACTAAAATAGGTAGACTATGGCTATATCACATGTAACTTGTAAATTTATAATTGATTCATAATGGCATATATTTGATGTAAAATCTACAAAACGTGTTGGCGGGGACAAAATCACCTTACGTGTGCTGTGGAGTAAAAGGAGTAAGTCATCAGAAATTCGGGCCAGGATGATCAGCCTACGTTGTTAGCACACTGGTCAGGTCTCGACTCCTCCCTGTCTTGCAACAAGACAAATTGTGTACCTGTCAAAGTGCTTATGCACCAAACTGTATATACTGTATTTACTTTTACCCACACGTTCACGTTGGAGGAGTGAACTACATCCACCTGAGTGTCTTCCAAGT
>CM029125.1:12164307-12509307 GCA_016859345.1 Istiophorus platypterus
TTATCATGTTAAAAACCATGTGATACATGTTTATATACTGATTATACATGATAATTAGGGGGACTTAAAGTGAAGTTTTGCACATTGAACAAACTGTACATGTCAATTAACAGCTATTTAAAATTAAAAAAAAAAAAATGAATTTGATTCCCACAACAAAAAATGGTGTCATTCAAAGGTAAATTTAAAAATGAATTTATAATAACAAAGAGTGTGTCTACAATTCACGCTTCATACACAACTGTAGTGACAAGCGATGACACGATAAACTAAAGCTTGAACACTGAATGCATTTTTGCACAGACACTAAGCTGTGAAGCAAACTGAAAGCTCAAGACATCTGAATGAGACACAGACTGCAAACACTGCAAGTTCCTCCATTTTTTCGACAAAAAAAACATTCTTTGTGAACTAAGCCCACATTCCTCAGTCACACCCACTACACTGCAGGTGCACTATGGACTTGATGACTGATCCATTTGTAAGGGAAAGCTGATGGATTGTTAGGATATGAATATGAAAAGAAATTTTTCAATTTCAACTCTTTCTTAAAATATGTTGTGGAAGTTTATTTTTCACAAATTATTCAAAAGTGAATTTAAAAATGAATTTATAATAATAAAGAGCATATCTACACTTCAGGCTTCATACACAACTGTAGTGACAAGTTATGACACGATAAACTAAAACTTAAACACTGAATGCATTTTATCAATTTTCAATTGTGTAATTTAGTCCTACTAGTAATATTACTTTCAGCATAAAATGTCAGATTTCTGTCTGTTTCCTGTCAGTGATGAAATGGCCATAAATGTTGAATCTTGAACTTATAATTTTGCTGGTACACAGCAGGCTACAAACTCTCAAGCTCTTACGTAAACTAAACCACTGACACATTTGACCCAACTGTCTTTGGGAAACGTTATATAAGCAATCTTCCAAATCCCACCCTAAATCAAACCAATTCCTGGGCACCATGCAGTTAAAAATGAAGAAACTGTTGATTTACCAATAATCACACACAACTTGTAACCAGAAGTAACTGAATTACACTGCAGGGGGGTTTGGTGACATGAGGTTGCCTTTAGGCGTGAGCCACATCCCAGTCAGTTGACCTCTCAAATTGTTCTTTTTAATACGGCTCCCTCCAGTGTAAGAAAAAGAAAATACATGTTCTTTTCTTAAAACACATTTTCATGTTTTTTAAATCTTACTGTTATTGCAGCTGTTCTGTATCTTCACGTGTTATTACGCTCTGTGTTTTTTAATTATAATATAAGTACAATGGTGTCGTGTTATATTGTCAATTGTCAATCCAATCTGTATATACACCACTTAAATGATATAGTGTGCTTTCTTACTTAAAGTCCATATATGGAAAACTTCGTAAACTTTACATGATAAAGATACCCTTTTTTTAATCTAACATTTGCTGTGGATTATACTCACACCTTCTTAAACTGCATACACAGCTACAAATACACACCAAGAAACTCTACCTAGCAGTGTTTACAAAACTTGTAAATCACCAGAATACCACCAAAACGGTTGAGTCTTCTGAGTGTCTGCACTACATGGGACTACATGGGAAAAGAATAGTATGGAGAAGAAAGGAACAGCTCATGATCCAAAGCCACCACATCATCTGTCAGACATGGGGGAGGCAGTGTTATGGCATGTGCATGTACAAGGACATGGGTTCATTTCTCATCGGTTGGGATCAAATCAATCCGAACAGATGCCTACATCAGTCTGACTTCCTCCTAAAGAGAAATCAGAACTTACCCTGGTTCGTATCTACATTGTCATCTACTTTCTAAAGTGGCCATACCATCTGTTTCAAGAGTTAAATACAGACAGGCTGAAGTTTGATATTAAAGCGCTCTGCCTCAGAGATTATTCAGAGATTATTCTAAACTGAATAATTCCTTTCCAATTGATTTGAAGTGTAAGACCACATAAAGATGTAATTATCTGGGGGTAGGCAGGAAAAAGTTGAGTTCACTACTGTATAGAAAAATAAATAAAAGTAAACAAACCATAAAAAACAAACAGAAACGATTTCTTGTGATTTTTATATGCTTAATTTTCCTCTTTTCTGTGAAGTCTGATTTTTAAAAAGATGCAAGTGTTGCTCGCAGACACTATAAGAATGAAACCTTTCAAAAAAACAAAAAACAGTCAGCTGAACCAATGAAGTCATTTACCGAAGTCTGGCAGTTAAATCTATAAACAAATAATTAATTGGATTTTCTCATGGACTTTAAACCATGATTATTTTTGCATGGTGCCTATACTGTATAGTTTACAATTCCTGTAAATGGGGAGACTGATGTTATAGTCTCTACTAAAGTGAGGATCCTTTTTGTGGTAGGGAATTTCTCCAGCTCTTACCCCTGGAAGAGGAGGGGGAGAGGGATGGCGGACGGGGAAGAGGGACATGTAGGTAGCCATGCTTAGACTGCTGCCCCTACAACCTGGTCCTGGATAAGTGGTAGAAAATGGATGGATGGATGGCAAATGATGGTTTATAACATTAAATTGATACATCTTTTGATATTTTATGAGGAGTCACATCGATTATTCATCAAATTATAGAGAAACAAGCTTAAAAGTTATCTTATCCAGCTCACCAGCCACTTAAATACAGTACATATGTGAGTGCATGATTTATCACTGTAAATCAAGTTGGGCTTAAACAAAATGCTTCTGTATGTCATGTCACCACATGGAGTAGGCTAGTGGTTAGTTGAATTATCTACACACCTGAAATTCTTCTCAGTAGTTGGAAAGTAGAAAGGAAAGACTTTGCAGAACAGGGTTCACGGACTTGCCCACCACTGTGCCATCTTCCGACAATTCCTGTGGTTCTGTGTGATTCGGACAGCTTGAAGTTAGGCCCTTCTTGCAGTCTGCAGAAAGACCACTCTCAAAAATTACGCCTTTCCTTTCCTAACAACTTTTCCTTGGAATTGTGGTACTGCATTATCTCCTTTTCTTTCTTAATGCGTGGTCCTGTGTTCTCTATTCCAAAGGTGATATGAAAGGAAAGGAAGTATTTAAGCTCCCTTAGAATTTAGAGATTTCAACCAGCTCTTATCATGGCTGCAATTTATATACTTCTGGATCATTTCCCTCAGTTAGGAACCTTCTCTCAGCAAAAAAAAAAATTCAACTGCAGCCTAGGAGCCGACAGTCATGCTAAGAGCTCTGTGAGGCTAGACTGAGGTGCTGCTTAAGCTAAATACTAACACCAGCATCCTAAAATGCTCATAATAGCACTTTAACATGCTTGTGTTTAGCAGTTATAAGTTTATTGTGTTCCTCTTAATTTTGACATTTGAGCACACCAACATTTGCTAAATAGCAGTGAACATAAGATAAAGCTAAGGCTGATAGAAATGTCTTTAGTTTTGTTGATCTCTGGTCATAAATAAGTACCCGACCGTATGATGATGCTAGATGGAAAGTTAAGGTATTACCCAAGTTCTTAGAATTTATCCCGAGGTGTAACATAAATGTCATGAAGGACATGAACAGACAAATTGATGCGTTAATCAACCACAGTTGTTGAGACATTTAAGTTGGGATCAAAGTGCTAGTCCCACAAACCAACTGACTGGCAGACCGACATTACCTTCCTCAATATTCAAATTGAATTTGTACAAGATTTTAAGACAGCATGGATTAAACTCTACCAATCATTTATAATTGAATGTAGAAACACTGAATCACTCAGACAACCAGCATCACTTGAAAACATTTCACTCTCTTTTTAAAAAACTAATTTTGTACAATGTTTCTCATTAAAGAAGCACACAGATGATTGTTGTACAGCGATGGTAATACAATACATTAATCACAATGGAATCGAAGTGAGTTCAAGAGGAGGTCAGATTGGTCTGGATGATGGATAGCCTGCTGTCAGCACTCTGCAGCAGGTCACAGTTTCAGCTCCAGTCTAGATTTGAACTTCGAGTGAAAACAGCTGATCTCATTGGACAGAGCTTCATTTCACCTTCGGAGGTGTGTAGTGGATTCTGCACCTTTCACTGAAAACCTGAAGAAAGGAATAGACAGGAATAAGTATCAGACAGTATAAGGTAATGACAGATCATTTATGTCTGATTATAGAGCTTTGTTGGGAAATCATTGAGAATAGTATGCATACCTTCAGGCTTCTATCATTGACGACTTCTTCAACATTCAGCTCTGATTGCATTAGCTTTAACTGGAGACAAGAATAAAAGATACATTTCTTAATGTATCGTCTTCACTTGAAGATAACTGAATATAATAATCAAACACATTCCTGTCCCAAACATAGATGTTTGGGAGCCTGCTTAAAAAGGGGGTAGTTCACCCAAATGGCAAAAACCATAAATAAAAACATATTTTCTCACTGATTTTTTTATTTTATTAAGCCATGCAGATTCAGTTGGTGAGATAGTTTATTTTAATTTTCCAAGTTTTTAGATAGCAATGTATGAGATTTCTGTCACAAATACAATACAGAGGAGGAGAAAATAACTATTTGTGCTACTTACAGCAGCAAAAATTTACATTAACAGAAAAGACGATATAAAAAAAAAAACTTTCCCAGAAATTTTTAATTAAGAAACAGAAAAAAAAAACTTTTTAGAGGGTTAATTCATTGATTTTATACAGCACTTTTATAAAATTGAGGGACTACCAAGGGACAGAGAATAGTTAAAATCATAGAATCATGGGCTAAAATACTGTGACTTTTAGTCAGAGTACTGATCAAACTCCAAACACATTGGATCCTACATTGCCCATAATGCTCAATCCCATAATTTGGGCATGTAAAACTAAAGTTTCTGCTCAGCTTGGGAAAAAAATTAGAAAATTATTTGTTTTTGTGATTTTGGTGAACTAAGCCTAATTCTCTCCAAATGAGGAATGTCTCTCAATGAGACCACCAGCTGTCTTTGGACCTACTACTTACAGTTTTGTGGTGTTCTAGGCCCTAAGGCATTCGAAACAGGACTTACCTTTGTCTGCTCCTTTCTGAGTTGTTTGAGGATTGGCAGGTTTTCGCCATCTTTAGCTCTTTCCTCACGCAGTTGTCCTACTACCTCAGATGTCTGGGCTATACAGGCCTTGATAGCTTTGTCTCGGCTCAGATGGGCCTCCATCATCTGTAGGGTTTATGGAGGACAAGAGATGTGGCAAGATTTTTATTGTGAAAAACCTGCTGAAGTGGCACTTTTGAGGTTTTATCAGCTGTCACATACACAGCCCAAACAAACTAATTTCAGTCTTGACAGTCACACTCACAGATTCATAGAGTTGTTTGCATGTTTGTGTGGCATCCACTTTGCCTGAGAAGGAGACTGTGGGCACAGTGGTGTTCAGGGCATGGACGATGCGGTCATCTATGGTGCGCATCACCTTCAGCACCTCCTGAGAAACACAGAGACACAGCGACAGCCAGCTGCTTCAGTGCAACCAAAACCATCAAAGGAATAAGATGAAGTTCACTCTGTGATAAGTAAAATATTATTTAATCCCTAAAGTTTTCTGAAATTAGTTTCCTTTGAAGGCTGTCTGGCCTCACTCTAAGGGACGAGGTGAGAATTTCAGGCATCTGGAGGAGCTCAGTTTAAAACTGCTCGTCACATTGAAAAGGAGCCAGTTGAGGTAGTGCAAGTGTCACACTTCTCTAATATCTCACTGTGGAGATATTACAGCCCTGTTCAGTTGGTTGGAGGCACCTGAGCAGACCAAGAACATGCTGGAAAGATTAAAACAGGATTTTTTTCTTAAAAACTGTTTACTTAATCTAACCAACAGCTAAAGTATACCTGTCTTAGAATTTTGGTAAAGCTGTACAGTACAATTAATATTGAACACCAAATTGGAATTGGTGATTTTTATAATTTTTTTTGCTAAATCATCCAGTATTTTTTTTTTTTACAACAGATGGAATAAATCTCTGTAAACACCTTTGAATGGAATCAACCCAGAAGCGAGCAATGCAGAAAAAAAGAGAAAATATCTTAAATGTACAATATGTCAGTATTTTGGCATGAAACAGTCAATACGTGAACAGATACACAGAGGGGGCTGGTAAAAGCACTTCAACTCTCTGGTAATATGCTGCCCCCTATTTGTTTTTGACCTCCTGGATTCAACTGCTTGCCAATCTTATATATTGCCCCTTTGATAAAACAACATGTTTTAGGCTTGGCGTTCCAAGTTTTTTCTCTTCTATTCGCCCTACATTTTCAAAAATTAACTATGTTGACCATTGTATTTTATCAAGTCTCTGCAATGTTTTTTTCAGTTACAAAGCAAAGTCAGGTTTACACAGATTTACTTGGACCCTCGTGTGTGGCCTCTCATTTGTTTTCAGGTCCTCTGACTTGAAGGATTCCCGGACGCCTAAAGAGGTGCTAGAGTGCAGTACTTCACAATGAAAAAAAAAAAAAAGAAAGCAAAAAAGCATCGCACAAGTTTGTGTAACTGTTAATCAGAAGGTGACACCTTGGTATCCACAATTTCAGACTGATCTTAGTTTTTTGTTGTTGTTGTTTGTTTGTTTTTTTTGCTTTCATTTCTAGAAATAAGAATGTGCCATTAGTTGTCTCATGGACATAATAAAACCTCAGAAGCTTATTTATTTTCCTATTACTCTGATTACTATTTCTTCTTCTTCTTCTTCTTCTTTTTCTTCTTCTTATTATTCTTATTCTTCTTCTTACTATTATTATTATTATTATTATTCGACCACATGCAGTGAGTTCAATGATCCAGATCCCACAGTGCGTGTATTAGTGATCAGGAGGGTCACTCATTTAATGGATCCCACGGATAATGAATGACTCGGCATCGGAGCCTCCGCTCCGAGGGGTGACGATTCGGATCGATGCCATTCCGCGACACATTCGCATAGATCGATTAATCCTTCATTAAAAAATTACCTGAAACATTGAAAAGTCCTCACAGTTTAAAGTTCCATCGGGCGCCGCCATAGTGGACTGTGGGGTCCTCAGCAGACACAACACCAGGCGACTGTTCGAGAGGGTGCCTGAATAAATGCTGAATATATTATACTTTATAACGTATTTACCACATTTATTCCCAGTGTCAGTAGATTTATCTCCAAATAACTTGTCAGGTATTTTCCGTATTTGAATCAAAATGAAACTTGATTTAACTAATAGGGACATAACAGTTACATAACTTTTGGTGTCATACTTGTGTCTAAGTCTGGTACCTTCACCCACAAGAGAAAGGATCTGTTTTATAAACTGATATTAACAGATTACAAAGTTGTATAGCACTTTCTTAAAAATAATGTAGGATAAGTATTAATGTATCTGTTCCTTTTGCACTGCATCCCATCTCGAAACTGTGTCTAATCTATTATGGCAGTGTCAAGGCTGGTTCTGCCTTTCTTTTTGTATGAAGATGTACTGATTTAAGTTATCAAACACATAGATAAGTTTCATATTCATAATTGTGAGGATGCCTCTCTTAACTATTCTACACATAGAATGTGAGACATACTTAAAGAACATTAAATGTTGCATAAAAAGGCTGGAAAAACTGTAAATGAGTGTGCCCTTTTAAATGTTTTTATTTAAATGTAATCTCCTGTTCTGCTGTTTAATAATTTGTTTTTTTTGTGCTATGATTGGTTCAGGTCTGTCTTAAAACAGTAGTCAAGCATCCCTTCGGACATTAAAACAGGTTTTGCTTGCTTTAATGGTGGAAATAAGAATATCCCCTCCGACGTCAGTAAAAGAAAAATTTTACAAAGTTCAGATAGTGTGAGGCTTCAGAGTACCAAAGTTACAATGACTTTTGGTGTGAAATTGTTGTTGCAATGGAGAAACAGTTACAAAAACATTCTGAAAAAAGAGGTGTAACTTTGCAATATATCATCTTCATTCAGACAAAAAAATTAAAATAGAATTTAAAAGAAAAAAAAAACCCCTAATCAGTCATTTTTGTGATGCTTAACGAAACCATCACCAAACTTCAGCTGCGGCCAGACTCCAGCGCATAGCCCGTGTTATTTTTGATCAGGCGCATGGATCGGTGTCCTACGGTTATGTGAGCGGACCCCGTTGGACGGGGGGGTCGACTTTCAGCAGCTGAGGGGAGGACTGCGAGTGTCTCCACGCAAATAAATGGCTGGATTGACTCATTGACTCTCGTTTCTCTGATTAAAAAATATGAATTTCGTCAGATCTCGCCTCTCCATCGGCAGCATTTTGGGTTCGTACCGTTGCGTTGATTTTCCGCGTTGTTTTTTCGGTTATTATTACGTTGACTCTGGCCTTTCTCCCATTTGGTATTTGATAGTCAACTTGAAATTGCCAGCCGTAGTTATAGCCGATAATCTCTTTTTAGTTACCACTTGTTCTTAAAATGTCAGACCATGATTTGAAATGATTGAATGGTAGGTCACTCGACAGTTGTGTTGATCGATGTAGTGACAATTGCTGTTTCTGCATTGTGAGATTTGTACATGGTGTTCAGGTTCAGTCGTTGCAGCACATGATATCAACAAAGCGTAAATGTTGACATCTCTCATGCTCCTGGGGTGATTCTCGAGTGATCCCATAGAAACACCTCGTTAAAATACTTTGACCCTGCAAAGTTTTTAGTTGTTTTATTAAATGACATCTCAGGATTCCCTAACCTAACAGAAATCCATCTTATTCTGAAAGTGAGTAGGAAATTCTCTAAGCCCCCATGAGCTGCATGCATGAGTCGTGATTAGAGCTGAAGTGACAACAGAAAAGCAAAAGTTAGCTGTTTTTATTTGATAGTAAGTTCGTTTTTGTCTGCTCAGACAAAACGAGCTATTTTGAAAAGCTATCTTGAGCCTCAGGAAATTCCAACATGCATTTCGCTACTTTTACGACAATTTTTACACTACATGATTAAGTGGGATAATAATAGTAACAATAATAATAATCATAATAATAATAATAATAATAATGATAACAATAATGATGATGATGATGATGATGATGCAGATTAATTCAGGTAATAAATCAATTTCAGTTGCAGCCCTACAACGTATTTAGTATTTTTTACTTAACAGGTCAGAGGTGCAGACAGGCCGCTGAAACATGGAGCCACAGAGGGATGTGCAATAAACCACAGGAGGTAAAGACAGATCATCTGCCAGCAGAACGTCTGAATACAGAGCCTCTGCCTTCAGTCCCAGCAGAAGGTAGAGTTTTGGATCCAGTTCGACATCAGAAATTTATCATCACTCATCTGTTCTTAGTCTTTATTACAGAATGCTACCATAGGTTTCATGATTTTGGAAATCACTAATAATGGCTTTAATAGGGAAAACTGCTCAAATCAGTGTTAAACTACTATATAAATTGAAATTTTCAAAATTAATCAGATTAAAAAAAACAAAAAAAAAAAAAACCCTTCCATATTCATTTAGATATATTTTGCACATCACAGCTCACTTGTTGTTCCCATAGCATGTGTGTGAACGTTTCCCAAAGGAAGAGGGGACACAGGAAATGGGGTCACAAACCTGGGGATTTGGATCTAATGACTGGGGAATGACTGGGGCTTGTGAAACTCAATTTCTTTGCATTCACATTTTTTGTGGACTTCTGCTTTGTACAGCACCTCGTCCTGGGTTCAGAATCCCAGGCTCCAGACCCTCCGAGCTGGACAAGAAGATGTTGATCTGGTCAGGACGCTTTAAGACCGCAGACCAGATACCAGAGCTTGTGTCGTAAGTAGCTTTTTCCTGTTTACACCAGACCTCCCAGCACGCTTGAATCTCATTGGCTCAGTGTGTGATTTTAATTAAGATGCATCACAATAAACAGAGCAATAAACCTAATTACATGAGTGGTGCCAAGACTGACATCAGGGGGGAGATGATACCTGATGTGCTGCTGTGATAAAAGGACTGATTGTCACGTATACAAACTGCAGACCTCCCACCTTCTGTACATTGTACCAAGGCTCAGCATAAAAAAAAAAAAATTATGTGTTGAGTCTGTTGTGTAAAGGATGTGTGACAGACATGTCACTTTTAATACTGTGCTTGCATGCTGAGCTTAAAAACAGCACATATCAACAAAGTTTAAATGTTGACATCTTCCATGTGTGTTAAAAAAAATATTTCTTTGAAGTATTTTCTCTACAACTGCCTGTGCCACAGATATGAGATGATTGATGCTGCTCGAAACAAAATCAGAGTGAAAGCCTGCTATATGATGATGGCGGTCACGATAGGGGCCTGTCTCGTGATGGTGGTCCTGGGCAAGCGGGTGAGTGACAATAGCTGAGTGCAATGGGTTTGCATGCTTCCCCAGTATCTGACTGCAAGGAGCAAAGTCTGAGTTGAACAGTTACATATGGGCACAAATCAAAATGTTACTGCTGTTACACCTGTATTTCGGGTCAATTATACAGCATGTCTTGTTTTTGCAGGCTGCGGGCAGGCATGAGTCCCTGACCGCTCAGAATATGGAGAGGAAGGCCAAGTGGAAGGAGGAAGCTGCTGTTGCCCTGTCTGAGAAGGCTCAGTGATGGAAAACAGTTTAACCTTCCAAAACCATGTCTATTTCCCCAAATGCTGAGGCAGTAGTTTCTCCATTTCCTACTGTTTGTATCAGTATCACAACCTGAAAGCTTTCCACTCCTTTTCATTTGGAGAAGTAGAGCAACAAAGAGTTCTCAGAGCCCTTGATACTTAGTAGTACTTTTGCAACCAGCAGATTGACTTTAACACACAGCTATTGATTATATAATCGTTTTTGAAACTGAGTGAATGTCTTGAGGTTAGAAACTGGCGCCTGTTTTTCAGGAAGTTACGTTAATCACTTTTGTGGTGGTAGCATTTGGTTGTATTAGACGACAGTGGAAACCTCTTAATGTAATGCAGGTTTTTTTTAGATTTTTATAACTAATTATTGACATTTTCAAAGCAAAGTAATGATTTTCAGAAAGTCAATCAGTTGCACGGAACAACCAGTTGGGATTATAGTACTAATCAGGGTTTCAAGTAAACTTTCAACATGTACCTCTCAAGCAGAAATGCCTTAGGTATCCCTGTATTTAAATTTAACTCAAGAGCCAACAGTCTACTGTTTTTATCTTCCTTGAGAAGATACTTAAGCCCTCAAGGGTTTCAAACGGTCTTCAGTTTTTGAAAACAACCTTCAAGAAAGGGCTTGGGCTTATGGTATACGATCTATCTGTACAAATGTCTATCCTGTCTCGGTACTCATGTAATTAGGCTTGTCTGTGACATCTGTTTGTATATGGTGAGCACCAAAATAAATCATTTAAATAAATTAATGCCTCTTCAGATTATCCGTCTGATTTAATGACCTGATCTGCTTTTGGTTCATTTGTAATTGTAACTCTGAAACTGAAGGTCTCAGTCAAACTGAAATTTTCAGAAGAACTCTCATAATGTAGTGTGGTCTGGTACATGGGTTCAACTCATGGGTCCTAATACATATTGCAGGCATAGATGTAGAGCTGAAATGATAATTAAGTTATTAATCAACTAACAGCAAATTAATCAGTCCTTTTGAAAATTGAGGAATCATTTAAGTCATTAAGTGGAAAAAAAAAGACTCAAATGTGAACATTTACTGTTTTTTGCAGTTTTATGAATTTTTCAATATTTTATGAAATTGTCATCAAAAGTAATACTGGGTCCTAACTACAGTGAAACTGATTCTCTTACACTGTAGTTCATGAAACGGCTTTTATGCAAATGGCATAACAGGGGACAGTTGCACAAAATCAATACAACAAACAGTAATGAACATGTAGAGCTGGTCATCTCTTGCAGAGATTTTGACAAAAGTAAGCAATGTAAAGAGATCAGGTAAACAAACATTCAGGTTAGCTAACTACACTGATCATTTTTTATAAAATTTTAAACTGGATTTTATTTGAAATTATCTGCAAGGATTATGGCACCATCAGCAACATGACAGATGCTAACCTAATAGGCCAATTTTCCAAAAGGAGTCTGATTTACTGTCATGAGAGAGTTCTTGTAGCTTTGCTGAGGCAGTATGATCTAATGACTGTAATTAGTGTGCTAACAGTTTCAGTCCACAATCCGCTTGAGTCCCCTCTGTGGGAAGGGTAAACAGTGAAGCACATTGTAATCCTTTTCCTTGTCATACCAGAAAGGGTCCGAGGATACAGATCATATCTCCCTATACCTCACATTCTGAGGAGGGAAGAGACGAGTCATCAACCAATTAAATAGTTAATATAAAAACTACTGTATACTCTCAATGAGGCATCAGTTCTGAACTAAAGTGCTGCAAATGAAATTATGGTATGATAAAAAAAAAAAAAAATCCCCACTGGTCTGCTGCTGGACAGAATCCAGTGTTAAATAGTCTGTTTTGTCTTGTCCAAGTCTGTCCGATTGTCTCAGTGTGAGGGAAGACTCCAATTCCCATGGTTCCATGGGGTTAATTCGCATCACAACAGAGGCAGGAGGCAGTCTAAAATTTTCACGGGGGGAGCATGTGCAGATGGAAAAGTCCTATTACAGGAGAGAGGAATGCATGATATGAGATCCAAAAGGGAATGCAAGCAGCCTGGTGTGCCACAGACAAGCTCAAGCTCCACCCCTCAGTGACACAGTCAAGTTCCTAATTTGTCCATCTGTAGTCACTTATCCAATGGCCGGAGAGAGGAGGTGAGGGAACTCACCTCCATCTTTTTTTGAGTCATTTAAGTGCCTTTTGTAGAGGTCAGTTGAGTCCTAGAGTTGGGACTGGCCACGTGGCCCTGCTGTGGGCAGTTCAGTCCAGGGACCACAGTGAAACATGTGGTCAGCATCTCATGGTCAGTCCAGTGTTAAGGTTAGATCATTCTTCTGTGTGTCTGTTGGTGTTGTTGGGGGGTAAAAATCACATCCATGTTTGTCTGTGTTTAGAGTCATTAATGCTTCAATCAGACAAGCAGTGCGGACCTAAAACTCCCACTGACTCATAGATAGGGATCATCAATCCTACGGGAAGAGAGGTGCTTTTCAATTCGGATGAGCCAAGGAAGAAATCCATACAGCAAGACAAGGGTGGAATCACAGGGAAAATCTGCTTGCAGAAGATGCGTGGGCCTAAGCAGGTATGAGGGCTTCAGGTGCTGAGAAATTAGCTGCAGAGGTGAGCTGAGCACAAGACAGAATGATGAGTTAAACCTCCATGAACTGGCTGATAAGACTTCTGAACTTGACCCACATTGGACGTATGCACACACAAACACACACAGGTGCTCCTGTAATGTTACCTTTCTCATAATCGTGATAATGATTAAATCAATCACTGAGGGTTGTGGTAGCCCTAAATCATAGCAGTGGTCAAAGCGCAAGAAAAATGAGCAGAGGTGAGGATGAGGGTGGAGCACGGGGGTGGGGGTGGGGGTTTGCATTATAGCTGGAAGCCCTCCATTGGGGCCTCGCACTGCTGGAAAAGAAACTGCTGCTGCTGCAAGTCAACGGCTGGGGCCAGAGAAGGGTCCTCGTCTTCAGTGTTGAAATAGCGCTCGATCAGGTCGAAGGCTTTCTGGTAGATTTCCTGGTTCTCGTGGCCCTGCAGGAACTCAAGTTTGTCCAGACCTGAGGAGGCGGCAGAAGAGGAGGATGAAGGAGAAGATGATGAAGAAGAAAATCAATAAAGTGCAGAAATATTAGGCAATTGACAAATAATTGATTGCCAACCCTTTCGATCATAAGTTGCTTAAGTAATTAATCAACAAAAACTATCTAGAGGTGCAACAATTAGTTGATTGTTAAGGTGATGAACATAAAATTAATTGGTAACTATTTTGTTAATCGAGTTTACATTTTCAAGCAAAAAATTCATTAGTCTCTTGTTACAACTTCTCAAATGTGATGATTTGCTATACTGAAATGAATATCTTTGGCTTTTGTACAGGTATTCGAACGAAGCAAGAAATTTGAATACATCACCTTGAGCTGTGAAAATCTATAACAGACATTTTTCCCATTTTTCTGCAATTTTTATGAATGGCACAACTAATCAGATAAAAGCAATAATACTCAGATTAGTCCATAATGAAAATATTTGATAGTTTCAGCACTAAAACTGTCAAACATTCTGTGGTTTCAGTTTTTCCATATGGAAATTTTCTATTTGTTTGTGTTTTGGACAACACCTTGAGCTGACAGCTTGCGTCACTGATTAAAAATGTAATTTGGCACTTGATTGGCACTACACCTGTAATTGGCATATATGCAATCATTTCAGATTTCAGATTTTTATTTTTTAAATGAAAAATATGTACACCTACCATAGGCCTCTTCAATGAGTGCACAATAGGGGTTGATGCCGCCTCCCCTTTTGGCCTCCAGTTCTCCGAGTCGCAAGATATTCTCCAGGCCATTTAGAGCCACCTGGACTATTTTGGAGTCCATAAGTGTGAGCAGGTCACATAAGGGTTTTATGCAGCCCAGCTCCACCAAGTGCCTGCAGGGGGCAGTACACACATAGAAACAGAATAGAAACATGAAACACAATAAGAAATCCAATCATCCTCCATCAATAAATAAAACACCTCCAGTCATTAAACCAGCTAAAGGAAGGTCTATGCCAACCTACCACAGTTAGAAGATGAAAACATCTTTAATTATGAGTGACAGTCTTATTCTTCAGATTATTTCAAGTTTCTTCTATCACTTAATAGCCTTAACTTAATAGCCTTAAGTATATCTTGAAATTAAGTGGTGCATTTGTATGAATTAATCTCAGGTGAAGGTGCTCTCCCAACATATTGCAAATTGAAGGTACATACTATACATTGGTTATAGGGAACACATGCTTTTATGTACTGTACAGGTTCTTTAAAATGCATCAGTGATCTTACCTGATTTGCTCTGCAGAGCCCCCCGAGGTGGCGTTGGTAATGGCCCATGCTGCCTCCTTCTTTGTGCGAAACTCTGCTACTTGCAGGATAGTGATGAGAGGTGGCAGCAGACCCACATCTATCACCATCTACAAAGAGGTAAAAACACTGATCACATTAGGAAACTACATCAACTCTTAAACCACTGTGAGCAAAAATTTTCCAGGTTAAGCTGAGGCATAGCGCACACGTGCGCACACACACACACACACACACATACATACACGCACACATACACGCGTGCACACATCCCACGCGCGCACACGCACCTGTATTTGTGCTCGGTTTCCTGCAGTGATGTTGGAGATTGTCCAACAGGCTTCCTTCTTTATGGACTCCTTGGGGCTGCTCAGGAGGTGAAGTAAGGACTGGAGTGCTGAGCAGTTCAGGATCACCTGGAAAAGAATTCAAATAACAACCAAAGTTAAAAAAATTCCCCTTTAAATATTCTGTTACTGTCTGCATAAGTAGTCTAACTTCACTTGTATGGACACACTGGCTTTTACCTGTGTCTGCAGATCATCTCCAGTGACTATGTTCCCAACAGCTCGCAGTGCAGGGGATACCACCTTATAATCAGAGTGCCTACAACAAAGCAGAATCCTAGTGTAAGATTTCTCAGATTTTCTTTCTGATGTTTTGAAAAAATATATGATAGTAAAATATTTGCCCTCCAGGTTCAGGATGTTAACAATAAATGTTAATTCATTCTTTCTGGTGTAGCTCATCAATGTTGAGTTTATGGTAGTTTCACACATGGAAATATGTCGGGATTTTTTGAAATGTCATGTATCTTCTTCAAAGTTCTGCAGTTTTACGGAGCTGGTAATGAATAGGTCAAGACTGAATAATGTCTGGGAATATTCAAAACACATCCACATCTGGACTTTCACCCCCAGTGTCGTGGTGATGAATGGTGCACATAGAAGACTCTGGTGCTATCTGAGTGACACAGAGCACTCGGATAGTATCGATTGGTCGTGTCTACTTTCCACAGCCAAACTAGAGACCTACATGTTTCTCCAACAAAACAAGAGCCTTACATCAGTAATTCCACCAGCCTGCGACAGACTCCTGAGTCAATAACAGCCTGGATTTTGTCATTGGGGCCATCAGATAGATAGGAGAGCGCCCAGCATGCGTCAGCCAGGATATCTGTGTCATTGACAAACAGCAGCCAAGACAGCACGCTGAGACACGGGGACACCTAGAAGAAAAATATTGGACAAAAGACACAGGGTGGGCAAACAAGTTGAGTAGGAGCAACAATTTTCCAGTTCAGCTATAAGCAACCTGTGACCTCGGACAGCGAGATATGAGATATGCTGTACTTAAACAATGTGAGAGGTGTGCTGTTGCCATAGTGATATGTTTATCTTGGCATATTACTTTAGTGAAGTCTGGAGGTGGGTTCTTTCCTCTGCACAGGTTTGAGAGCGCCCACACTGCATTCCTCATCATCGTTAGGCGGTTCTGTTTGGCCAGTAACCTGCAAGAGGAGTATTATTGAACATTTTTTTTCTTGAGGACAAAGGATCAAAGTTTCTCATTATTTTCAAGTGTAACGAGAGGATTTAGCGTGAAGACAATGTGACACAGAGTTGCTACTTACTGCACCAGGGAAGGCAGAATGTTGCAGTCTATGACAAAGTCTCTGCATTCGGTGCTATCTCCTGCTATGTTTCCTAAGGCCCACACTGCCTGAGGCAAAGGAATTATTCAGGTTATAGAATAAATAATATCACAATGTTATATTGCATTGTGGGTCTCAGGATAACAGACTTGCAAAATATTTATGATATCATTTTTTTTTTTTAATTGCCACCACTATGTTTTATTTAACCTAATAAATCAGTCAGGATATATATATAGCAAAACCCACTCAACCGCATAACTGTGGAAAAACATCATGAAACATATTTTGGTGACTCTCAGTAAATACTTCTTACTTGTTCCTGTACATCTTCAAAATCGGAGCTCAGCATCTCTATGAATATGGGCACAGCTCCTGCCTGGATCACCACCCGTGTCTGATGTGAAGTACCTGATGCAATATTGGTCAACACCCATGCAGCCTCAAACTAAAACATCAAAATACATTTAAAAAAAAAAAAAATCAACTTGTGTTTGTTACCCATGATAAATTTCACCTGTCAAATTACACACTGCATCCAGTATTTGAAATTAATCGTTAGGACAGGAAGAACACTTCACAAATGTGGTTAAAAAACTGCAAGAAGCTCATGCACAGTTGCAAGACTACTAAGATACACTGAGAAAATATACCTGCAACGTGCAGTTCTCTCTCCTCTTCAGGAACTCAACAAAGCGCTCCACCACCCCTGGAGTGGCAATGACTTCATCAATTGGTGGGTTGGGTTCTGTGTGAAACATAGTGTAAAAGTTGACAGTATGGCAAAAATTTATATTGAAGCATTATCTGGATATCAACCGATTAAAACGCTTATTCAAATATTCAAAACAGTTATTTCCAATGTTAAAGGAATTACACTGTCATCCAGCCTTGGTAAAAAAAAAAAAAAAAAAAAATCAAGGTAACAGGCATGTGTCACTATCATGGATAGAGGTGAAAAGTATTCATGAGGAACAAAAATCATCCATGGCACACTTACCTTTAGAAAGGAGTTTCCTAAAGCGCTGAGTGCCTATTAGCTGCTGTTCAGGGGAACTGGAGAAGATCATCTGAGTCATATCTTCAGAGATCACCCCACCCTGTAAAGCATTGGACATTACGTTTTGATAAAACGCAGATGAAATAAAGTCACATCTGACTTTATACTTTATTCTAAACTCAAGTATAAAAGATTGATTTAATTTAAAGTTTTTCTTCTCACCATGAGTGGGTCCATATTGTTAGCCTGGGACTCCAGGTAGCCACTGTCGGCCATTCCATCGTCCTCCAGGGTGCCATCGTCCTCCACCGTGGCGACATTCCTCCTCTTAAACAGCTGAAGTACATAAGAATTTGAATAGAATATTTTGGTTTAACTTATCACAGTTCTGTCAGAACTTCAAAAAAACAGCATGGATTTGAGTTTTCTTCCTGACATAAGCATCACTGGCAGCAAAGAAACTCTGACCCCTTAAGATTGTTTATGTTTGAAGGAGTTCTGTCCTTGATTGTTTATGGACAATTCTATCTCCCCTTTACCACTTTGCTCACCTGTTCATCCTTCTTCTGTTTGCGGAGCTGTAAGCCTTCCTCTTCCCTCCTTCTTCTCATTTCATCTGTGTTGAGGGACTTGTTCTTGTAGCTCTTGAGTCGTGCATTGTCTTTACCCTGACTCATTGTGTAGCCTTGGAAGATGCAGAAATATGCATGTAAATATCATGCGGACAGACTTTAAAAACGGGTCTGGCTAAAATCTAACGCTTCACTTCGAACTGAGCTCTGTAATGACAGAGGGCAACCTCTTGTATTACACCACCAATTGTATAGTGAGCCATAGGCTGTATGTATCTTTAGCCCAAGTATATTACAGTAAGCTGCGAGTAGAGCGGCTATTTTATGTTTTCTACATGTGTTAAAAGGGATCATCAAATCAATCACTAACTAAGGTAGCCATGTGGATATCTAAACTCCAGTTGTACTTCAAAGAGCAAACTAAACAAGAGATCATCCCCCTTAACAAATCATTGCTAAACACATAGGGGCATATAAAGATACTAGCTAGCTGGTTAGCTTGGTGTCTGTTGACACTGCGTATTTAAAAAGCAACCAAACAAATCATTCTCTGACGATCCAATGTGCTGCCTCCACATATCGAATACCTGATTATCAGGCCAAGAAGTGGTAATAAACAAACGAGACGGCTAAACTTAATCAGCTAGCTCATGTCACAGCCGTTGTTAGCACACTATACCACCGAAAGCTAGCCCGGCTAACAGATTTAGCCGATTTAGCTAACGTTAGCTCTGAAACCCAACCACAACGCCAACGCATACGCCGGACCGATATTTTCCAAAAACACCGCCGACATTTGGAATCAGATTACCCTCTGATGAGAAGGCGTCTCGACGCCGAGACTCCCAAATACGTATAATTGTCATCGACCGACCTGTCAATTCGGGCTCTGTTATCCCTTCTTTGCTAAGGCCACCGCTTCCACTGCCGTTGCCGGTACGCTATCGCGCATGCGCGGCATTCAACTCACCAGCCTACTACTCCCGCTAAGACCCCGCATTTATTTACGCTCCTGCGTCGTAAATAGCTGGAGAAAACCAACCCGCATCATTTATTGAATCGGGAAAAATAGCAAACGTATTTTTTTAAGTTATTAATTAATATGAGGATGAGGGCTATGTGTTTATGTAACGCGCCCTTTAGGAGCAGACTTTGTGCAGGCTTTTTTTATTCAAGGCGCAATGGCAGCGGGATTGCACACGTTGGCGCAGGTGCTGCAAAAAGCGATCAGTCCGGTGTGTGTGTGTGTGTGTGTGTGTGTGTGTGTGTGGTGGAGGTAAGAACTATGCATGTAAAAAAAAAAAAATCACCGTGAAAACTTCAAGGAGAACCGGATGCACCCGTTGAGCCTTCAGTTCTGAGGAAGAGTCGGCTCCTAGCGCAGGTGTGCGTCTGGATGCGGCCCGAAACAATGAAGCTATTTTTGAAGCGCGGCACAGACGCTCCGGCGTCAGCGGCCATCAGGCGGACGCGTGGCTCGTCTGCGCAGCCCCGCGGGCAACAAACAACACGGACGACGACCAAGGACAGCGAGACAGACATGAAAGGACAATAAATGCATAAGAACACCTTCACCCCCCCCTTTCCCCCATTATAATCATCATCAGTATTCTTGTAAACGACGTGCAAACATTCACGAGAAACAGATGAAAGGGAGATATAAATGAACAGTGCAAATTTCGTTATTTTGCAGGGGAACTCTCAGCAAAATGTGCATGCATGTTAAAACAGGAGAGAAAATAAGGAAAATAATAACAATATATATTTTTAAAAATCATCCTTTCGTCGATTATCAGTCCTGAGGAAAAAAAAGTTCCAAACGTATTCATGGATAACGCACAGAAAGACGATTAAAAAAAGCAAGCTATAAGCTGATAAATAGCCTATTAGGCACCTAAATTACATTAAAATTGTCTAACATAAATGAGAATACACAGATGGCCCATAGTTGGTAGGTGTCCTCACTGTGCTGTCATAACTTTGTAAATGTTTAATAAGTTTTATTTTTTGCATAGATGCACATTTGGTTTTTCGTGATATAAAAAGGGGGCGGCATGGCAGGTGACTATCACCTGTGTGAACCTTCAGCGCTCAAGCACGAGTGCAAAATTTGGAAACAGTATCTGCCACACATGCCAGACTTCCCTGACCCCTGCACAGTTATTTGTCATTCGTTTCACTTTGCTCTAAGTCATAATATAAGAGTTTTGAGAGCTTGTAAGAAATATTCCCTATAAATTTACCCATCCATAAAATGGTGTCATCGTAATCTGCCTACACTCACATTTAAAATGTGTTATGTGTGTTGCTGCTCATCCGTGAGTTAATTTTGGAAGTCTGGTCGGATTTTATCGAATAACTGTTACAATAAAATCCGTGGCAGCTTTTGGCAACATTTCCATAGAGGTTTTTTATAGAGGTTTGGTCATTTTCCAGGTGGGTCGTAATAATGCCAAGCATGCAACACAAACCATCGACTTTGGAGATGACAGACAACATTCCAAACTGCACAATAAGAGTTCTTTGTGTTTTTTTTTATCCAGACATCTGCCATCAATCTATCTATTGGTCTAGGCTATAGGACCCATACATTGTTGCATCTTAACGCAATTTTCAGACCTGTATAAATATGAGGGGCACACACACAAACTTAGGGTCCAGAAATTACAACAATGGAAAAACAAGTTGGGGACCAGAGCGCCCTCCTCGCCGACGGGGACTGCTTCGACATGTGGCACGACTACATGAACCTGGGCAGGACGCTCGAGAAGCTGTCCGGCGGACGCGACGAGGACCGCGGGGACAGCGAGTGGCCAAAGCCGAGTCCCGCTGCCCCGTGGGGCGACATGCAAACCTCGCCTCCGCCCGCGGAGTGCGGGCCCTCCGAGGAGACCAGCTCAGCCAGCAGTCTGTCGGACGCCAGCTGCGGCGGGGCCCCCCCGGACTACTGCCGCTTCTGCAAGCAGAACGGAGAGTCCCCGATCGTTTACCTGTCGCACAGGCTGAGATCTGACTTCGGAACGGTCGCCTGCCCGATCCTCCGGAAATACACCTGTCCCATCTGCGGAGCCACCGGGAACTACGCGCACACGCGGCGCTACTGCCCGCTGGGGCAGCTGCAGGAGGCTGCGTCGACGCTGCCGAGGTTCAGGTTCTGGTAGCCGACGGTGGACACTGAGAAGACTGTACATAATTACCAGCAATAATGTTCATGCGCTCGTAGACTCTTTCTGGTTCCCAGTGTGTGTAGAAATGCGCAGTTTGAATTGAGATGCTTCAAGTTTGAGGCTACCGCTTTTTTGTATATATTTGGAACTCTGGTTTTCTAAAGTTTTCTTAAGCGACCTCTGTGTTGCAACAGCCTTGGCTACACTTTTTGGACACTTGTAAATAAAACTTGATTCCAGTGAAGTAGGATTCATTTGTCTTTTATGAAATACCAGTTTTTCAACTTGATACTGTTTCCATTAACTCCAGATATTGTCCTTTTTTACGCCTCTGTATTTATCTGACAGATTTACTTACTTTACGGATTCAGATTATCAGTTAAAAAAATTAACAAATTATGATGTATAATTATAGATTAGACTACCCGGCAGTACATAAACTAGTCTAAATTAGCCTAGCTGCACCTAGCTGCAAACATTAAAAATGGGTACACACTGATGCATTCATAACTATACTCAATATATACTTCATATTTTATAAAGCTGCAAAGATTGGTTGATCATCATTAATTTAACTGCAACTGTTTTGATAATCTAATATTATAGACTATTTCTCAATCAAAAAATGGGAAACATAACCTGGTTCCTCCTTCTCATATGTGATGATTTGAGGCTGCTCTTTGTTGTGCAGGATAGTAAGTAAAATTACTGTTAGCAATGCATCATTAGTAGTTGTTCAGTGTCTCTTTCAGGTTGTGGCTCTTGCTCATACGTCAGAGCACACACTCATCTGGTCTCACCCAGTGGATTGTATGATTAGGATCTGTTACCAAACAAGACACTTGGACAGAGTCTGGCTTTTATAAATGTTCGTAATTATGTAGCAAATTTACAAAGCAGAGTCATCTACCCTAGCTGATTTTTTTCCCTTTTCATGCAGTCAATAAGTTGAAAACAGCACATGATGGGAGTCGCTTAAATTTCAAACATGTACACATAAAAGCTTTACTGTTACACAAGCATTTGTTTTTTGCAATGAAGTAACCCCAAGAACTCAGAATAAACAGCATGTCCGAGGCACCTCTGTATTCATGCTAACATCGGTCCCATTTGGTTGTGGGGCTAGAGTATCAACATGGGGCTCCCAATACTAGTGAGGAACTAGTTCATATTTTGCATCAAAATATGATGTGTTTTAATTCATACTACGTGACTTTTAGATAAGAAGACTTATCTAACATGACAAAAACACAACATTAGCCTTCTGTTTGCCGTGGATCTGGCATTGATTTTCTTCATCATCACTATGGCTCTAGCAGGACCAGGAATGCATAAGTCCATGTTTTGAGACTCTACTTCTATAAATTATGGTGTTATATATAAATTTATTATTTCAATATAAAACTTCAGGATTTTATATATATATATATATATATATATATATATATATATATATATATATATATATATATATATATATATATATATCTTGGTTTTTACACATTTTTCTGTGCAAAAGTGATATTTCACTTTTGAATTTGTGTCCCTTGATCCATTTTTTTCAAGCACTGGCAATATCTGACAGGGGTTTGCAACCAGATCCCACCACTGGAGAAGACCTTTATTATTACGTCAATCATTGAAACCTCTCTGGCTTTCATGTTGCAGTTGAAGTAAGAACATGCCTAAATTGGTAGTTTTCTTCTTTAAAAGAAAAAAAGCAAAGTTTAACGTTGTCTCCCACATTGTATCTAGTATGTTGAGGTGTACATTTTCCTCTCTGTGAGCCATTCTCTTTGAGTGCTTGTGGTTATGTCTATTGCAACCCTCCTCTTTTGCCACATGGATGATTGCTGAAAAGCAGAAAAGGATATTTAAGTGCCAATTCACAATTTTTCTGATGAACCATAAAGTATAAGGTCTCTGTATGAGCTGTACTTCTAAAAGCTTTGTACATGTTGTAACTGATGATTTATGACTTAGAAACACTGCTGACATATGATGAAGCCTCACAAAATAAATGTGATATAAATTTTAAGATACTGAAGTCCATTTTAAGTTGTTTCATCTACTTAGCTATGTACACGTTGTATACTAATACTGTACTCTGACATCCTTGAGACATTTTTCATACAGATTTGGAAAATGTTGTGTTTCTGAATTTTGACATCTATATTCTGCACTGTAAACAATAAGTTAAAAACAAGTGTATGCCATTGTGGAATAATTTAAAGAGATAACCAGTACAAAAACTGTTTGATCAAACAGTACAATAATGTCCTTGTAGATGTAAAATAACAACTAAACAAAGATTAAGAGAGGATCAGAACGCTAAGGATGGATGATGGCATGGGACACTCTATAGATTATGAAACCAAGGCTTCTTTGCTGCTGCTTCAAGGCTGCTTTTCTTCCTGTTTAATCACATTGTCTTTAGATTCTAAAACTTTCCAAGAGTTTTCAAGAGTTTCACAGTTTATGAGCCACAACCTTCATTAAAAAGACATCATTAGGTGTAATTGTCTCTGTGTTTACTATATATGACCTATCATTATCACTGGCCCGATCCTCCAGAGGAGGGTCAAAGGTAGTATTTGAGCACAGGTCAAGCTCGAGGACTTTGGCATATTCCGATTGTACAACATTCCATTAATTCCCTTAAGGAATTTTACACATTCAGTACAAACTATTGAGATTTCTAGCACTCTATGTGACTGTATGTGCAGAGAATTTTTTCATTTTTTTAGACATACAACACAATCTGGATGTCATGCTGCAATAATGGTTAACAAAATCTGTAGATTTAAAAAAAAAAAAATTAAATAAATTTATACTAACTATATACATTGTTGTTCATAATCATACATTTATGAATGATTACATAATTATTGGGGGTGTGGGAGCAAAATATTGACAGATGTCAGTTGTCTTTTATGATCCACTGCACTGAGGCAGAAATGTATACAAGATAAGAGATACACATGTTGCTATCAGTGGTTGTAAGCCCTCCACTTTCACAATTCTAGGCCATAGATTAAGTAGTCCTCTGTTTTCGCCACAGTTTCTCTTGCTCTTCACACCAATCGCTCACACAGATCGGTGCGAACACAGGTAGGAGCAGGAAAAAGGTACGTCTCATCTCATTTTATCATGTCTTAATCATGTGGGAACGCTGGACGAAGCGCAGCATGTTGTAGCGGCACGTGGACTGGTCCAATGCTACACAAGTAGTTTTGAAACTTGATGAGTTTCCAATTCAATTCAATCCTTTAAATGTGAACTCTAAGAATAATTTACTTAAATGTTTTTAAATCTACTTATCATTTCTTGGTTATCATCTCTTGTCTGGCCTCTGAAGGCAGTCAGGTTCAAATGCAGGTCACCAACACACAATTTGAAAGGAGTAACTGTTTTTTTAAGGGATGTTTCAGTGCTTTTTTTTCAGAACTTGAATATAGGGACATTCCCTATATCAGTTGTAGATCATTAATGTCTCTTCTTAAACATGTTGCATATGCTTGGTGTGGTTATGGGCAAATGGTTTAACTAAAAAGAACCTTTTCTATTTTTCTATCATTTTCATTTATCAGAGAAGACCAAGATGGGAGATCATAATTTTGGATATATTGCTGCAATAGCGGTTTCTGTTGTTGGCTTTGCAATAAGCTTGTTATTCAATGGGTTGTCAGTTGTCGGGATTGGTAAGTCAAAATTCAGTTTTTTTAGTTTCTTGCTGTGACATGTAGAATATGTTAAGTAACACTGTAGGGTCATTTAGAATAATAAATCTGAGTGGAATATGTCATAATTATGTATAACTTTGTGCAATATTTGCATTAAATTTCCCTATAGGTCCTTATCATACCACTACAGCCAATATATCTGCTGAGTTTGACACTCAGATCACACCTTCAGGATGGACCTTTAATATCTGGAGTGTCATCTACATCTGGCTGACAGTCATGATGGTCTACATCCTGACGGGACTTTGCAGAAAGTTGTGGCCAACTTTTTACATTTTTTTTTTAAATTTAAAACTGTGTTTAATAATGACAAACTTTTAGAAATGGGTCAAAAACAATGTGCAAAATGCAATTTTTGTCTTTCCCTAGCAGAAATATCTGGTAATATATAATTTACTTTGAATCTATTGCCTTTTTGAGACACCAATTATGTGTGTTCTTTGCAACATGAGCAAAATTCATTAAGTGTCAATTCCATGAAGAGCCAAAAACAAGAAACACTAGACACAGTTCTCACAGACCACATGTTCAACTTTGGCTCCTTTGTCTTCTAGGAATGATTATGGCTATGTTTACTGCAGTCCTGCAGTGTTGTCTTATGGATTTTTCATTAGCTGGTGCCTCAATCTGTGCTTAAATATTGGCTGGCTCCTTTTTTGGGACAGAAAGTGAGTGTCTCCCCTGGGAGCTTTTAAATGGCTCAATTGACCATTCTTTGTAAATTAAGCTTGCTGAAACACATATTATAGATTTATGTCACAGACAGTAATCTGAAATATGTCTTTTTCTTGCTGTTTCTTACTTAAGAGAGATGATTTCTGCACTAGTTTTTCTCATCTTGATCATCTGCACAAACTGCTCAATGGTAGGCTTCATCTGCCATGGGCTTCATATTTATGGAGCCTGGCTAGAGAAATACCACAAAGTAGACCTGTGGCTCCTCCGTGTGTTGGTTAGTATGATGAACATAGAGCATTTGCATTATTAAGTACCATATATAGGGTTGTAAATAGGCATGTGCCTATTTTGTTCCTGTGAAGTTAATATAATGTGGTTTAAGTGGACAATGTTTGTGCAGTAATTGTCTCAATATATTAAACTAAATTACTTTTTAATACTATATTCACAGGTTCAAAATGGTGTGATGATATACACAACATGGACAACCATTGCAACTCTAATCAACCTTACCATTGTACTGACTTATGATGTAAAGATGTCCCCTGCTGATGCTGCGACCATCTCGTGCTCTATTTTGACTGTTGTGTTGGTTGTGTGGTAAGTGGCCTTCACTCTGATGTTCTCAGATATACATCAGAGAGCTACTGAAGCAACATGTTTGTGCCGGCTGTTTAACAGGTTTGTTTTGGAAAACGTTGTCCTTGACAAACATGTGCGGTACATCCTCATCACCTACCCAGTTGTGATCTGGGCTCTGTCTGGAAACCTGGACAAAAACTATGACGCTAAATCACCCAGTCTCAATGGCATCTTCATTGGTAAGACGCTGTAGAGATTTCCATCTGAATTATATATGATTAAAACTGTATATAATCTTCTCTACATCATCAAAATTTCATTTGACTGATTTTCTGTAGCATAACTGGTGGGGGATATAAAAATAAAAAAACACAGTATTAAGGAAAATTATTCTAATACTGAATACAACATGTTGTCACACCACAAAAAAAAAAAAAATCTTATTTGACACATTTGGAAAAATGCTGTCACTGGAGTAAAATATTTCCATTTCATCTCTAATCTGTGGGGAAGTATTATAATGGTAAGCCCTGTACAAAAATGCATCCGGAGATTCTGTACACAGCAAACATATTAATGACCACAAATTTCTGTTTAAAAGTTGTAGTGAATTTATTTTGATCTTTCAGCTGTGCTGCTGGCTTTAGCCTCTGTGCTGTTTGTCGTAAGGATCGCTTTGGTGGTTTGGAGACACATCAAACATCCACTCTATGGGGATGTCAGTGCTGAAGCCCTGGAACAGATGGACACTGCTATGAAGCAGAAGAAGATGTTCCGCTGAACTTTGGCTGACTGCTCTCTGAACCTTTTATGGCTCTTTTCTAACATGTAGATTGCTAACAAAAATCTTTAAGATTTGATAAGGAGACTTTTACAACACTTGCCAGAGGCAAAACACTATAATCATATAGAATACAAATGATACAGTAAATACTGTATGCTTTAAACATTCACTGGTTTTTCCTTTAAAGTTTGTATCAAATGCCAAGTTATATTTTACCAAGAATTTCAAAGCTCAAACAGATAAACATGTTTCTTATAAAAATGTCTAAACATCATGGACACCATCACAGATTATTGGATTTTGAGTTGATTTTCTATTGCGTTGGGTGAAAACGCTAAAAGTTGAGGATGAAACACAGTAAAACAAAAAAGTAAACAAAACAAAACAAAACAATCAAAACTGGTGGTTTATGATTCTCAGTGGAAAACAAAACGAAAGTTGTTGTTGTTTTTTTTTAATTAAAAAGCACATTTTCAGGGATCATGTCTGATACCGTGACCTCTGTAATTATTCCAGTGTGACGCGTTTCAATCGGGGTTGGGTTCGACGACCGACCCGTTAGATGGCGGCGACGCGAGGTGGCGGTGTTGAGTCGAACCTGTCGGAAAATAAAGCGTAGAAGAAAGAGAACTTCCTGTAAGTTTGGTTCAGCTCGTTAGTTTTTCATCCCACGACAGCATCTTACAGGCTTACGAGCTCGTAGCGACCCGAGGGTTTATCCGAGAGAAACGAGCTCAATAAGTCAGATAGTTGCGTTTATTCTATACTTTGATTAAAATCCGGATCATCTTAACCTTTAGTTTTAACGCAGGATTTGAGGCAGAGTATGCGGGTCGGCGGCTTCCAAATTGGCAAAATAGCGGCAATAGTGCTGCCTGAGAGTCCTCACTCGGGGCGGCGGGCGACCCCTTTCGCGGAGTGCGCGGGTTATTTACAAACTCCGAGCAGCGCCATTGTTGTGCTAGCGCTAACGTCAGTTGTCAAGTGAGCGAAAGAACCGTTTCACCGACTTTTTTCGTGTTTTCACGCTCGTTCCTGATGTGATTTTTTTATTTTAATTTTTGTTTTTGTCGCAGAGCGGGTGCAGGCCGACGAATTTTATGTAAAGGAAGAGCTATCGATGACGAAATGGTAGCTAGCTGTTAGCTTCGGTCCCGCTGCCGTTTCGTTAACAGTCAAACAGAAGATCCAGTTGGCTAAAATGGAGAAGAAGTACCCTACCTTGGTAAGTTAAGGGCTCCTTTTGTGTTTCTGTTTTTCTTTTGTGAAGCTGAGGGAGGAGGGCTGAAGAAAATGTAACGTTAGCTTTTGAGCAAACATTAATCCACGCTCAGCTATTTTAGCTACAACTACCCTAATGCAGTTTAGTACAACAGCATCTTGCAGTGAAGGCTAAGTCCACAGACGTTTACGATGTGTAGCCTGTGCTTTTGTTACACTGAATTGTGTTATACCGAAGGGTATTTCTATTTTTGTCCTTTCAAGAAAACACACAACTCAGCTTTTCTTCAGTGTCAGCTATAATTTTGTACGTTTGGGGAAAATAAGAGTGAAATTGTGGACAAAATTGAATAGGTGGTTGCTCGACTGTCGAAATGGGCACTAACTATTGCAAATTCAACATATGGGAAAAGTAATGTATTAAGTAAGACGTAGTATATAATTGTATACAATAACCTATCAGCCGAACCAGCAGTGTTGAATGATCTCCTTCTATCTGAGGATATCTTGCTTTGTTCATTTTAATTTTGTTTGAGATTATTATTACATTGGGGGGGGCATTTTATATACCTTCAATATATTTAAGTATGTATGTGTATATGAATAGCATATTTTTATTCTGCTGTGTTGGTATTTATGCAGTTGTTAATGAAGTAATGGCATTAATAAAGAGTACACATTTTTTTTCCATCCCATATTTAAGAAGAAGGGCTGTTGCATCTGATAATCAACTACAGTAATTTTAGTTTGATGTGTTTAATAAACTGACTACTGAGCATTGTATTCTTGCACGCCCCCCTCACCCCCACACACACACACACAAAAGGGCTAACTTTTTCTACACTTGTTGTTTGTTCACAGAGAAGACCAAGGAGGAAGCTCTGCTACCTCACAAACAAAGAAAGGTGCGTTTGAGCATTTTGTTGAAATGTTTCAAAGGGATCTTCTTGGAATTTTATAACTTAATAGACTTCCACTATTCATGCACTCTGAGCTTTTCTAAAGCCAGTAACTAGAGGGGGATTTGCTTCTTACCCACCCCATTAGTTTCAAACAATATTTTTTGTCTTAATTTTATTCCAGCATTTGTATGGGCTTTATTAAATGTTGACATTCCAGCTGTTTTACCTTTTGACTTTTTTTTCTTCCCTCTAGTCTGTCTAAACCATGGACAGGAACGCTGACACTGGGAGATGTTGATAGGTTGTTTGATGACATTAGTGAGTTGATAATGTGATTCATTTGCTTTAGTTATTTTGCGGTTAATTTTGCATTTTTAGTATGTTAACATGTACTTTACTATTCTTTTCAGATGTATCCTCATATGAAGATGACCTGTGTTCCACATCTCCTCTGCTCTCTCTCTCTGATACTGAGATAAACCCAAGTGAGAGAGAGGCTTCACCAGTTGCACAGGAGGTACACCTAACCAAATAACTTCCAACATGCAAAATGGTTTTATTTTCAGTATTTCAATAAAAATGAGTTCTGCCAATATTACAAATGAATAGTCCTATGTTGACATAAAGGCAAAATATATGAAATATCCATTCTGGGCTCTAGCTCTCTGGGCTCTCTGAATATACCAGACAAGTCCCTATTGATTTAACCTGCATTAACCAGCATTTATTCATGTATGTATGTATGTAATAATAGTTTTTCGTCACTGATTTGCAGCTGTTCACTGCTTGAGAGAAGACTTGTAAGCCAGTAGTAATACACCTTTTTCTTTATTTTGTGAGATTTAATTCCCAATGTCAGCAATGCAAATTTTCCCCGGATCAAACTGCACGATGTGTGCAACTGTCGGGCAAAGTAGCTTCAGTTTGCCTGAGTGCAGCAGCTGGGTTATTAACATAGGCGTCTTCCACTTTCTGACTATGTGCTTTTCAATAGACTCATCGGCACTTGTTCATCTGCCCATGGGCTCGTGGGCTTTATGTACCTTTCTTGAACTGGTCATTAGGATTTGATACCTTTAGATCTGCTGAGCCATTGAATATAAGTTTCTGTAATTATTTAGGGTCCTGAAGGAGATTGCCTGTCTACTGCAACAAGGACACTTAGTCCTAAACTAGATGCTGGTAAGATATTCAAACTTGTATTTAATGAGAAAATACTAAGCTTACACATATTAAATGTTTTAAATGTTTTTCCTGTTAAAAAGTGGTTATTTCCCTTGTTTCAGATTTGTGTGTTCCATTCAAAGTGCATGGGCCAGTAAAGACATCCAGCCCATTTGAAAAGAATGTGGTTGAGGAGGACAATGAAAAAAAACAAGCTATGTCCCTAGTTCTCTTTGACTGTGGGGATGAAGAAAAAGAAGAGGCAAAGACAGAGTCTCCAACCATCCAGAGACCCCTGTGCAATGGGTATGTCACAGAGGACTAAGAAATGTTTTAAATAACTTTGATGTGGGAAATAAATTGTTTGTAATAAGAGCTGCACATAATGATGTCAACTTAAATATTGTGAGTCAGTATATTTTTTACTCGTTAATCTACACCAAGCATTTCTTTCAATAATCTTTCTGTCCTCTAGAAGTGAAGACTCTGATTTGGAATCTCCGCCAAGCAAGGTTACTTTGAGCAAAGTTATTATGTCCAGTCACAAAAACAAGTTGGAGGAGTCATGGTAAGGGCTTCTTAATTCTCAACATGATGATTAGTTTGCTGCAGGCACTTAATCTGTATCTAATGTTTTATCAATGCACATGTGTATATTTATTTATTTACTTTCCTCTACAGCAAAGAAAGTCACCCAGTCAAAGAAACACACAAATGTCGATCACCTGTTTTACAGCCCAAAAGAGAAACACAGAGGTAAGAAGTGGCAACTTTTCAATGTGTAGTTACAGTTATTCATCAAGTTTCAAGATTTACTATTTGGGTACAATACACTGTCAAGTATACAGGTTTGATGTCCTCAGAATTTGTTCATTTAAGAGTTGTCACAAAGACATGTACTGTGGCAGAATATTTTGCAGTGCTACAATACACTTTATAGTAAATTTGACCTCGAAAATATAAGCACAATATAATTAGAGTACAATGTAACAGTAACTTAACTGGAAAATGACATTATGAATTATGAAGGAAAAAAATATTTGACAAGAAATGAGTCAGTGAATTATATCTGTTCTTTTGCATATTTGCTAACATACAAATTGATCTTGATATATTTGTGATAAGAAAATATCAGACTGCTGATATCCATCAGACAACATTTGGTTCAATATCATGGGATGTTTTCCTTCTACATTCCAAGTTTGACAAATGTCCATTTAAAAAAACGGGGGGGGGGGCATTACAGAAAAAGTGATATCTTTAGTCACTCATTCATTGTTTAATGCAGCAGTTCAATATATTGTGCAGTTTTTTACTTTTAATTTACTATTTCCCTTTTTACTATTTTCTTATCTTTTTGTTTATTACCAGGCAAGAAAACACAGATCCACCTGTTTCAGAAGTGAGACTGGAGCCTGATCTTGCAGCTCCTGAGAAACACTCACAAAGCTTTCACAGCCAGTCACCAGCAGAGACATCCATCCGTGCGGGAAAAGACATGACAGCTTTTCGACGGAAGCTTAGAGATGCTGGACAGCTCAAACCTGCATGGTGGGTTAGGATAAGCATATACCTTAGTAATTTGTAAATACTAATGTCCCTTGTTTTTAAATATAAAAAACTTAAAACAATGAATAATCCACTCAATTTTATTTTTAGTTCAAGGGATTTGCTGCCACCAGTAGAAGTTCATACTATTACTCCTGTAACAGAGGAAGATTTCCTGATTTTGGAGGATGACGCACCTCTTTGGTTTGCCATCCCAAGTAAAAATGCAAACAATAAGAGACGGAAGAAGAGTAGAAGCCCAGACAAAGAAACGTCAACAATCGAGTGTACGAAGGACTGCTCGCTAGAGACTACACAAAAAGAGGATGAAATGGAAAAGGAAAACACTAGAAGGGGCAATCTGCCTGGTAAGAAGAAAGGGAAACAGACAATGGATGAAGTTACTGGGCCTGGATATGATGAGAATGAATCGTCCAGTCCTGAGGATATTCCTGCTTATGACTTGCTGGAACAAGAAAAAACAAATAAAACACAAGCACAACTCAAGAATATTCCATCGAAAAGGGCAAAAGAGAGACCTAAAGACACACCCAGCAGGGAACCAGATAAAGAAAAACCCTCTCAGAAAATGGAAAAGAGAGCACAGAAGTCCTTTGAGATGAATAGTTCAGAGTCTTCAAAAGATGGGAAAGAAAGTGGCGAGAAAAGCAGGGTTATATCATTAAAGGGGACCAGAAAAGTGATACAGGGATCTGAAGACATAAAGGAGATGCTGTATAAGGAGACTATGACAGAACAAAGTCAGGAGCAGAACATTAAGAAGCCTGCAGAAGTTGAAGACTTTGGTTCTCTTTCAGGTAAGGATCTCCTACCTTTGAAAACTCTTCCTATTAATTGACCTTTAATGTCCCTGCTAACTACTATCAAATTATTTAATAAAAATTTTCCTCCTTTTTCTTCCTGCTCCTTTAAAGCTGGAAGCTAGAACATGCCCAACTTTAATCCCCACTGGCATTTAAGTAATAAATTAATTGATTTAAAGATGTGAACTCTTAAAGTTTCGTTTTTCTTGTAGCTGTTACCCCGAATACTGCACAGAAATTAAAAATATGCAACCAACCACCTTTTTTTTTTTTACTGTATGGCTATACTTTTTAAATAATTGATTATTTTATTTTTGATTGTAACTACTTCCATAAAGTAGTTAGAATCTTAACCAGCCCCTGATCAATAACAACAAAAAGAAATTTCAGTAACCTTATCAACCATATCAACCATACCACGAAACAAGGAAAGAAAGAACAAGCCAAACATTAAGATCAAAAATATGAAGAAATTTTACATATGAATATGTAGACAACAGAAACTTGTAATGAAAGCATAAAACAAATTCCCAAAATAAATGAAAAATCATCAAAAACATTTTATTTGATTACAAATTTTAAGCAACGATTTTTCTTCTTTCCTTCCCTCAAATTCATTGTTAAAAGTTCTTAAAAGTATCTTACTGAGCTCATGTATTAAAATTTTCCTTCTGTTTCACAGACAAAGACATGATGAATTCTGATACAGAAACAGCAATTGATTTATCAGATGAAAAAGCCGAACAGAACCAACAGCTGGTTGAGTCAGACAGGAGTTCATTTGAAGAAAATCAGATTGTTGGGAAACGGAAAAGGAAACAGGCTGGACGTCGGAGGTTGAAAAATCCTCAGAGCATAGAGGTAAAAAAGGTCACAGACAACCAGCCAACACTCAAGAAGACCAAAAAAGACAACAAAGAGCCCAACGCAGTAGAACCTCCACCTGTAAAAGTGAGGGAGGACAGAGTTTTAAGGAAGAGAAATTGGAAACAGTCTGCACTGTCATCCAGTCAGAGCACAATTAAAGCTCAAGAATGGAAAACTAAACAGAGCAAAAGCAGACCAGCAACAAGAGACACACCAGACAAGATGAAAGCAATGGATGAAGTATTTAACACAACTGAGGCAGAGCCGATTGAAGAGCAGGATGAGCAGCAGGAGGTCCTGGATCAGGACCAGGATCCTGAGTATTCGAGTCCTTTGGTCTTTAGACAAAAAGATCTCAGTCTTAACTCAGGTAAGATCAGTGATCGAGGAAGGCCACAGATTATTTTTACTTAATTAAAAAAGTGTAAATACAGCAATTAAAAAAATACTCCATTACAAGTAAAAGTTTAAAATCCTACTTAAATTTCAAATGCAGTAAGTGAAATTACAGCAGTATTATAATATGACAGTTTTAGATTAATACTGATGCATCAGTGCATAAGTGCTGCTTTTCTGTTGTAGCTTCTCAAGATGAAGGTTGTTTTAACTACTTTATCTACAGTTTGATTAGTCCAGTGGTTCCCAAGTTAGGGGACCAGCCCTTCCAAAAACTCACAAGATAAATCTGCAGGCTTGTGGAATTATTAGGAGAGAGGGGAAAAACTAATTTTGCTAAATCTGTTTTCATTTTTTTGCTTTTCTTAATCTTTGGAACTGACAAATAAATAAACATGCACAAGTAAAACATGACAATGGGTCCCAATGGCTTTTAAAAAATTTTAAGTCTTAGTCCACAAACTGTCAGATAAACAGTAAAAAGAAAAACATTTCTCTCTGAAATGTACTGGAAGTAGAAGTATGAAGTAGCATCAAATTTAAATACTCAAGTTAAAGTTCCTCAAAATTGTTTTCACAAGAAGTACTTGAGTAAATGCACTTTGTTACATTCCATCAGGGGTAAGGTCAGGGGTTTGTTAACACAGGGGAAAGCTAATGGAAACAAAAACATCTTCCTCACAAGCATTTTAAGTGGCAACTGAAATGTGTTTTCATTTTGTAGTGAGATATAACTGACACCTTACTTTGATTTTTGTAAATATGAAGATCAACCAATAAGGTTTAAAACTTATTTGGCTGTTCCATGTATGATGTTTTACAGGGGAACAGGTATTTCAGAGAGTCTACAGTCATGTCTCTAATGAAAAAATTTTCCGCACTGCAGCCCTTGTCTCTCCCAGAAGACCTCAGGAGCAGCTCAGGACAGCAGGACGAGAGAAGCGGAAGAGAACACGTCCTGGTAAATGGTGGATGGTGAACAGTACATGTGAAGATGTGGAGAGCATCTCCTCATGTCAGCAGCCTAATCCTAAGGAGCCCAAATCTCGCAAAGAAATAAAAAAAAGGTCTAAACGGAGCAAAACTCCCAGACTTGGAACTCCCAAAAATGGCAACATGGCAGTCTCATCAAAACCACCAGGGGGTGCTCCTAAGCCTTCGCTGAAATTGAAGCAAACATCTGCTCCAAAGACTGTCAAACACTCCCTAGACACTTTCAAAGACATTTTCACATCGGCCACAGAGAGCCCAACTGTGATCAGCATTGAAGACATAGGTCACAACAACAGGAATAATGTCACTGCATGTCCCGCTGAAGAGGTCATACTAAGTAAGTCTCAGGAGGGTATACTCAGCATGGATGCTAGTGAATTCAGGAGCACCGTGGACCACCCACTGCACCATGACACCCCACAGGACAGCAGCTGGCAGCCAGACAACATGTAAGGAAAAGTCTAAATACTGTCACTCTAAACCGTTCCTGTTCTTTGTCTCTCTATGTTATGTTTTTATTATTTTTAACTTTTTTAACAGGTTTAATGGCCTCAGAAGTGGACCATCCTCTATGATTGTGCTGGAACGGAATGAACGTAAAGATTTGAGTATGTTTGAAAACATTACATTTATTTCATAAAACCTTATATTTTAACCAAACCTTTTTAGATTCACATATATTCTTCATTCTGATCTTTATTTTGAGGGTTCCTATTTTCTTTTATTTTTAAGAAGTAAGATTACAATTAACTAATATATTATACGTTACTACTAATGTACTTCTGTGAAAAAAGAATACAAGTACAAATGCAAATGGTCCAATTTCAGGCTTTGAGACTCGCTTTTCTCTTATTCTGAAAAATTTTAGAGATGCTTTGAACTTTCTATTACATTTATACACTGGGCTATATACATGGCTGTAAAGTTGTACGTAGCCCAATGAATTTATTGAATATGCTGTGTATAATTAATAAAAATATAAGACATTTTATTCCAGTTACAAAAATGTAAATTCATAAGGCACAAGTGAGTGAATATAATGTTGACTGTAGACACAGAAGAGAGAAATGTCAGTGTGCAGTCAGTCTTTAAGAAATGAAGTGAAAATAACTAATCTGATAGTTTTTCTGTAAGATTTTAAATAGTGCTTTCACCTTTTTATGATGATTAAAAAAATGCAGGACCTGGGCCGTTACTACCTATATATTTAGTTCTCATCACCGGATTGAACAGCTTCATCTGGTAGTTCCATTTTGAATCTAATTTGACCTGAATATGAATGACAAATATTTGATCATTTGAAAATGTAATTTTTTGATTCTTCCCTGAGCTGTTTTTTAATGATCAACTTCCCCTTTTATGTCTACTTTGTTCCAGTTGTGCCATCATCCAGAGCCCATGCTGTGCTCTCTGTATCTGATATGTGTGTTGCTCCTCTCAAACCGCTGGTCTTACAGCCGAAGGATAAGGCCAACCTGACAGAGTGGTTGAAGACTCTCTGGTCTACCAATGTCGACCGTGAGGAAAATTTAATGTCGAATTTAAAAAAAACAAAAACCACTGTTTCCCATAATTTCTACATATATTTGCAATGACATGGATGCATGAAAAAAGTAGAAAGGACTTAATGCTGCAGAAACTCTTATCATCTGGTATTTGAACGAACTAGTTTTGTGAATGTAGGATATTGTCTTTTAGTAAAACAAGGTCCAGCAGTTTACAGAAGTGTTAGTTCTTGGAAAAAGTAATGACCATGTTATCTACTGCCCCTTGTAGACTTAATGTAGCCGAGCAGGTTTAAATTACCCCAAGAGCAAGTTTCAACTGTGTTTATATTTTTATTTAGAGTGTTTTGTATCTTGTGTCTTTATTATTTAGATTTCTTTTACATTCTGTATGAAGGGAGAAAACTTTCAGAGATGCGATTTTTATGAAAGGGTATATAAAACAAGTCATTATTGGCTAGACCTCTTACTGAATAATTTTAACTGTTCATATGATTGTAGATGGTGTTGAGATCGCTCCAGACCATTTTGACTGGTACTTCTATCAAGACAGAGCTATTGGCTTTCTGGTAGACATCAAATGTGACTCCTTCTGTAACGGAAAGATCCTGCTGGGATCCTACATGAAGAAACCTCTCTGGGTGGATCACAGCACCACAACAGTTAGTAAACTAATTTTTTCATCTATCTCTTTTGTATGATCATGTTCTGCAAGTCTCCCGCCCAGTCCTCTTAACCAATAGCGTCCTTAAAATGCTTCCATTCTCAAATATTAATTTCTTTCTTTATTGTGTTGTTAAAGGTTTTTAATCTATTAACAAGCTCCGTGACAGTAACCATCAATGGCAGCGAGTCCCGTTTCTACCCAGGACAATCCTTTATGGTAAAATGTGGTAAGAATATAATATCATATATTAATAATCAATTAAAGTTCTCAATTCAATGATTGTTTCCTTTCCCTTATTACATCTACATTTTGTTTGTTTTTCACCGGTTTGTCTTTTCTGTTAATGCAGGAGATGCCTACAGCATCCAAAATGCCACTGCTCAGCCTGCAGTTCTGTACTTCACCAGGATATTAGTAGAAAGTTAGGACTGAATTTTTGAAGATTGAAGATCAAATTACAGACTGTTCTGAGTTCTGAGACATTGTTCTTAAAATTTAAATTGACTTACTTTCTGTATAAGGTGTAAATAGAAAAATAAGTTGACTGTAAGTTTTTAGTGATCTTATCAGATCCCAAGCTATGCTTCAAGCGATTTATTTAAAAAAAAAAAAGATTTTAAATAATTTGTAAATAAAGTTTTGAGCTTTTTGTTACTTGAGTTTTATCTGGCCATCTCCTGTGATTGTGCATCAGTTGTTTTCAGCCTCTAAGGGGCAGTGTAGAGCTGTAGTCTAATTTCAGTAAACACAACTGTAAGATAAGGTTGTACATTTTATAGGGTGACCTTGCGTCATGGGAAAATCCTTCATTTGATAAAAGTTACGAGTAAATTTTTGCCATTATAGATGCAGCGGGTTAAAAAGTACAATAAGTACCACTAAGATGTAGTAGAAGTATAAAGCAGCAGATTGAAATACTATAAAATGGAAGTACCAAAAAATAGTATTTTAGCATAGTTCTTTAGTATTGACACCAAGTTATTTTCCATCACTTCAAATATGTTTCTGAGTAGTTCAGAATTTGAAGAACTTTACAAACTATCCTGCTCTCTGCTCAGGCTTTCTCCACTGTTACTCTTGAAAATGTTTGATTTTTTTCAAAATGATGTACAACTCATTAGACATAAATACAATAAAAACAAAGAAAAAAATTTAAACTTAGTCACTTTCAACATGCTACATGACTCTAAGAGTTGTCTGTTATTACTTCTGTTTCAAGGAAAACAACCAATTTTACTATAATGTATAAATTGGGATCGGCAGAGTATATTAGTACTACTGCAAATGTGAAATAATAAAGTTTGATTGTTTGATGCAAAATGTAGCACAGCACAATAAAATCTAAAACATTTATCCGGTGGTCCTGTTAAAATAAGGAAAACTTCAGATAAGAACTTATATCAGTGAATGTTAGATGTAAACATTTTTCAGTACCTGTTCCTGTCCTTCAGTCGGCACAAAACTAATGAAAAATCCCAATTTAATCTGTGGTAAGTGTGCTTTGTCAGTTATATTTTAGGGCAGAGGCTGGTATTCCTACACCCACTGCACACATCTGGTAAGCACTAAACACCCACTCTTCTGTTTTGAAACATTTACAAACCTACATCGCGAAGGCTGAATTATATTTCTGTAAGCAAATCTGTTATTTCTCCCAAACCCTACTACCAAACAGTTTACAATACAAGGATACCAACATATTTCCCAAACAAGAATCTTGGGATTGCTGTTTGATATTTGAATAAACCCTGAACCCTTACACTGTGATTTAGCTGCTACTTAATAATGTAATATATAGGCTGTGAACATATTTGTGTAAATAAAGGACCTATTAAAAATGTTCAGTCTGTTGCTTCAGGCTGAGGCAATGTCCATGTGTGGTGCAGACACCTTGATAGAGCCACGCAAACAAAACCATCCACGACTTGAATACAAAACAAAGGCATACACAGTCTTTTCCACAGCGATGCTCTAAACAGCCTGCCGGTTTGATAATTCATCACTTTAGAATGTCTAGTTTTAGTTGCGCATGGCACTCCAGCACTCTAACGCGCCTCGGGGCAGGATCTCCTTCAGAGAAGCGGATGCCGCTGCAACCAGAGTATACACTGGAACAGCCTCCCAGGCCCTTAATTATAAACCATGTCTATGACCAAATATGCTGCCTGTAACACAACATCTGTGCCGTCAAGTGGTCGAGATACATGCGGGAGATTTTGTGTTCAGAATGAACATTGTGAGGGAAACATGCTGGGTTTTCCATATGTGTAGTGTGTTTTGAGGCCTTCCAGATGGTGAGTGGATAATGTTTGTCTTTTTACTATAACAGTACCGCTCTCCTTGGTATTCTCCTTGCTGCGTAACAGCATCCTCGATGTTCCTCGCAGCATCCTGATTAAGGTGGCCTTCATTTCTACTGATTTAGCAGTCAGAACGGCACCGGCACACTTGTCGGATGGCACAAGAAAAACTACAGTTGGCGGCAGTAAAGATTGTTTATGGTTCAATTAACCTCTTTCTCTAAATGAAATCTGTGTTTTGTCTTTCCTTTGACCACATGAATCATGGTGTTTCTTAGTGGAATGCCCTTTTTTGTGGTTCATTAAGGAATTTGATCAACACAAATTAACATGCTGTTGGTTTATCATAAACCAGCAGCATGTTAATTTGAGATACATTATCTCATGGTGTTTGTTAACATGAAGAAGAATATAGAGTTATGCTTATCTTTAATGCTAATATCAACAGTTTATTTAACAAAGAAGGCGTGTCAGCGTAAACTTGGATCAAAGAAGAAGAAAGGAAAAAGGGAGCGGGAAGAAATGAATGTATGAATAAACATAGTAAATTCAAAACAGCTTAAGCCATGGTAGCAGCTCTTTGAGGCTGTGCGTAGACAAAGCAGTGCTTCCAATTTAATTTCTAACAGGCACATGTTAACATGTTTATGGTGACAACTGAGAGATTAACATTTTGGCGTTTTATCTGTTTCATCTGTTTCTTAACCTGAGGAAAAGTTTAAGCTAAAATTAGCCTTATCCTTTACTTAAAATGCTAATATCACTGACTTAAAACGTCGTACAGGGAAGCAAATGAAGAATGAATAAGTACATTAGTAAATGTGAAGCCTCCATGAGGCTGTACAGTGGTGCTTTGAACCAAATGCTATCTTCAACATGCTGACCTGCAGTTGTTTATCAGTTTTTAAAAAACAAACAACAAACAAACAAACAAACAAAAAACATTTCAGAATATCTTATTGCATGTCCACCACAGTCTAGCTAGTCAGCACAAAACACAAAGCACAACGGATGCTCATGAGAATGTCACTTGCCAGTATTTGGTCATAAATGACAAATAAAAATTTTGAGCTGATCATGGCGATGGATGAAAATTTAAGAGATCACCTAAGTTATTATAATTCACCCTGACAGAGATAAGAATATATATGTTCTCACCAAATACTATTGCAGCCTATACAGTAGCTGCAGAGACAATCTCTCCAATGGAAGCGATTTGACCTGGTGGTGGTAACAGAAGAAGTCAGGGAACCACCGAGGGGGACTGACTGATGGACTGACTGTTGCAATCCCAAGAGGTACACCGTACACCTGAATAGCAAAATGACATGATCATCAATAAATTGAAAGAAATGCTATGTATTTTTCTTGGCAGCTTTGACTTGAGGTAAAGTGAAAATGCAGAATCCTATCCCTGGATACTTTGGTTTAAGTGGTGAGACAGCCACTGAATAATATATTCCTGAGAGTCTGCCTCAAACTGAAGTTAATCTCAGCCCTGACCAACAAAATGCGCTGTGTTACTCACATCGCTATCCCTTAATGCATCTGACATCTGAAACCACAATGACTCAGTTCACCACAAGAAATAACGCACTTACCTTGGTCTTATTTCTCGTGGGGATCAACACTGATAAAGTGGAGAGAGTGATTTTTGTTTTAATCTGCAGAGATATCACTCTTGAGATAAGAAGTGTTCCTCCTGTGGTGTACAGATTTTCGGTTTTCGGTTTTATCTGTTACAGATATGAATATCAAAAAAGCAAAAAATGTAGTTAGATCAAGCTAAACATATTCAAATTTCTGCTGGAACTGTAAAGCAGAGGTGTGCTGCTTCAAGCCTTCTCCAGATATTCTGAATGCATGACCTCTCATACTAATACCAAAATTTTTTTATGATGCAGCCGGTTGTTGCTTTGATGTCTGGTTTGATATGATTTCCTTTGCAAAGTGCTACACTATGAGCGCAGTGCTTATCAGCAACCAGCTTTTACTGTGAGAAAATGAGTCTCCAGACACTGTTCTCACTCTTTTGGGGAACTGGAGTATGCATATTTCTTTAAAACGAATTTTTAAACCGCAGCTTTGTCAGGTGGGTAAAAGTTAATATAAGCCACTTCAACTCAGCAAAGGTTTACATTTCTGAATAACAAATTAAATCCACTGCATTGTAATCCTGAATTAAAGCAGCGGGAGGAAATGATATGAGTGAGAAACCTTGCCGCTAGTGAGTACATTCAAGAATTAGAGAACATTAAATTACACAGTATTTGCCTCTGCTGAGCTTTGCATGCCATGAATTAATTTGTCCATACAAAGGCTATACAAGTTTTTTGTGATTAGACTGAGCGTCAGTTCTTGGAACAGACTTCAAGTATTGAGTATGATTTCCTTCCTTTGTTTAACTTGGCTCTGAACATTGTTTGGGACTGAACTCCTGCTAACAAGCACCAGAGTGAATAATAAACTCTTTACAGTGAATGTGTAGTTTATTCCGTTGTGTGTTGCTCTATGAATCATCCTTTAACAATCTGCAAATTCTTTCAGCTTCAGGCAAATAGCCCAAAAACGTATTATAGTGTGCCTTAAAATTTTCTCACATAATTGCTTAAGGTGGAGAATTAAAGGTGTTTAATGTTTTCTGTAAGAGGTATTTGTGCATTTTTTATGCCCAGATATGCATCCTTAAGGAAACAAGAGAAAAAAAGAGCTAACAGAAGATATTGAGATATGTGGCACAGATACAACCGGACTTACTTTTTTGTAAATAAGCAACATATATATATATATATATATATATATATATATATATATATAAAATATATCAAAAGTTTCAAGTTTGCAAGTTTCTATACATGCTTTAAGCCTTGAACTTTGAGTTTGTTTACAATTGCATCAGAGAACTGAACATTTTTACAGCATCTGCACATGAGATCTCTTCGGTTATGTGTTGCATCTGTTGAGAGTGAGCATACAGGGTAGTGTTTGGAGCACAGCTCTGAGTATTCTTGACAAGAAAGATAAAGCAAGGTGCCCATTCACCCTGAAAACTAGTGCAGGTCTGGTTTACCATCTGGGCAAATCAGGCACCTGCCTTGGGTCCAAGGGTATATTTAGGCATATATTTTGACCACTGAATATAAAGTGAAAAGGCAAGGTCCCTCAGGTGGCTTCAGTATTTTTACCCAATTTTGAGCCACTGTCTTAAAGAGGATATTTATAAAAATCTAACTTTAATACCTTTGACATTACAAGTGATATTATTTGCTGTAATTCAGTAACACATTCAGTAACATTTTCAGTAACATTCAGTAACATTTGATACATTTACATTTACATTTTGTTGTATGAACCACATACTAATACAATTCTAACTGGTTCCTACTTATACTTAAATGTAGGTAGACTGGAAGAAAACAAGACTATGAGAAATAGAGTTATTGTTTAATCAGTTAATATCCAGTTGATTAATTGCCAAATGAATGATGAATGAATTTACTTGGGTCACAATAAAACTATGGGCCTGTTAAATCAAGTGTTACCATTGACACTTATATTACAGCCTTCACACTGTATTCTAATTGTGTAATTAAAGTTTCCAAATTAGAGAACAGCCACACATTATATTACAGCCCACATACCTTATTCTTACAGTGTCAAAACGATTAAAATAATAACTATTAGGTTCCTGAATAAACACTAAAGGTTAGCCATGTATAATCCACCTACATCTATGTCTTATATTATTACATTACTTTCATATACAGTAGTTTTTTTCCTCATGATGAGAGCTTTGCATGTGAGACATGCATTTGAGAGAGGTAGGTTTCTTTTCCACTCCAATGTACCTGTGCCACAGGGCTTGATAAAAGTGCCTGGTAGAAGCAAATTTACAAAGCATAGGCCAATTTCTTGACTTTTATGTTTCAAATATGCAATGAAATAGAACACATATGCATAAATAAATTGCTGGAATATAGATGTAGCTGTCTGCCAAAGCCCAACATGTAATTTGAGTGCCTCTCTTTTTATACTGTATTTTCTCCTACACACACCACACCATGTTAATAAGTGAAATTACAATGTGTAAATTACAGTATATGGTAAGAAAAAGGCATGTTGGATGTAATATAATGCAATATGTGCAGCTGTTCTCCCCTTTTAAAAATCTAATTGCACGGTTAAAACAAGGTTATTCATTTTTCTTAACTTCAGGTAATGACGTGTATTTTGAAGTTTTACAATTTATTCTTAATTGTTTTATTCATTATTCTTTAACAATTTCAAGGAAATAAGAAGATCAAATACTAACTTATGCGCAGCAAATCTGGGGCAGCAGTGTTTGGCAGGTTTCTGGGGCTCTGGGGAAAATGGGATAGGGGAAACTTTTTGACTTTTAATTTTATGGGCATGGAGATATGGAGAGAGAGCGAGCTGTGAATGTCATTGGTGTTGTTTCTAAATTGGCCTTTTTATCAAGATGACTGACCACAAAAAACAATAACAACAATATATTCAGTATGATACTGTCTGGTTAAACTTGTTAGGTGAACATTATAAGTGGCTCAAGTTACATTTCCTCGAACAGAGTGAACACATTCACAGAGTGAAAATACACTTTAATGATAACATAACAACCATGACGCCTTATGTATTCCTTTTTTGTGATGAAAATGATAAAAAATTTTTACCCGATGTCATGGCTATTTAAACTTACAATATACAATAACGATCACTATTTTCCACATTACCCAAATAGTCTGTAAATGGAAAGATTATTATATGATAATCTCTCCCTTGAAGCCTTTAATTCATATGGACTTTTCACCTCAATGACTCTTATCTGTTTCACTCCTAAACTCCCAACCTCAACTCAATCCCATCACATCCACCCACAATCTCCTTTGTTAATTCGACTCCTGGCCCGCTGGTTCACTGTTGCACTTGCTGTATGATTATACAGAGGAAGGCCTCTCAAAGGAAAAGCCAAGAATTTTGATTTATGTTGGACCTGAGTTTCTCTTGAGAATGAAACAAAATGAATTATTCAAGGTACAGCAGAGCAAATAACCAGGGGTTGCACTCTTGATGAGGCTTCCGGGAACAACAACAACAGCCATTGAATCTAAAACTGCAATTATCTTTTGACAGCCGGGTTGGTAGCCTCAATAAAGCCCATTCCTTTATCAACATAATAGGATTGTCAAGAATTATTGTTTGAGAAGGAAATCAATTAACAAAACAAAAATCATAGATGTCCACGCTTATTTTCATCTCCACATTGTTATACAGCAAAAGGTTGATTTAGGGCAAAGTCAATTTTCCTAAGGCCGCTGTAATGTCACACACACTCTGGAAGGCTCATTCAATACTCTCCAACCTTGACTTCAGTCTGTTCCCATTCAACACTTTCAAAACTGCAAATAGATGATGACGGTGGCAATTGCACTCTATTGAGTGGGAAGATTTTGCAGTAGCTCAACTAATGTGAAAAAGCAGAAATTACAATTTTTATTAGAAAAATATATATTCACACATTGAGTTGCCTGCTTGAACGATAATGTTTGACAGTGTGTAAAAACTAGTTACTTGCAAGCTAGCAGTGAAGTCCACAGTTAACTGACAGAAAAAAAGTTGAAATATACAGTTAAAAGTAATCGAATAAATGGTTAAAACACTGAGCGAAATGTAATGGATAAACGCTCGAATTGAATTGAATTTTGTTAAAATAAATGTTTGAAACAGTTTCTAAAAGTAATGGATGGTTGAAATGCCTAAATACAGATGGGTAAATTGTTAATTTTGTGACTAAAAGTAATAAAAAAATAGCTGAAAATAGTTTAAATAGCTAAATGTAGTGGATGGTTGAAATTATTAGCTAAAAATAGCTTAATGGATAAATGCCGAATTAGCTTAAAGTGATTGATAACACTCTTAAATAGTCAGTTCAAACTTTTTAAACAGTCAAAAAAAAAATAAATTACTTTAGCTAAAAGTAACGGTTAAACAGTTTAAATAGCAAGCTAAAGTTAAAAAACAAAATGATTAGTTAAATGTAATGGTAACACAGTTTAAATATATAGCTAAAGTTAATAAACAGTCAAAGTAATTATGTCAGCTAAAAGTAATGGTACCACAGTTTAAATATTTAGCGAAAGTTAATAAACTGTTAAAGTAATGATGTTAACTGAAAGTAATGGTTAAACCTTTAAAATTGTTATGTAAATATTAAACTGTAATACATAAACTAATAGGAGCTGAAATAGTTAGCTAGCTCAAACTTGTTGGTACAAAGCTTGAATATTTTAACATAAAGGATTAATTGTTAAAATATAATGGATAAATATTAAATCTAATTAGCTAAAAATAACAGATAAAATTTGAGATGGCGATGCAAAAGAAAAATGACTTTCAAAAAGTCCTTGAAACTCAAAAATGAGAGAGACAGACATAGAGCTTTAATCACAGCAAGACGGATAAACGAAAAAGAAACAGATTGGTGTTTTCTGCTACAGCAGTCCTCAGCCATATGCTGCTGAGATCAGTGGGATTTTAGGTCCAACCCAAAACCAGATGACTGGATGTCTAATCGTTGAGGAGAAATGCCGTCTGAGTCTGGAGAGTCTGTTTCTTTCAATAGAACCAATTAAGGCGGACGGCTCTGGTGGAACGGAGCCATGACATCCTGGGTTCGGCTTAGCCTCAGAGGTGTACTGCACGTCACAGCTCCACTTACGATTTATTACAAGCTACTGATACAACTTGACAGTCAATTTCCCCAATTTATCACTAAAGATACTGTGGAAAAAAAATGTAATGCCTTGCATTACTGAAAGAAACTCTTCCTGTATGTAAATAAAACACATTCCTTTTACTAAAGCCATATGATCTAATAGCTATAAGATATCGTAGATGCAGGGATTGACAAAAAAAAAACAAAAACACGCAAACACATATACCATACAGCGTAATCCAATAGAATGGATCTGAAATAAATGCTGAATATTTTTTCAGAGTAAAATTTTTATTTTCATCATTTCGCACCACAATAATGCATAGATCATTACAATATAGATAATGGGCCTGAGCTAAGGAGAGGAAACAACAATATAAGTGAAAGATGAAACACAAGAGGGGAAAAAACAAAACTAAAAAATAAATCAATTAATTTATACACCTGTATAAATTATGTGGCATCTATTTACAATGTCGAGATCTATTTATCCTGACCATCGCTCAGTTACTGCCATGTACAGGCAAATCAACCTTGAGTTTTCTAAGTCCAGTGTTCCCTTTCCCCTTTGGATGGCATTGTTTAGACTTCCGGGCAAATGGTTTATCAGAGGCTGCCATGTAGGCCACAATACAGTCCTCATATAGTCCCTTTAATTTGGCACTCAGCTTCCGTATTGGAAAAACCCTAAAGATTTCCTTATACCCCTGAGTTACAGTAGGAGGTTTTTCCATGAATGGAGTTAAATGATATGCATTTTCTAGACCAAAAACAGAGTTTTGTCACAGTCTGGGCCGTGAATCCAGTTTTTTCCCTTGTTTTTCTACTGTTTCCCCTTTCCCTGTGTTTTCTATCTCACCCTCTGGTAAGATCACTCTTGATGCCTTTATGTAGTGGGTGACAGTTTAGTTTAAATACATTTCTAATGTTAGAGGTTATGGTAATAACGGAGTATGAGAATCCTGGGGTAGAAAATGGAAAAGTTGGGCAGGTTTTGTAACATTCTTACCACATCCAATTGATTTAGCAAAGTTAATCTTGTATCGAGAGAAGGACCCAAAGTTTTGAAGTTGAACATTAAAGCTGGAATATTACTATACTTCTTTGACTTCTAATGTCCTCTGCTAGGGGTTAAATGGCAAGTACAAAAACAAGCCAGGATATAAAGCCCCCCTGACAAGTAAAACTTTCCAATCGTACCCAAACGACTTTATGCCATTTACAAATTCACTGGCCCTGGGTAAATATATTTGCTTAATTAAATAATATAAAGCCCTCCGCAAGACCAAAGCTTTCCATAGTGTTTATAAATAAGGCTATTTTACGCAGCTGATGACCTTCTCAGCAAGTAGTGAGATAGAAAGACCTTTTTAGTGTTTACGTGCTGGATGGTGTTGAGGACTGGCCTCATGTTGGTGAGCATTGTTTAATAAAACCGGTCTGATGTAGCCGAATTAAGAGCAGCAGGTAACCCTCACGTCTGTTTGCCAATAATTAAGTGAGAATTCTGCTGTCTACATTTGTTAAGCTAATGGGTCGATAGGACTCGCATTCTTCAGAGGGTTTGACTTTCTTAAGAATTAACAATACAATGTCTGCTTAGCACGAGGAACAGGGTAGTGAACGTTACTCTGCTGAGTGTAGGTACATATTCCGAGAGCAGGCTTATATGCCTCTGCCTCAGAAAGTTAAGCTTTTAAAAAAAAAAAACCCAAAACATCCAAACAAAAACATTTTGGTCTCATATTGGTTTCTTTGAGCTCCATCCTTTAATGAGGAGATATCTACTGGCTGCCAAGTCATCCTGGTATGTTTACAAGAAAAGATACTTGCCTCGGATTTTTGCTTCAGGATTTGGTTAAGAGCTGTTTGAGTGACTTCAGCCATCCCTGAACAGAGTTGCTGCGGGGTTATTCTTTACTTGCTTGTCAAGATCGACCAACTGTTTTCCTCAACTTAGTTCAACTTTAAGAGCCTCCTTTTTCCTGGCTGTACTCCCATCAAGTAGACATCAAGCATATCCCAAAGTGTAGATAGATTTGTGCCTTCATTATCATTGACCAAAAGAAAAAGTTGGTCTTTAATAAAGGTCACAGTAGAAGGAATATTTAAAAAGTGAAGGGTTGATACACCAGTGGTGTGAGGTGGGTTATGGTGAGGATGGGGAGACTATTATATACAATGTGTATTGTAGTGTATTGCAATGTTAAAGTCCAACAGTCATGGAGATGCTGCCTGTTCCTGGTTTACTCTTTCAGGGGCTACAGTAACTGTTAACTTATAAGTAGCCCATCATTAAATGTATAGAGTATCTAAAGCATTTAGTTAACCATTTAGTTATATTTGCCATAGATATATTGGTTCGAGATACTAGGGGAGTCATTTGGAGGGTTAAAGAAAATATTAACAATCCCGGAGAGGGTATCAAATAATATTCAAGAACACGCCCAGCTCCCATCACTGTAATTTTCATACTGTCCCTTAGATTGTGCCTGTCTGTATCCTGATAGCTGAAAACTACTGGCTTCAGGCAAGATAAAATATCACAAACACATTTTATCTTATCTAATCCAGTTCAAGACCACAAACTAAAGCTCCAAAATTTGTTATCACCACTTCTCTGACAGTCAAATGAAAAATTAAATCACATATCATAAGGAGGTGTTTATTTAAGGGCTATGGTGCTGGGTGGCACTATGAAGGAATTTTTCATGATTCATTCACTTTAGGTCATGTTGTTTGCAGTTTTTGGCTTTTTATTTCATCGCTACTCTCAATGCAGAAGAGTAAATAATGGCTTTATATTCGTATATTGACATGTCTCTTGGTGAAAATGTGTATTTAGTCATCCATGTTTTTGATCTTTCAAACTAATCCCAGGCAGTCTAATACAGAACAGTATATTCCACCCTGACATGGTACAATTTAAACTCTCTATCATATCATCCAGTTGCAAATATATTTCTGTAAAGTTCCTTCTGTACAGGCTTTGTGACTCAAACATTGACAATGTCACTGCACGGCGATTTAGTGAATAATGTAGGTAGCACTGTGAAATAGCACCAGTGTGCAGGGTAAGGTACTGCCTCAGACACATGAAATGATTTGAAATACAATCTGTCATCCTATAAATGTCCACATTTTCAAAGTCTAAGTTGGATAGATAGATATTTTCTGTGAAAAATACTTCAATGCAATATGACATTAATACTAACAATGCAAACAATGGTCAAAAGATCAAAAGTTCAAAAGATGCACACTGCTTCTAGCTCATTTCATCCAAAGGATGTTTCAATGTTGTGGCCTGTTTGTGTGTTTCCCATGAAAGATATCACAGAAGATATTGATTTTCCTGTGCCTTTTGATTCTGAGAGACTCACAATAATATCAGACTCTAACTGTTTATATTTAAGATCGCTGAAATTATTTCTTCTTCCAAAGTCTATTTGTGGTTGCATTGGAAACATGTTGTCCATGTTTGGTCAGTTACTCACAGGAATAAGAAATATGAGCATCCAACCACAAGAGAGCACGTTGTGTTGTTTTCTGCTTTTTAACAAAGTAAAGCGATCTGGATTTTTACTTTTAATTGGTATTTAGGGCTACTTTCTGGCCTCAGATACTTGTGTAGACAGTTTTTCCCAATTAGAAATGAGGGAGCAGTTCCAGATACTTGGCTGTGTTTGTAGTGTGTAGTTTGGTGTTCTGTGTGTAAACTGAAAATGACACTCTGACACTCTGTCCACATTTTGAAAGTCTAAGTTGGATAGATAGATATTTTCTGTGAAAAATACTTCAATGCAATATGACATTAATACTAACAATGCAAACAATGGTCAAAAGATCAAAAGTTCAAAAGATGCACACTGCTTCTAGCTCATTTCATCCAAAGGATGTTTCAATGTTGTGGCCTGTTTGTGTGTTTCCCATGAAAGATATCACAGAAGATATTGATTTTCCTGTGCCTTTTGATTCTGAGAGACTCACAATAATATCAGACTCTAACTGTTTATATTTAAGATCGCTGAAATTATTTCTTCTTCCAAAGTCTATTTGTGGTTGCATTGGAAACATGTTGTCCATGTTTGGTCAGTTACTCACAGGAATAAGAAATATGAGCATCCAACCACAAGAGAGCACGTTGTGTTGTTTTCTGCTTTTTAACAAAGTAAAGCGATCTGGATTTTTACTTTTAATTGGTATTTAGGGCTACTTTCTGGCCTCAGATACTTGTGTAGACAGTTTTTCCCAATTAGAAATGAGGGAGCAGTTCCAGATACTTGGCTGTGTTTGTAGTGTGTAGTTTGGTGTTCTGTGTGTAAACTGAAAATGACACTCTGACACTCTGTCCACATTTTGAAAGTCTAAGTTGGATAGATAGATATTTTCTGTGAAAAATACTTCAATGCAATATGACATTAATACTAACAATGCAAACAATGGTCAAAAGATCAAAAGTTCAAAAGATGCACACTGCTTCTAGCTCATTTCATCCAAAGGATGTTTCAATGTTGTGGCCTGTTTGTGTGTTTCCCATGGAAACGGGTTTCTATGTTTGGGCAAACACAAAAACAGGCCACATTTAAATTACCAGTGCTTTTAGTGGAAAATGGACTGCACCTCTTAGCAATTTTCAATCTCATTGGACAAAAGACTTTACAATTTGCCTCTCATCCACCTATTCACTAACACATCAGTGGCAGTGGAACTGTCATGCAAGGCAGTGGTGTAACCATCAGGAGCAACTTGGGGTTCAGTCTCTTGCTTGAGGGCAGTTCATCATATGGGCAAGAGCCTGGGATCCGACTGTCAAAGCTATGTGGGTGACCTGCTCTTCCTCCCGAGCCACAGCTGCCCAAAAAAGTGAGTCTACTAAAAAGTAGCAAAAGCGTTATGAGGCTTATTCCTGTGTGCTATAGACCTCCATTGTTTTCCAGATCCTATTAAAACAGATCAATGATCCAGCCTGTTGCACGGGGTTACCATCTACACTGGCACTCTCTATTTTGAGTCAATACCACATAGACTGTCCTGCTTCTCTAAATACCAGACCAGTATCTCTACAAGAATTACATCCATATCGGAAAATAGTGCACCTAATGATTTTCATTCAGTACAAATTTTCAATACCGATGCGGGAAATAGTGTGTCCTTAAAGTAATAAAGTTGTGATGGTTGATGAGCATGTATCAATTTCATGCATTCACATTTTTATTAATTGTAAGCATCATCTTTTTTCTGACCTTAGTTTATTTTCCATTCCAATAATCTTTTCCTAATTTGTAGACAGAAAGACTTTTAAATTATTGATATTGATATAAAACAACGACAAAAAAATATTTTTATTAGACATAATATGGGGTTTTACAGAAACATCCATTATCATAATTGTTGTCTAGTGATGGTTGGTAAATACTCATGGTGCATTGAATGTATGTTATTGTGCAGCTGAAAATAGTCTATAACAATTTTACTATTATTATTACTAAAACCTACAGACCCTAACTCTTTCAGAAAATGATTTCTTCTCTTTTAAATATTAAGATATTTATTTGTGGACCTTTTTAATCTTAGATTTATAACTTCAGTAGGAACCAATGGGCTTAGGGCCACAAACAGTATAGGAAAGTTGGAAAATCTTGCAGATGCACATGGCTGGTTTAGTTCTTTTTCTTGTTGACATCAAGAAAAGAATACTGAAAACTTGACCTTTAATTAAAAATTCACATCTGTTCTATAGCTTTTGGAAAAGTTATCTCCCAGACCTTCATCAACCACCAGTGTTTCTAGGCAGGATGTTTATGGTAAGAAACTGAGGACAGGATAGTCACAGTCAGTTTTATTTCTGGCTACAATCAAACTCGGGCACCCTGTGAAGAGATGTAGTGTCAGGAGGCTTTTCAGAGGCTGTTAAAGGAGGGCTACCCACTCTCTGTCACATTCATAAAACCACCAATTAGTATTAAAGCTCTGTGGATTTTCCCTTTTACACCTTGTGAATGTGACATTTAGAGCCAAATATAATGGCACTGAAAAGCAGCCAGTTGCCTATGAAATACATCTGTGGTCTGACAGAGTTAATTAATCTACACCAGATACTGACTCAGCCCACTAAGCTACCTCTACTTTCTGCATACTGATTCAAGAGCTGGAGATAAACAGTAAATTTTATAAAGATGTGGCTTGTTAAAGAGCAAGAATACACTCCCTCCACTCCTTGTAATGGTTGCTGAAGGAGGCACAAGTTTGAAAGAAACAGTAAAATTTAATTTAATGGAAAAACACATTGTTGGATTGCACACTCTTTTTTTCCATCTTTGTTTTGTGTTAGTGCATTGGGTTATTATGAGGTTTGATGTTGCAATTTACACTTTCTTTCTCTCAGCCTTCCTCTTTTTCAGGTAGTGATTTTATTTCCCAAAATTATTATTTTATTTCCCAAAATTACTTTTCAAAACCACCAATAAGGATGTCAATTTGTTGCCTTCAGCTGTGTGTTAAAGTTTTAGTTCAATAGACAGGGGCAAAAAAGTGACTTATTCTACTTCATTGGAGTTACAGATCTTACTCATGAATGCACAATGTCAGCTCTGTCGCATTATGGTCTGTTGACGCGACTGTCACAGAAGATATTGATTTTCCTGTGCCTTTTGATTCTGAGAGACTCACAATAATATCAGACTCTAACTGTTTATATTTAAGATCGCTGAAATTATTTCTTCTTCCAAAGTCTATTTGTGGTTGCATTGGAAACATGTTGTCCATGTTTGGTCAGTTACTCACAGGAATAAGAAATATGAGCATCCAACCACAAGAGAGCACGTTGTGTTGTTTTCTGCTTTTTAACACAGTAGAGCGATCTGGATTTTTACTTTTAATTGGTATTTAGGGCTATTTTCTGGCCTCAGATACTTGTGTAGACAGTTTTTCCCAATTAGAAATGAGGGAGCAGTTCCAGATACTTGGCTGTGTTTGTAGTGTGTAGTTTGGTGTTCTGTGTGTAAAATGAAAATGACACTCTGAGCAATAACTGTGTGGGAGGTTTCTCCCAAGGGTTCTCTAAAAGGAGTAAGAAATGAGCCTGTTGTCCATATTATGAGTGTGTGCTGTGATGCACAACCCAAAGGTAAATGCACAGAACTGTGTAGTATGTTATATTACACAAAATCAGTGCCTTGGCTGAAGCTGCCAATTTATGTTTGGCAATTAAGTCAGTTGTAGCTACAATAACATACTCTGTTAGACAATGTTTTTATGTTTTGTGCTTGTCTTTTTAGTCCTTAGGGCCAAAAGGCCAGAAGGACCACATACCCATATGAGAAAATTGCCTACTGAAAGTGTTTTTTGATGTCCCATATCTACGGTTTGGTTGCAGTGCAAAGATTTGCAGTGCATAGAGTCTAAAATACAAAACTTACATTATTATTACCTAATGAAAATGATATGACATGTTATGACAAATTCATGGTTTCCGTGTCCACTTTTCCACAAGGGTCCGCATGGGTCTTTATCATGTAAGTAAGTAAATTCGATGCTCATTTTGTGCACTACATACAAATATGTATAAAGTTAAACCAGTTCCTGGCTTTAATATTATGGTTGAATAGTTTCACTAAACTGTTCTTGAGGTTGCACATAGTTATCTTTCTGACTATTTCATGTTATTCAGCCAAAAACAACAAATAAAGGAACACTTATTATTATTATCAGTCAGTGTACATCATGTTTTCTAATGCACATCTGTAGAACAGGTATAGTATGAATAGAAGTTTGGCCAAGGTTAAGTGAGAACCATGAACTGGCTTTCAGTCAACAGTTGCCTACTTATACCTCCAGCAGATACTAACATATATTTTTGTCTTATATTGTTGATACAGAAATGTTTATTATTGCAGATTTAAGTTCAGGGGAACAGATCTAAAGATGAGGGGAGACACTGTCCATGGTTAAGAGAAACCAGTTTGGACTCTTGTAGGTAATTTAATATGAACCACAATATCTCAAATTCAGACACCAAGCTACTTCTGCTTTTGCTTCTGACAGACAAATGTCACTATGTCATATATATCATATATTTAATCATAGGCTCTTTAAAGCATTTGAACACAAAAGCAATGATGCCTTCTGGTGAAGAAAGAGTCATTTGTAAGCCTCCCTGTCCTCCATAAATATGTTACTCTATTTCTATTATATACTCTATTCTATCACTTACCATGTCTCACAGTGTTATCATCACATTCAGATGCTTTTCCCTTTGTGTAGCTGAGGTTAAACAAGTTAAAATATCAGGTCATTTTGAGTATTTCCAAGTCAGTAGCAAGTTATTCTTTAAATCCTGTAAATTTTTATTGAATTCGATCACGATTCACACCTTGTATATAAATGAATATAATGAAGAGGCAGTGACAAGTGCCGGCATACACAGTGATCCAGAAGCAGGGAGCTGTGAATTCAGTAAGTGCACATTTCCTTGGATGACCACAATTGAAGTGACAGGTAGCTCAAGCAATCCTCCAGCCCTGAGGTTGAGCTGTGAGGTTTTTTAACTGACGGTGATGATAAGTGACGAGTGGGATAATTCAGCAGTGTGGTCCATGGCTGCATACATGAGAAATGCCTTTCATATGAGATTCTGTTAAGTCTCTCCATGTTCTTGTTAGCTGAATTTTGCAGGACACCTGTTGTGCCAGCAGGAGGTTGTGAAAAGATGTTGGTTGGAAACCAAAACACATTAGAAATTAACATTCTTCACGGTGCTGAGTCTAGGTGTACCTGAGTCTTATATGAGCTGTGACTCTGTGTTGATAAATGGCAGTTTCACACAGAGCCGGAATCAAAGACTTTGCAATTTAATATTCTGTCCCTCCCTGCGAGCTCTGCCATGTACTGTAAGGCGATGGTATAAACTAAATGAAGGATGGAGAAGAAGAGGAAAAAAATATCTAGGCCCAGAAAATGAATTTTCTGGCGAATGAATTCAGATGGGATCATGAATTTGCATCGATATTCTATAGAGTTTATCTCTTATGGTAAAATAAGCTCTCTGGTATATTTTAAATTCAGATGCCGCTCCTGCTTTGGTGATGGTACCTTTTAAAAAAGAGATTAAGAGCTTAACAGATGGACACCTCTGAATTTCAATTAAATTAATCAAGCTTACACAGGGTTTTGAAAAGTGAAATGTCTTTTGGATTGAAACCAAGAAGAAGACACACCACACCAACAAGTTTTTTCCATAGAGTTTTACAACTACTAGAATAATTAAAAGTTCAACCGAAGATAATGCATAAAGAGCGTGATGCACGTGGAGAGGAAAATATTGGAAAGTAGCACAGTGTTTGTCTGGACGAGGCCCAGAAGGATGTTAAAATATTTAAGCAGCGCACTGTTTTTCAGAGTCAATTCCCTGGCACCGAAACGATATTAATCGGTGATCTGATCAGACTAATCCAATTAGAATGAAGATGAAAGGCCAGTCACCGGGGCTGTGCAGCACGAAATAGTATCGTGTTTTTTATTAGTATAAGACAGCCACTGTTTCCTTTAACACTTGGCTGACTTGACACATGCTAATTATATTACTAATTATATTCTTTAAATTTACATGTTTTCAATCTTTTACTCTACTTGGCTTTTTTCCTAGTTTTCATTATAGTGTTTCTCTGAATTGCTACAAAAAGCTCATAAATGTCCAAAACTCAGTAAAGCAATACATGGTGCCCTAATCATGTCAGTCATTTTTTTTTTTGGTTGTCTTTGCTGGAGTTAGGAAGATGAGGTGTGCTATTTTCAGGCTGTGTCTGAGTAATTTAGACCAGAGCTCCAAATCATTTTTTAATTCAAAAATGCCAAATGTTTACCAGCTCAAACTTCTCAAGGTTGAAGATTTGCTTTCCTCTTTGTCATATAAGATATTTAACAGAAAAGTTTTGAGTTTTGGGGCAGTTAGTAGGAAAGCACAAGACATCTGACAAAAAAAAAAACAATTAAAACAATCAATTAATTAATCAAGAAAAATGATTGCCAGATTCGTAGACAATGAAAATGACTATTTGTCACAGCGCTTGACATGTTTGAAATATCAATCTTATATTTTCAGATTTCATATATGAAATTTTTACAAGTAATGTACATGTGAACGTAAGTTTTTTGAGATTCTTTGTTATATTTGGAATGTGAAATATCTTAAAATCCCATAGGGCAATAAGTATATGTGTTTGAAAACCAAGTGTACCTATAAAGTATGTGAAATGGTGTTGTTTCAAGATGCAATATGTTATATTTGACATGTGAAATATCAAAAAATCATTTGCCAGTTAAGTGAATTATAATTTTTTAGTGTCCGAAAAAATAAACTGTAAAAATAGTTTAAAAATAAATAATAACACTTGATGTATCACTTGACTTTCCTCAGGCTTTCTTCAGACTTTCTTCAAAAGATCAATTATTTTATGTTATACCTGATCAATGATGTAATTTAAAACCAAATTATTTTATACAACAAATATTTCATGTATAATTGTTTTACAGAATAATTATTGACACTGCAAAAAGGTAGCTGATGTAATCTTGATGCATCACCGTTTAAAAAAAAGGGAAGGGAAAACTTCTGTCCAAACCTTTATTTGTATATGCCTTAGCTAAACGCTGTAGACTTTCAATAAACCTTTATACTTAAGTTGAAGGAAGCTGAGTAAGATATGCACCATGTAAATCAAGCATGACTAAAACTTAAAACCATTACTGTCAACAACTTTTCACTGCAGCCTTGGAGACGAGTATCCCAAAACAATCGACGAAAAAAAATCTATAGTTTGTTATAGAGCTTTTTGGTTTATTTATTGATTTTACATTCTTTAATTTCATTGTGAAGCTTCTCCCAGCATGCACCAGGTAGAGAAATACCCTGCACATGTTGCCACTCCCTATCAGCTCTACTTTTATGCATTCTGTTAAGTTATAAAGTGTAAAATGATCTTTCTGAAAAATTAAGTTGCTACTGCTGGTGAACAGCATCGATTCTCGGATCAAAACATTGACTGGAAGCGCCGAATATGAAGGCAAATGCAAGCAAGGTTCATTCTCAGAGAATATAAATATTTCACTGGAAATTCTATTCGCTGAGCCTTTGGTTTACACCAGCTGTCTGTGGCCAGGGCGTCAACAAGCTTGCAGTCAAAATTGTGAATGTTTTTTTTTTTCTTTCTCTCTCTGTCTCTCTCTTTCTCTCTCTCTTTTTTTTCAAGGGCCTGGTACTCCCAGCAGTGATGTATTTACACTAGACAACCCTATAAGCTTATTTTGTCATCTCTGCTCAAAACAGAAACACATTGGACTTTGAAATGATGGAACATGTTATGGTACAACATATCATACTTTCATGCTGCTCTTATAGATCCAGATACATATAGCTAGGGGTAATTTACTCCACTGATTCAACATTGAAGAGGTCGCAAAGAGGCAGCAAACAGAGGAACATTTGAAGCTTACATTCACAACTATACCTCCACTTATTCTCCTACTGGGTCTTCATGCTTTCTTTTAGAGATTGGACACCACTGTTTCATGAATGAACACAGAATTTGGCCAAAACCCAAGATTATAATGAGCAGGATTATGTTAATAGTCAGATGTTGGCCCAGATGGATGTCTCATTTGTTTTGGCAATGATAAACAACAAAAACAACTATATTTTTTGGGAGATACATAAATAGTTACCTGAGGAAGAAAGAAGAAAGATGCACAAAAATTAGAAATAACTTTGATGGGATGGGTACACAAGATAATATAGGTGCTCAATCATGTGAAAGTGAAAGCTAAAATATGATATAATTACTATCGCTAAAATTAATTTTTAAGCATTTCCTTCTGGTTTTATATAAACACATTTATTCTGCAGTGTTCAGCTGGTGTTCACTTTGGAACAATCAATGTAAAACAAGGTAAAACAAAAAACAAGAAAACAAAACAAATTCAGGTGAACTAAAATAGACCAACACTGACTGATGGAATTGGTCCCAAAATGCCAATATCTGTGTCTAAAAGCTGCATCTTAGCTGGAAATCCATCATCGGGTATTGTACATGCCAGACGAATCCTGCAGAGTGGGGCCAGATTCTGATTTATTGTTAAAGTTCAAAAGTCCTTTAATTTTCTTTTTTATGAATCCTCTCTGGGGTCATATCTCTTCACATCTCAATTCCATGCTTGCCTGCTGCTCCTGTTGACTCACTGCAGGTTAAAAAATGTAACTCACTGCTGGAAATGACCCAGAGCAGACAGATGTCAGATTTCAATTTTTGAGAGAATATCTGATTATACTGTGTGTATATATATATATATAGCAGCTATATTCACTCCATCAAATTTTGCAGAATATTTTTTAACATAACTAGCCTTCTGACATGGAATACCTGGAAATACTGAGACATGCTAGACTGTAGTTTTATTGAACAGTAAACGATAATGGTGGTATATAATTTCGGCAAATTTTGGTCTTTTGGCAGGAGAATCTAAAGCTAATTACACAGATGTGATATAAAAAGTCACGGGACAATAATGTTTCCATTTTAACTGCCGTTGTTTGGACAATGGAAGACTGTTGAACAGAAGCTCTCTGCAAAATGACTCTTATTCAGCAGCAGGGGTTCAGAAATGGAGCACATTCATTTTGATTCCAATGGCAGCTCTTTAGATGTCATTGCAGAGTGTGTTCCATGTACAGCTCCTACTGTCGGCTTTAAGACACACTGAACTGTACATCACAATGTTATTACAACTCAGCATTTTTCAACTCAGCTGCTGGTGGAGCTGTAGGAGAAGTCAGTGGATTACCAAAGTACTTAGGATTCATCCTCTGGGCACCACGAATGGCACCCTATTTACTTTCTGAAAAGTCTGAAAGCGGTTGACCAGCAGATGGACATTGCCATTCTTAGAGCCATGCTGTTGGCAAGGCTGAAAATACAATGATCGGCCTGATATGACAGGCCACTAGAGCCAGTGTTTTTTAGCCTGGGGTGGTTTCTGTTGGGGTATTCTGATCACAACCGAATGGGGGAAGACCCAGAGGACACTGGAGGGATTATGTGTCTCATCTGACCTGGAAATGCTTTGAGAGTGCCCAGGAGGGGCAGGAAGATATGGGTTTCTGTGCTGCCTACATGACCTGGGCCCAGATAAAACCTTTGTAAGGATACATAGATTGACAAACAGTTTTGATGGAGCTGCTAAAATTAATGGTCAACATTTTAGCCATTAAAGGCCTTTAATGGCTAAAAGCAGATTTGAAAATGAACCTGGATTCAGCTGTGGAGTACAATACGCTCTGTTTTTCATTAATATTTGATAAATAAACATAAATATTATTTTGAATGGCAGTAAGACACCAAGTGCTATGTTACTGAAAATGAATTTTTTTTTTCAAGACCGTGTGAAACCTCAGGTCTCAGTTACATTTGAAGGCCATAATCATTTTACACTCCAGAAACATAATGATTACTTTCGAGCTAAAGGTGAGGTCTCAGTGTAAAATTACATTCTGCCGGGCTAATTTCCTCTCTGGGAGGTGTGATCGAGGAGCATCTCTCTGTCTCAGACGGACACATTTCTTTCTCTGCATTAGCTTTGTGACACTAATCCTCATACAGTACCTGAAGGCGCTGATGAGTTTTGGTGGAGGACAATAAAGTAACTTTGACTTGGGTACAGTCTCGTCATTCCAACTATTTAGGGACAATTTTCAGATACTATCAATCAGGACAGCGGTAGGCATTTAAAAATATTTTACACTGATTGCAGATAGATCTCACACTGTCCTCCTTTTGGGTGACTTACTACTGATGTTGGCCATACCTCAGTGATTATAAAAAGATTGCATATTCTTCCCTCCAGCGTCAATAGTCTATTCACTATAATGATTTATGATTGCCAGCTACAATACTCAGAGTAAATCAAACAGGTGAAATGCGGCTTGCTGAAGAGACACTTTAGTCATACCACTACGCAGGTTCAAAATACTTATCAAGTCCCTGCTGATTGTATTTGTGTGTTTTGTCACTTTGCCAAGAGTCACCACTGAGTAGAGAAGGCTATGACCAGTGGTGGATGAACAATTGTTCTCATCTCATTGATTTGTTTGAACTTTAGCCTTTTGGTTCACTCTTATCGCTCTTATAGTGTCATTATCAGGTGTAGCAGATTGCTCTCAGTGAAAAAACTCCAAAAACCCACTGTACACAACCTGCTCAGCACCAAATGGACAGGCACAGTTAGCTCTCTGTAGTTAGATAAAGCTAGGTCCATTTATTCTCTTTTTTACTTTTACAATCACGCTATTTTATAAAAATTACATAGTCTCATTGTCTTCTTTACTTAAGTACAGTGCTTGAGCAAATGTAATGGCTTTGGCTTTGTTATTAGTCAGGTAGCAGAGAACAAACAGAAAGACAGAGAAGAGTGCATGCAGACACAAAAATAAATGTATATCTATAGAGTATAAAAAATGACAGCTGAGTAGCTGCACCACAGCTGGCAGGCTACTCTTCTGCTCTTCTGTAGCTAACCACAGAGGAAATCAAGTTGGCTGTCAGTGTGATTGCTTTCACTACACTATACCTCCATTATGATGCATCACGTGTTTTCACTTTTCAATTCTTCCAGCAGCAGAATTGTTTAGCACATCTCCAATGCAAGAAGAACAGCAGCCAGGCTAAAGTGAAAACCACCCTTTAAGACATAGGGAGCCTTCAAGCAGAGGGAGCTTATCCTAAGCCACCAGAGTACACTGAATGCTAGGAAAATCAAGTTTGACAGTCATCACATAAACGCATGCCTTCATTCCTGACATGGTAAAAGTCTGCTGTAGTAAATAATACCAACCAATCGGTAGCGGTACTTGCCGTAGAAAGCTAACTTCAAATGGCTGCCTTTTTTCGTAAACCAAAAAAAAGTTGAGTCCATAGTATAGCAGGGAGAAAAGTCTTTTATCTCATGTATTTGTCTTCTGGGAATATTGCCATACTTGGTAACTTGTACATCACCAGGCTTGTCTTCTGGCCATGAGCATCGCCGGGGGGCCAGCCTGGCCACTTGAGTAGAATTACACTAATCATGACTTCTGCCTCCTCTGCTCAATGTAGAATAAATTGCTTTAGTTGCGTGAGACTGCAGGGAGAGGCCCTTCAGTTTAAACAGGTCTATACCAGCATTACAACAGTTGTCAAAAACTACGTAGAGTATTTTCCTAGTATTTTCCGAGTAGTGATTGACAGCAAAGGTTATGTGGACGATATTTACAATCAATCACAATGCGGAGAGGCTTCAAGTTGGAATTATGTTGGAAGGAAAAACGTAAAAAAGCAGTCATGAGATACAAACCAACTTGGCCATGCTGTTAACTTTATTGATTCAAGTCTCAACTGAAGTTGTGTTATCGTTGCAATTGCTGCCCTCTTTTGTGTCTTTGAAAAGCTAATGAAAAACTCGGCTGCCAACTTGCCATTTGTTTTTTTTTCCATTCAATTCATTCTATTCATTTGTTCTTAATTCAATTTTAGATTCAAGGTGGACTATCATGCTCTATTGCTGAATAAACAATGGCACACTCATTATTTACTTTGTTTACAGATAACAAAGAGATATTTGTAATGTAAAATATTGTTTTGATGATCAAAAAAATAGCTGTAGAAACTCACTTCCAATTTCCTCTAGCTCTATTCAATCTGACCAGGCTCAGCTGGCTAACGTTCTGCCTGCACATGTGTTTGAATCAAAAGATGACAATGACACACACTACACTAATGCTCTCACCTTCACCTTGGGTTAATTCTGTTTTTTAAAATGGAGGCCGGAGAGAGATATTGCTTGGGGCTTTGATAAATGACAGCTGCAGTGATAGGAGGATTACTTGAAACATATTGTATGGTCATAATAGCATTATAGTATAATAAAAACTCCAGTTTCCTTCTGTTAATTGTCCTGTGCCATTGTTTACCACATACAGACAAATGATATGTAGATCCACTTTGAGGGCAAAACCCTAAACATATTTATTCATGTTTTTATGTTGAATTTGATTCATAATATCATGCTGATGCCACTAAATATCACCCTCCTACATTAACATGGATGACTCACTCAGATTGTAACTGGAAGGCAAAGATGAAATGAAAATCAAGATTATCATGCAAAGGATTTACATTAAAACCACATACTCAAACTTTCTACAGTACTCTCTTAAAACAAGTCATTTGATATTAAACCTAGATATACAACCATAACATACATATATGTAAGATTTATATAAGCATAAATGGTTGAATATAGAGCCAGTTTACAGGGTTCATTATTAAAAAGTTCTCTTAGATCAAAGAAAAAGTTTGCTGGATAAAATATGATGATGATGGTGATGATGATGATGATGATGATACTTTATTTGTTTTACAAGTGTATTTATGTAAACCAAGTCATCGTAAAACAAGAATGTTAACAGTTGCTGAAGAGTGTTTACTCTAGCTAGTAATAAGTAGATTAAATGAAAAAAGAACCCAAACATTAAATCAAACACGCTCAAAAATTCGATTACATGTTGAAATCATTTTTCAAGCAGAAAACCTCTGTGATAAATTACCTGCTGTGAAAAATACTACCAACTAGCCACCCTTAAGCCTGCATTCAGGATTTTGAGGTGTTTAAAGGAACCTTTAATGGAGCTATGCTAAGTATTGAAACTTAAGCAACAAATTATGAACTAATTAGTTGATAAGTAATTAGTAGAGTAATTTAATTATTTTTCAATGAGTAATATATAATGAATTCATTACATTACTCAAGAAACTAGCCCAACACTGCATGTTAGAGCACATTTCAAAAGCACAGGAGAAATGTCTAAATTAGAGTGTAACCTGTTTATTCCTCCTTTCACTGAGACCCAGAGGTAGTGTAGTGGTCAAGACCACCTAAACCGAGACCAAGTCAAGATCAAGACCAGAGTGTATTGAGACCGAGACAAGACCCAGACTTTGAGTGGTTGAGACCAAGTCAAGACCAAGACCAAGGCAGGGCAAGACCTGACCGGTGTGAGTCCCACACCGCATGACAAACTTATGATAAAATGTGGAACACGCAGAACAGTGAAAGATTCACTTTCCCATAGAAGCACCCACGAACAAACAAACACTAGGAGCTGAAATCAACTTAACCATATTTATTCTGTGCTCCTTTTCCAATTTTTACCATCCACACAATGCACAATTCACAATGTCATTTTTTTGCACGCATCAGGTTTTGTGGATGACTCTTGTCTTCCCCTAAAATCCACCAATAAGTAAAGATGTATCAAACAATTATTCAACATTAACATTCTTCACTGTTCTCTCTTTTCTTAAACCATATGTCATTTTGTTGTTTTTGTACCAACAACAAGCCTTGTATAAATGTGTGCAATTTGCTAATTACATAGCTAAATCTAGAAATTAGAACAAAGAATGCCATTCAACTAAATCAGTGGGAAATGAGTTTAAAGTAAAGTTTGATTCATTTTAGAAACGAGGGATGATAACGTTCTGTGACCTAAACATGCACAATGGGGTCTCATTAAAATGAAAAACCCGCTCCACTTGTGGCAGGAACTGTCCGTGCCTTCAGTGGCAAATTGTGGATTTATGGGAATCTGTCACGGTTTTCGGCCCGGAGGACAAGTGCATTGTCAGTGTCAGAGTCATGGATGGCATCAAAGTATTTGATAATCTGTGTTACAATACTTGAATCCTGGGCTGAGCTGCACTTCTTGTGTGCTTTGTAGCAGGACAGAAGGCACAGGCAATTGACTGGTGTTGAATTGCATTGGCCATGTTTGTTTTTGTATAGATTCCAGAGAATCTTTTCTCCAGAGTCTGCTGGCGGGCCTTGACTAATGACCAGCAATGCATTTGGGTCTTCTCTACCTTTAGGAAGTCTGTATTCAAGTCCAGGACACTTGGAATAACCATGCTAATTGTAACTGATTTTTCGCCTTCCGTCAGGGTTGTTATCTCGAAGAATGGTGCAAGAACTAAACTCAGTTCCTTCAGCTGGTTCCATTCGCGAGCACTAAACATCCCATCCTCATAATCCTTGCTGCACATTTAATTCAGGGCTTTGTCCAGAGCTGTGAGGACCTGTACTTGTTTGAAAATGCTGTTCTAATGAGTGGTGTTCGCTACTGGAACAGTCTACTGGAACATTAGTGTCAAACATAGCCTCAAACTGTGAGCTGATATGTAACAGAGTTGTGAACCGTTATGTTTTGGCTATGGTGTGGGAGATGGCCCCAACTCCTTTATGCTGTCATTCATAACTAACTGCATAGAGTGGGCAAAGCAGGAAAGATGTTCACTTGATGACCAGGGTAAGTCTGTTCTTCCACTGAATTCATGTCCTCATACAAGTGCTCATCATCTAAAAAACCCTCCTCACTCTCACTGTCATCAGACTGCCGTTTTTGCACGTGAACTTTGAAAGCACATTTCACACAGGCAGCATTATCTCTGATGATAAAACTTGTCTTCTGACAGATACCATTTTCCTCTGTGATCCCTCAAAGGCAGAGGCAATTCGCTCCACTATGTTTGCCTGTGAAATGCCTACAGTCCAGCAAGTAGGATTCAAGTGCATAGGAAGTCTGTGACTTGTAGCACACATGGGCAGTTGCTGCAAGGAAAGATCGTAGCCTGTGATCAGACCAGAGATCAGTTGTTAATGACACAGACAACTGGGTTTCCAGTTTCTCCAAAACAGTTTCCTCGACCTTCCTTACCAGCCATGGCCTCCATCTCTCAGAAATGGGTTTTCTAGAGATTGGTGAGTACTTAATATCCATAATCTCAAGAAAATATTTAAAATGTCCATTTTCCACAAGTTACAGTAGTAGACAGCACCCTCAGCAAATGTGAGCTGTAAACCTGCACTTTTCTGGGTAAAGGATGCTATAGTTGGCTGTGTGACATCTGTCTCTTGCCCTGCCTCTTACTCCAAGAACCTAATATTCAAGGAGGAGAAATCACTATGATAGCAGGTAATATGAACATCAATCACTTCAAAAGCCCATTCACCATTCTTGAAAATAATGGTGTAGATACGCAGAAAGCTAAAGTATCAAAACCTCATGAACTTATGTAAAATTTGTTTACCTTAGTAGAAAACAAAATGTGTGGATCAACACCATACATACACAGCAATGGCATTATGGCAACCAAGTTTTTCAAATAGTTGAACAAGGATATGACTGATATAGTGTGTAATGGCTAAACATGTTAATTTTCTTACCATTAAGCTGAAATAACAATTATCTTTAAGGTAGTTGAACTTCAACATAAAGGGTGTAAATGCGTATTTTTCTTTTAAGTATTTAACATCCAGTGTGGGAAATACTGAATGATTGAACGAGCCAGAGAGAGGAACTCACGACACTCAAAACACACAAGCACTAGGGTTTGAATACAAACATACAATATATACATAGGTAGCTAATATGTATAGCTAATATTTGCTAAATCTCTGTGGGTGAGGGGTGAAGAGAAGAGTTTCGGTGCAGAAGTAGATTGCTGACATTAGCTAGCTCGCATCACTCACACCTAGGTTACCCTTCTTTATGCTTCCTGTTTAAGTGCGGAAAAACGTTTTACATGGTCCTAGCTGCCTCAGTAATCAATGCAGAATTTACGTACTGCTGTGTGCTTTCTATTGGACGTTGTTTTGCAGATGTACCTGTTTTGGTTTAGGTAGCCCAATTTTATCACTGAAGACTTCGCTGACATCCTCCCACTCCCGGACATACACAGCTTCCTCTCCTGTCTCCCGATTACTAACTTCATATTAGACATTAGTCACTTTATTGGTTGCATTTAAAGCAGGAAGTTTTAACATCCAATAACACTAATAATGTTAACAAAAATAATCAGACTTTGCACAAGCATGTTTAGCGATATTATCACAGATGTGGTCTTGACCAGTCTTGAAATAAATCCAGAGTCCTCTATGTATGAGACCAAGACAAGAACGAGTAAAAATCTGGTTGAATCTGAGACAAGACTGAGACTTCTGAAAGTCTGATCTCGAGTACTACAACACTATCTAGAGTAACAGTTTATCCCACTTGTAAATGATTCAGTACATCCATTTATTACCATTCATTGCCTATTTAGTGTCGACATAACCTGACCTTACTAAGATAGAAATCCTTTGTGGGGGTTCTTTCACTTTTCCATTGTCTACCAGTCTAACAAAACCTCCTAGCAATATAGGTCAAATCTGTTTCAGTTGCAGCTATCATGCTGTTTAGCATGTCTCCCCTTAGATAGTTGCTGCACACAGATACATGCGAAGAGAAGGCATTAAAGCAAGATGAAAAGCAGCATGATAACGTTTATATTCAAATTAGACTTGGATGATGAAGTGGGCAACACAACAAAGATGTCACAAAAAAAAATAAAAAGGATAAAATGAAACTAATCTTTGCTCTTTGTGTTGTTTCATGTCTTTGTTGTGTTTTGCTGCCTTGTGTAAAGTGTATTTTCCATTAATATTAATGGGTGGGCTCGTGCAGAGAAATGCCTCGCAGGGTGAACTCGGCTTGTTGCAGAGGCTGAAGACGAGACTGTGCTATGAGGTCCAGTCAGTTGTGAGAGGAGGTTGATCAACTGAAGCTTGGGACTGTGGCCAAAGAAGATGAAGAAATGGGCGTCTGATGTTAAAGCCAGTAACCCGGGATTGGATGTTTATTTGACTGCAGCAGTGTGGTGAGAGGGGCTGTAAAGGTACTACAAGGGACTATAGATCATTTTATATCCTTCCATTTGAGCCAAAATCCAACTCGCTGTCCCTGGTCACCACTTTTGTATGCTTGACTTTGTATCAGTCTCATAAATCGATCTGTCTTCTTCATATTGATTTCCACAGAATGTTATCTTTGATTACACCTTTCTAATCTTTATTTATTAGCAATTACAAGAGGATGCACTAGTGCAAGTTGGGTTAATAGACTATTATCATGGAAAGCAATCAGCTGTTCAGTGGATTCCACTGTTTCTAGCCCATGCATCACTAACTGTCATAATTCATCCCCACTTTATAATAAAAAAAAAACTGCGACTCACCTACAGTAGACATCTGTGACAGAAATCAGTTTACATTCTACAATTAAAGGCTCCCTGTATATTTTTTGGCTTTTGCTTTTTTGTGGGTCCACATTTTGTTTGTATTGTGCATGCATATGAAAGCATGTGTACACAGGTGCAAATGCTGGTCACTCTATATACATTCCTGTCGTCAGTTTTACTCTGTTCTGCGGATCAACAGTTGGTGACGGTGATGTGCAAAAAAATTGTATTCCTGTGTCAATAATGGTAGTGAAGCAGAAGACTGCAAGCTAGAGAACACACAGTGTACGACTGCATCAGAAATGATACAAACCAGATGCCCTTTTGCATACTTTAATTTTTATTTGAAGATTAAATGAACACATTTTCCCCTGTCAATCTATATTCAATAAACCATACTAACAAAGTGAAAATATATATATTTAGATTTAAAAAAAAAACAAACAAAAAAAACAAAAAAACTAAACTGAAATCCCTTGTTTACAAAAGTTTTCAGACCCTTTACTGTGGCACTCCAAACTGTGGTCAGGCGCAATTGCTTTAATAATCCTTTAGATTCGGCTAAAGTTCAATGGAGTCAAACTGAATTGACATTGCTTAAAAAGGCACACACCTGTTTATATAAGGTTCCACAATTTATAGAGCATGTCAGTGCACAAAAACAAGCCATTAAGTCCAAGGGAGTCTCTGTAGACCTCCTCGATAAAATTGTGGCATGGCATAGATCACGGAGATGGTATAAACAATTTCTAAAGCTTTATGTATTCTCAGGAGCACAGTGGCCTCAATAACTGTGGAGTGAAAGTAGTTTGGATCCACCAGGGATTCTTATTAGAGTTGACCATCCAACCAAACTGAGAAACAAGGTAAGAAATTCCTTGGTCAGGGAGGATACCAAGAACCTAACAGTCACACTAACAGAGCTTCAGGAATCCTCTACAGAGACAGGAAAGCCTGCCAGAAGGACGACCATCTCAACAGCACCCCATCAATCAGGCCTATATGGCAGAGTGGCAAGACAGAGGCACTCTTGAATAAAAGGCATATAACAGTATGCTTAGAGTTTGCTAAGCTTCATTTAAGGACTCGGAGAGCATGAGGAAAAAAGCTTCTCTGGTCTGGTTCTTTGGCCAGATCTACTAGGGCGAACACCAGGCACTGCTCTTCACCTGGCTAGTTACTTTTGCTGGAGTTTAATTCATTCTGTGTGTAAACAGTAATTAATTCCCAGATAAATTTTCCCTGGAAGAACTGCTCCACTTAAATAAAATTTGAAGAAAATATATCAGAAAAGCCATTATAAGAGAAGTAAAATCATTTTAAAAATTGTTGATTAACAGGGGCTGTTGGTATGTCCAGGAGCCTAACTCTCCTGTGTTTTTGGCTAGACCCCAACAATGGGCTAACCCTTTACAATCCAATGCCCATAACTGATGGACTGAGTGACTGACTTACTAAATGAGTGATAAACTTGGTCGCCCACTGAGTGTTGGCATTTCCCGATTGGCCGTTGTTGTTTCGAAGTGAATTGGCTCAAATAGTTTCCATGGCATCATTAGGGCGGTGTTTACTGGCTGTGCGGCCAATTTACAGAACATTTGTAGACGGTTTTACCGACTCTCACACCCCTTCGGAAGCCAGCAACTTTTTTGGACAAACCTTAGCTACTTTCCCTAGCGGGCACACTTCTCTCTGCATCTCATTAATTTAACTGCACGGCACCTGACGTAGACATTAATGGGCTTCTGACTCTTTCTCCCTGAGTGATCGTTTTATGGGTAAATATAACCGAATTCAGTCAAAGAACTGCGATTCTTCCGGTTATAAAAATCAAGATTTTATCTGTGTAGAGCTGCAGCTCGGGCTCGGCTGCTGGTTAACACATAGTCCTGATGGGCCACGTTTCAGTAACTATTTACTAGTTGTTCCATTGTCTGACAACAGACACAGAAAAATATGCAAATGAGAACCCCTTTATTAGTATCTGTATTAAATTGCTGTATATGTGGGGGCAGTGTAGGAGAGGAGCAAACAGATGAAGAGCGATTTTTACCTTTACTTATAAGGGCGGTTTTTGACCTAGTCTCGTTAACCACCAGTCTCCCGGGACAGACTGTCAAGAGTTGTGAATGGACGAGGGGCGGGTACCGTGCAACAGAAGCCATGCAGCTCTCCAGCTGGGGGAGTCCGACGGAGCAGCGGTGAACCTCACACATCTGGACACACACACACACACACACGCGCACACACATACTCACATTCTCACGTAACACACACACACGCGCTTAGCCTCGTTTTCTTCACACACACACACACACACACACTCACTCACACACGCACCTAAACAGCGTCTCCCACATCGAGGACTCTCGCATATGAAAACTCCTCAAGTAAAAACAGGATGGATTCTTCACACCTGCCCTTACTGCTGTTGTTGTGCGGATATCTGCCAAAAGTAAGTGTCTTTTATTCTTTCACGTGTTTTGCTGTGTGTCCTTAATCGCCTGTTTTCTGAATACCTGCGTGACTTTAAGGTTTAATACACATTAAAGCCATTTCTAACACCGAGAGCGCGATTGTGTGAACCTCACCACAGGCAAATTTAGATGAGTTTGGAAATTAGGATTCATCTTCTTGTTCATGGTGATAGCTGTGTGTTTTACGAGTCGTTGTGACTGACCGACAATATAATTTGCGTCCCAAGAATCCTATCTATCTATCTATCTATGTATCTATCTATCTATCTATCTATTTTTGAAGTCAGCTTATACATTTTAAAAATATTTTTGGCCCTCAAAGTATTTCCAAAACTATATCACACGTTTTCTGACAAATATTTGAATAAAAATCTTTACAAAAATGCCTGAACCTGTTTTTAAAAAAGACACATTTTCTGTTAGAGTGGTCCGCGTTTTAACCTATATAACTGTCCGTTTTACTTTCACTTCATTCAAGGATGATCTCTGGTCACGGGGATAATCTCATCCTTAAACAATCTAACTTTAAGAATTCAGAAACATATCTCATCCCTTTGTCTGAGTCAGTACTTGTGAAGGGGAAGTTTCTTCAACAGCTGGCACTTAGATCAGTCGGCACTAAAACACTGAAAATAAATAAAACTCTCTACACTGGGATCACATTACTACAAATCCTATTTATTTGAATAATGATCAAAAACTTGAGAGTGGCCAATTTTTTTTTTAACTTATTTATTTATTTTCTATGGGAATGCAGATCTGTGTCAGACTTTGGCCACCTTCACTTGTAGTCTGAAGTCAACAACATCCCGTTGCATTTAAAGAGTTTAATTTCTTGATCTTTTTTCACTACTTGCTATGTGAAATATTACCATAACCGGTAAAGCCTGCCTTTTCAACTAGAAATATGTGTATTTACTGTGTATCATTACTGAAGGTGTTGTTGATGGGCTGTGCCGAAAGAAGTATATTTAATTTGATACACACACACACACTACTATAAATTAGTATCTTGTGAATATATCTAAGTGCACATGCTAGCTCTAAAGTATTTTCAAGTACTGATGTCTATATACTGTCTCACCAGTATTTTGATCAGTTTTCTCCCATAGGTTATTTACAGTAAATTAACTGGACTAAATTCACGACTGTAGTAAATAGCTGCAATCTCTCTGGGTTTAGACAATTCGATGGAAAGCCTCTGAGCCTTTGATGCATCAGCTTTCAGTGGCACTGTGCTTTACTGCAGGTAATTTTGTTACTGTGAAGTGTCCACTGAGGGTGCTAGACATAGAGGCTTTCCTGCATCAGTGTTTTTCAGTTGCACATAATTCTTAAGATGCACTCTAGCTTGGGAATTAAATGAACAACCGACATGGACATACACTAAAATCGTCAGCCTGGTAGTGAGATAAGCTGATGTGCCTCAGGAGTTTATTTTTTTTATTTTTTATTTTTCATCAGGCTCAACAAGCCCAAGTGTCATTTCTGCCTTATTTTTCAGAGATATTTTATCTCTCTCTATTATGAAATGTCAGAAGTGTACAGCTGCTGTTCCTCTCACTGCACACAATTCCTGGGATTTAGTTATGAAGACAAAGTCAAAAAGGAGTCTCATACTAAGAAGCTTAACATTTCATTTTAATGATAATGGTCGTTTCTTTTGACGATTATTTGTCATTTAATACACAACATGGCTTCATTTATTGCCCCAGTGAAGCCTTTCCAAGGCAGAAAAGACTGTGAAAATCTAAGTGACTAAGTGAAGATTTCCTCTTCTTCACCTCTGTCAACTGTCAGATATCTGGCCCACCCAGAGCCTTTGAAAGGTCAACCAGATACGTCATTTGTTGACATATTTTAGTGACTCTTGTAGGCATCAGCATGGAAAACTGCTGGTGGGCTCCTGGTGTGCTACGATTGTGTCCTTTTCATAATGTAGGTGCCTGCTTTACAATAACACACCCTGATATGTTACATCAATATATCTTGCCATTGTGGAGGGGAGTGCAGAAAATCCCATAAGTGGTTAAAAAGTGCATGTTAGTGGCTAGATGTCACTGTTCATAAGAGATACAAGAGTAAAAAGGGTGGGCGATAAATACTTCTCCTTCTTGTCTATTTTCAACATTAAACTACAGAATAGAAACAAAAAAAGAATCGTTTAAACGAATCCTCATAGATAAGTTGGGTTTTTTTATGTGACATTTGTGGAAATACACGTAATCACTCTGCTTATTTTAGATGGGAGGATCAATACCCCTCGAATGCATGTTAAATATGAAACTAGAGAGGGAGGTTGATCATCTTAGCTCAGCTAGTTACTATAACGAATTTGAAATGACGCCAGTTCAGTAAATAAGGTTGTACCACTGAAACTTAAGGAACTGCCCTAGATAGTAAAAATTTTAGTAATTTATAAATCAGTTCCTTGAAAACATTGCTAGCGCTGCACAATCAAAATCAGTCAGCTTTGTAACGTTAATGTGGCATCACATACTGTAATATAACCACTTGAAAATAAACTTTGAGAAAGGTAAACATAAACTGTAGGAATTACTTCTATTATTATATATATGTATACATGTATCTGTGTACATGAAGAAATGTAAATTTTTCAGAGTTATAGTAGATAAGAGGGCAATATAAGAACCTAACTCATTTTATAAGGCATTTAGCAAAATGCTACTTATGTAATGTTGTGTAATTTGAGGTATGTTCTGAATTTTTTGAGAAATGTAATTTATATTTTCAGTTTAAAACATTATTAAGCAGCATTTTATCAAATGCCTGGTCAGATGTGTCAACCATATTCCATATTATCTCCTTTCCCCCTAGACTAGGCTGGATTTGAACTTATGTGCTGTGGCGCTATAGGTAATAGACAGGGTCCGAAATTGACTTTTTGACTCGCTGGCCAGCCAAAGTGCCAGCCAAATAGATAGAGGACGGAAGCAGTGTGTTTGAAAAACAAAATGCAGTAGAGACTCTCACATTAGTGTTTTACGACTATTTTGGTCATAAACATTTACTCGCCATTATGGCGGATAGTCTGAAATTTACCCACTAAACATAAAACCTATTTGGCTGGAGTTAGCAGAAACTTTATATTATATTATATATATTATTATATTCAACTTCTGGCTCTAGCTTCATAGTTAAGGCACAGACTTGAGAGAGGTATTGACCCTCCAATCTAAATCTTGGCAAACCATGAATAAAGACATTTCCAAAAATGTTAGAGTATTTCCTTAGGACAGTTGGAGACACTTACTTCCAGAGCAATTAACAGTTCTACTCAATATTGCACACTTGATGCACAGATGGATTTCTTTGTTTTCACATGTTCCCAGAACATTTCCTGTTTTCATGTTTGCTCAGCTGGAAAAGTGTTTAATCTGTACATCATGTCCAATACATACATTGCGCTTACAGACTAATCAGGCTCAAGTGTTACAGCATGATTTGATGGCTGAAGAGGTATGATGTAGATGTTGCTCTCCAGTAAGGTGTAGATGCGGATAAACACATTATTCTACATTGTGTAGCCGCACACAGACACAAGTTTCTCCTTCCATTTTCCTGTCAGCTCTCCTCATTTTTTATTTGATTGTTGTCTTGAACAAAGTGGCTACAAGACTGGCAGCCATCTTAAATGACACGATCACTCAAAACTTGAAGCAACAGCCTGGCAGCCCTCATGCTGTGCTCTGTGTTAACAAACTGTCTAGTCCAAAAGGTATTTATGTGATGTTTCGCTCATGGAGACACTATGTGTATGTGTTAGTCCCTAAGGGTTTGCATTGGTCCGCCTCCCATCTGCATAGTTTGAGAATGACAGTCTGATTCATTACCCAATACAGCAATCTCCATGGCTGGGCTGCCTAAACTGTAGATATTATAGGGTCATTTTCAGTATCTCTTACTGGCAGGCATTTGATATTTGTCTCCAGCATTTTAGTCAAAAGCGTAAATCAATGTCAAAACTCTTCCCTTCATCTCTTGTGTTTTCATAGATTAGGAAAACTAATTCTAAAATTCAGCCACTCCCAAAAATCATAAACTATGAACTCTAAAATTGTTTTGTTATCATTGGCCTCCCACTTTGTGTATTCTAGCTTTATTAACAATACACAGGGTTATATGTGAACTAATAAACTATCTCCATGCAATGAAAAGAGCTTGATCCCAGCTGCCTGTAGTACAAGTCCGTGTACACATTCCAGTATTATGTCTGTTTTCCAACATGATGAAAGACTTTGTTACAGTTTTTCTCCTGTTTATGTAGCATTAGCATTTTCAGGAAACTTCAGGTTTGTTGCCACAGGTTTGAATTTCCCAAAAAGCCAGAGAACACAAACAACACACCCCTTCATGTCAAAATAAACTGAAAATTGTGGTTGTTAGTTCATTTCTTTTTTTTTAGTTTAGAGAATATCCTTAGTCTATGCCTTCATTTCAAGAAGTTTTGATTTAAAAGTTTCACTAGAAAGACTTCATCATAAAAATGTATGTATGTACCTGTCGACTTTCTGCCTATCTCACTCTTATTTGTAACATTCAGCAGTCTGGTTATTGGTGGCTCCTCCATTTCCCCTCACGCTTGTTGTGTAAATGAATAAATATATATGTAAATTTTATTGTTTACAACTGTTGTTTTTGTACTCTGATGAGTCAAAATGTCTTTAAAGAAAATGCTGTCTTTTGGCCCCTGGAGGGCAGCGAAACAACCTGAAATATCAACACTGACAGTTTGTCAGTTGCTAAAGTTGATATGGCTAAACTGTTAGGGAACAATTGCTAATTTTCACATTTTAGTAGACATGGAGATGATAACGTTTTTGGAAACCAATTTTTCTTGCAACTTGATGAATGTGAGTTCAATATTGTTTTGATCTCCACCAACCCCTGAGGGTATTATCTGGATGCTAAGTGCTCCACTATGTTCACTAGGTGTTCGCTAATTTTATTTACCCTTTGGTGATAGGAAGCCAGTGGCTAAAAATTTATGGTGTCATGGCCTGTAAATAGCATGACATATACATTTGCTTTGAACCTTGTCTTATCATTTTATTGGAAAGATACTGGTTTAGTTGTTGCACTTAAATTAAAATTATTATAGTCAGGATGTAAAATCGGCCCCTGAGAGCTGGATGATAATTAATATTTTTTCGACTTTCTGAAAATTTTATTATGCTGATATTGTGGCTGTTAGGGGGCCCTAAGGCAAGCATTTGTTATTTGGCCTCCTCTTGTTAAACTCTTATTAACTTTCTTTAAAGATAAGTTGTTGTTTTCACAAAATCAAGAACAATAAATTCATACAACTAGAATAATAAAAGTCTAAAATATAGATTTCAACATGGTACCCACCCATTTATGAACATTTTATATTATTCATTTTGTTTAGTAGTTCTAAACAATCATACATTTATTCGAATAATGTAAAAGTGGCTTTACTTGATCTAAAAAATACTGCTGTTAAATCGGCTGCACGCAAAACTGACAGATAGACCAGGGTAGCAGAACATTATATTCTCTGGTTTAAGTTCACTATGATGATAAGATATTACCTTCCCCTCTGAGGGGCTTTTGGACTCAAATTCCCTTTTAAACGTTCCACTAGTACATTGCCCGACAATCAATGTCTTGTTTCTCAAAAATATGGTTACCAAAGGGTCCGACCACCATGAGATTTACATACTCCATCCATATTGCTGTGCACAGATAATGTTAGCAGATTAATCCGGTCTCCCAGTCAGTGCTGCTGCTATTACTTAAGGATATGTTGGATTTTCTGCTGTTATCAGTTGCTGGCAAAAACTCCTGTGAGAAAAGTTCTGTGGATTGTGATGATGTCAGGATAACCTCATCTATGGGAGAGAGAGTGAGTGAGGTGATGAGTTAAGCTCAGAGGAGGAAGTGTAGAGATCTGGAGATGCAGTAAATAGCATTGAGGTAGTTTGTACTGTATGTTCTGCGTTTTTTGTGTCATATTTCGGTGAATGTTGTTTGCCAAGGTTGCTTAAGTCTGGCAGAACATGATGCATTTTATTGCCCCTGTTGCCCTTGATGCAGTTTCAACAGTAGCTCATTTGGCTGTGATGAATAAACTCAGCTACGGCAGCACAGCAGTATTTCAGGAAATCAGCCACCATTACCTTGAGCCATATCATTAAAACTGCCATGTATGTTTGAACGTGCCCTCTTTACATGTTTGCACATGCATAAAAGAATACTGTGCTTGGAATAGATCTGTGTCTGATATGGTTTTCACACAAAAAAGCTCAACAACACTACCTACTTATAAATTCCTAAAATTATATCGGCTTCTTTTCCATCATTGAAAAAATCCAGAACTGACAAATCTGCAAATTCTTAAATAATGTTTAACTACAGTGCACATGTCTCCTGCTGACATTTCTGTAATTGCCCTTTGTAGCCTTGTTGAAAGGCACTGACGATTCATATTGTTTGGGAGATACAATAGGATCATAATTCACAGTAACAGACTCATAATTTCAGCTTTGGAAGGCAATTCTAGCAATTCTATGCATATTGTAATATGTTTGTTGCTCTTGCTCTGAGAGATGTTGTTCTTCATCAATGGAAATTATGGGTGTTTGACATGTCTCAGGGGAGCAGCATGCTGCAGATCACTGTTATAAAAAAGTCATATCTATTGGGAGCTAAACCATGGACTAAACGGGGCATATATGTGGTTGACTGATGAGTATCATTTTGTGTTTGACAGCTCCAGGGTGGTTGGGGCTAATGAGAAGAGAACATAAAGACATCTATATGGTCCAGTTAGGGAACACGAGTTGCACAATTGCAAATACGTCATTTGCTTTGTACTGCTATTGGGCTCTCACCATGACCTTTACTGCCTTGAGTCTTGTGTTGTCGCTTTGGTAGAAGGGTGCAGGGTGAAGCTCCTCCTTGAAGTTCATGAATACACTCTGCCTCATGTCAGCCTCTTCTCCCTCTCCCTCTCTCTTCATCTCCACTGACCTTCTAAAGCTCCTCGCTGCTCGCCTTACACATTTTCACTGAACCACCAGCTCACTGCCAGTGGCTGTCAGCCCGAATTTTTCAGCCTTTGTTGACACAGATGAACAATAGCAGTGGATTACTCAGTGGCTCCCTTCTCCACTTCCTAATTCATTTGCATGATGGCATCTGTTTGCCCTGCAAGACGGAGCTTTGTTTGGATCTCATACATAAAGAAAGCTTCTGTGTGTTTACAGTATTATTAGCCAAGGGTTCATTATAGAAGGAAAAAACATAGCATGAGAAGCTATAGTCGCAGGAATGTGATAAAGGGAAACTAAATTTTTTTATCAGCAAAATTTCCTCGTATGTTACCTCTTTACCAGCCTCGACCTCACTGGACATGAATTCTTACAGTACCTAAGTACAATGGAATGGATGCATATTCGATTCTTGACACCTAAATGGGATTTCCCCTCTTCCACAGGTGTTAGCGGTGCAGATGTGTGACATGGTGAACGAGATAGAGCTGGAGAAAGAGCGCTGTGAGAATAGCACCTCTGGGAATATCACTTCAGGTAATTCTCTGAAATGTATTTTCCTCTATACGGCTGTTGAGAGTATGCAGGAGGCTATTTAGAGGAAATTGGGAAATTGTATGGATAAATAAATAGTGAGGTAAGGTAATATAGTTCGGGAGTTTATAGATAAAGCACTTTTATACGCAAGCAGAGGTACAGACCATAGCTTTTCTAGAGATATTGTTAAATTACCCTGACTTTAACCTCAGTCAACTCTTACAATCTCCTCAGATCAAGGTAAAAGAACCATATTGTAGTCAGTGTAGAAATGTTGAAAGGCTGGTGACAGCACTAATTTCATTCAAGCAAAGTGGCTTTTCTTTTTGCTCATGTAGGTCAGAATTCCTTGAAATCCTATTATATAAAATTAGATCTGTAACTGTTAATTTCCAGGAGAGAGTCTGCATCTCTACTTTATACCCTTCTTTCTTGCACTTCTAAGGTTGGGACAAATTACACTTTCAATATTTTTATTTCTATACACATTTGGGGTGACCTCTGCTGTGTAGAAAATTATTCCCACACTCAGTAGTTTACACCACAGCAGAGCTTTTCAAGCAGAAGTGTTAAACTTGGCAAACCCCATCTTTAGAATGAGTAATAATTTTAGATTTTGGTCACTTGTATAATTTCATTATCATTTTGTGTCATAATTTATGCTGTAATATTCATATCAATGAAAAGTAAAGCATTGTAAGAAGCAGTCTAAATGCCATAGACACTACTTTTCCATGTCAAAGTGGGATTTGAGGGAACTACAGTAATATAATGCAATTATAGGGTAAATTCATGAATATAACTCTGAATGCAGTCAAAGTCATGGGAATACTTAATGATTACCTTATTGTCTGTAATATCATTAAAGTGATAGTTGAATCACCTAACCCTCAGGCTTCCACTGTGTCCTCAGGCATAATTGAATATATAAAGTATCTAGAGAGTCCGTCTTCTACTCTGAATGAACAAGCTACAGTTATATTTGATACGTTCAATAGAATGAGATAGAATATGAATATGGAGTTTATTACTAAAACATGCCCTTCTACACATGCACCAAATGAGACTTAAATCCAAATGAAAGTCTTCAACTCTGGCCCACTAAAGTATCTAGTTCGTGATCCTTCTTATCTCTGCAATGACCCTCATTTCTCTGCTTCCCTATCTGCTTCCTCAGCTGGAAGGTAGTGGAAGATGCTCTCAGAGGTCACACTTCTAATAAATTAACTATCAGTGTGTGCCTCACAGCTGATGGTTATACAACATATTGAATTTCACATATTAAATATACAAATTGTCCAGCAGTTGGCCTACATAAAACCAAACAGAAAAGGGAATGTATTGACAGTTTGTGTAGTGCAGTCCTATATATACAGTAATATAGAAATGTCCTGAAGATGCTAAAAATCCCTATTTATAATGGTTTTATCCTAAATTGTACCTTGCAGTCACAGCACACCACATATATCATGGGTGTCGTTATAAGCACATGATTTAATTTGTAATTGAAGTGTGTGTGAGCGTGCGTGTATCTGTCACAATATCAGTGATGCCATGTTAATGGGTTTGTCCTCTCCTGGCAGGTTGCCAAGGCACATGGGACAACATCGCCTGTTGGCCTTCAGCCAGAGTTGGAGAGGTGGTAACAATAACCTGCCCCATTTACTTCAGTTACTTCAGCGACCAGCAAAAGGGTAAAATCAATTTACTTCAGTTAATATAAATACAAAAGACAGTACGTCAAATATTTTCTCTGTATTGTGTAGATTGTTATCATTTTTTTTTTAAAAGGTTTTTGTTTTTCCTAATCCACAATAATTTTTCAGACTGAAGACAGGTGTGGGCTTTTAAAATAATGAAAAACACCTTGAGAAAAAGAAGACATATTATTTAAAATAATAATCACATAAATGTCTGATAACTCAGTCACTGTTTAGAATAATTTATAAAAAAGACTACACATTCCAAAACAGTACCATTTTTGTCATTAGTTCAAGGCTGGCCGACACATTTGTCGAATTTTTTCCCATTAATTTTTCGTTTTCTTGCTGTGAGTATTTTGATATTTAAAAGCGTATTTGCATAGATTGCAATCCTTTGGGTAGATGCTGATAATGAAATCTGTTGATGCATGCAAATGAACATTTAAAGTCATCAAACTGGTGGTTTTACCATCTCCTCCTGTGGACATCAGAAAATTATGAGAAACCCTGCAGAAAGCCTACAGCAAACAACTCAAAAGAAAGTGGATACTGATTCATGAGCCTCGTAAAGAGCATTATTACACTGCTGTTATTTACAGGACTAATCCGTTAAAATCTCCGAACTTTGACAATTTCTTTAATGTTTCTAGCTTTTTTAAAGAGCAAGACAAATAGACTTCAATTCCACTCTCTCCGTTTAAACAGCGGTGCCTTACAAATAGTACTCTGGACCAATTTTAACTATATTCGTCTTCACCTTGTGAACTAATGTGATACAATAAAAAAAATGTGTTAGATAGAGACTGTGGATTTACCTGGTGTCTCAAAGTTTGAATCAAAGTTACTGTAAACGTTATTTAATATTTACATGAGCCAGATTTAAACTGTGCAGTCACAGATTACAATGAGGGTCCGAGAAAACAAGCAGGGGTCCATCTTATCCTTTAACCTTTGTTTTGGAATAAGCACAAAAACAAAGAAAAGGGAGGAAGAGAGATGTGAACATTTGTGTTCTTTGTAGTTGTTTTGTGGTTCTTTTGGGGGGTTTCTTCTCCTTTCGGTCATTTTGCGCGTCTTTTTAGTTTTGCGTCCCTGTGGTAACTTTGCGCCCCCTTTTTTGGTTGTCATGCAAGATTGGAAAACTAATTTAATTCCAATATTGGCATGGCAAGAGAATTTCACAGAGCTCAGGTGATAAATAAAAAGAAGTGTGGGGTCTAGTTTGATAGCATGTTTACTGACATGCCTGCAGGACAGGTTGCCAGCGCTCCTGCTCCCAAACAGCTGTGACAGATGTGTAAGTAGCATCCTCAGGAGTAACTTGTTCAAAACTGACTTTTGAAGCTGTGGAATTCACATTATAGTCAACTATCTGACATGTTGGAAGTTACATGTCAGATCCTCCTAAGCCATTTTACTGCACCCACACATGAAAGTGAAATAATCTCTCTGAGCCTAGAGGAAGTACTGTATGCTATGTTTTTAAGACATCAAAATGGCAGTGCTAAAGTTCTGAATAATGAATAATAGGAGATTGGTGGCTGCTGTAATAGGGTAACTGAAGAATTTTGTTTGAATTTCTTAAAACCTATCGCAACTCTTTATACTGAAAATGGAATAGGAGACTTAGTAAAAGTTTAATAGGATTACCACCTGTGAATGCAGAGCCTCTAACAAGAGTGACAAATGGTAAATGCAAATTGTGCACGAATATACCGTAAAAATCTAGGCAAATAAATTGAGACAACAGCTTTACGTAAAGTCCTCTGGAGAGATAAACAGACACAAAATGAGACTGTAGCTCAGGGATAAATCTCTCTAAATCCATAACTTCAAAAACAAAAATAAAACTCCACATTTTGCTTGGTTTGGCTCCTTCTTTCGTTACTTTTTACTTTTATTTTCTCTTCCTTTCTTTCTGACTCACTTTTTCATTCTTGGTCTCGTCACAAACACAGCATGTGATGGCAGCTGAGGTTTTCCCATTTTATGGTTAGACGGACTGGTATGACCTGGGGGGGCATTATGAAATGAGATCTATCTATCTATCTATCTATCTATCTATCTATCTATCTATCTATCTATCTATCTATCTATCTATCTATCTATCTATCTATCTGTTGTGCCTCACCAACAGACTTTAGACAAAGAAGGCCTCCATGCACACCTAAACCTGTAACTCAGCAAAGACCATGTGTTGCTAGCTGAGAAAGACAAAGAACTCAGTTGAACAACCCCCAAGACGCAGCTTCAGCTGAGTAACCAACCAGATGACCAACTCACCAACACGTGCAGCGTCAGCCGACCAGCGGCGCTCCCCCAAAATCCACGGCTCCCATTGGGTGAAATCTACCATGGTCAGTCCCAAACCGTGACGTCACCTAAAGTTATATTAACGCAGAAACTCCTGAAACTCACGCCTCTGGCTTGGACCTTCACTACAAACAGTGAACTCCTCGCCGATAGAAGCAGCAACAATAGCTGCTCCTAAGATTAGACCCCGTCCCACGTGGTGAATGCTCTAGTCATAGTTAGGAGTTCCTGTGTACACGATTAACTACTAGGCCTAAGGATTTCCCTCGCTGGTCGAGCTCTCCCCCTTGTGTGTTGAGAAAACACAGTTGGAGACCACGGATCGACCCTCTCGCCCAGATGCCCGCGGATGTGAAACCTGGTAGTTAACAAGTCCTAACCATTTCAAGAAGAGGAAGGAACACAGACCTTGCTTCTTTTAAAGTCGACTCAGTAATTCCCCGCCGTGAGCCAGAATTAGTTTGCCTCGCTGAAGACTAGTCATCTCTCCGAGAAGACACGTTAGCTGCCGGTATCCACTAACCAACGCCACCTCGCCTGCGCAAAGGACACCGGGGATGAATTAAACACAGCGCTTCACTTGCAAAAGAGTAACAGGCTTATAGCTCTGGGCAGGTGTTAGCAATTAGTATGTGTTAAACTGCTGCTGTTACAATATTGTGAAAATATTGTTTGTGCTGTTGCTGCTCTTTGTTCACTTATGTTACCAGACTTGAGTGAACTATAATTCGATCCGTCTGCAGCGGATCAATTTATGTCTTGCTCTGCACTTGTGATCGAGGCCAGTACTTTCTGTTGTTAGTTAAAGGTCCAGATTCACGCTGCTCATCAGCTGAGCGGAGCGAGTTTCTGCGTAATACAGATAAACACTGCCCCTCGATCACAATCGCCAGAACGTTGCTGCTGAACACTTCTACCTCTACTAACACACACATACACATTCTTACAACAACACCTGAGCGCAGGGAAGTTTGAACCTCCCACTCAGCTGTTCTCCTTTGCTGAAGTCACGTGCTACCGGCGAGCCGCCATTACACACGACAGATTTCCTTCCGGCCGACTCGGAGTCACATCCGCCATCTTGCTCCGCCTCCCCTCAGGTGCACACACACATACATGCACACACATATCAACGCCCATAAACACACACATACACCAACACACACACACACGCCATTACTTGTTTGTGATCTGTAGTTGGTAGCCTGTAGTTGTAGCATATGATAGGATCTGTTAGACAGAAGTGATATTAATTAGAAGTTGATGTTACTGATGTTAATAAATCCTGTCATATTTTAAAGAGAAGTTGCCCTGTTTTTTTTGCTTGCATATTGTGATACAAAGCTGGTTGACGGAGTCAGTGCTGACCTCCACTCCTTCTCTGTTCACTCTAGAAATACCAATATTTCCCAAATATTGGCATTTCCCCTTTGAGACTACATCCACTATTTGGTTATTGGTCCGGGTCTTCCCGGTGGTGCCCCATTTATTATTAATTTTGATTAATAAGATAATTTAATTCTAATATTAATTAATAATCATCTTTGATAATTATTAATTATTGCTAATAACCAAATTTAACTCCTGCACTGCACAACACTATCTATCTATCTATCTATCTATCTATCTATCTATCTATCTATCTATATATCTATCTATCTATCTATCGATCAATCGAGATAGATCGATCCATTGATCAATCTATCTATTAGGATAGCATTTAACCTTTTAAAATGCACTACCCTACCTGTGGGATGCTTTGGCATTCGTAGCACAACTTTAGGCATGTTTTGGTCTGTACCAGACTTAGTGTTCACATCACCATGACAATTATACATTTGAAAGTGCTAAGTCTCCTGATTCTATCTGTGCACTTGAGGATCCACATTTAACTGCGATTAACTAATGGAGACCAGTGTTGTGGGCAATCAAAAGGCTTGAAGAAGAGTAATGTTTTTATTTTGAGTATATTATTTTTGGGCATGCACAAACATGAGGGTGTATGGTATCAGGTTAAAAACAGGGATAAAAGTGTATATTTTCAGACTGTCTGTCTGTGAAAACATTCGTAGTATTGCACTTGATATCTATTAATTATAGTGGTAACAAATAGTAACAAATAAAAAAAGGGAGCTAGAGAGAGAAATTCAATCAGTGGTTCATTCTTCACCTCTGCACAGCTGGCTAATCACAGTGTGAATCGGATGCAAATGACAGAGTGCAGGTATTTATGACTCAATACCTCTAAAACTAATTACATTCCCATCAGCCTTAGTTGTACCTTGTGTGGAGTGCTGGGGAAAGAAGTTGAGACTAGGAGAACTTTTAGGAAAAGGTGAATGTATCCTAACATTTGAGTTTCCAAATTGTTTTACTTTGATTTTTTTTTAAACTTATTGGTTTTTCAGACAGGCACAGGCAAATTCACAAAAATCAATGTCCAACAAACTGATGCCGTTCCTGCACAACTCCATGTTTGAAAACTCTATTTGTCTATTACAGTAGGAAACTAATCTGAAATCATGCCATTAACAATCATGCTACACCATGTATGAATATGTCTAATCAGTCATCCCCCTCACCTTAATCAAAAGGGACTAGTGGGCAATATGTGTATTGGAGCACTACTTGATGCGGAACAGTCATTACTGACAGATTTTTCACAGAGATGACCCGAATAGAACAAACTTGGAAAAAATGTTCATAGTCTGAGATGATTGCAAGAAAAAAAAAGTTCTTTGCGTGTCCCTTGCCGCTCAGTTTCTTCGGACACAGTGATTTAAAGCAGGAATGACCTGGAGTTTACTTCACTGTAAGTTTGTAAATGACCGCTGAAGATGCACTCCATGTGAAAAGTCATGCTGTTTCAGGTGACCATGACTCAGCTCAGTGGGGTTATCCTTTTCTCTGCAAATGGCTCGATGCTGTGACAGAGTTACACTTATGCTTAGTTCTGTCACACCCAAGATAACGTTGTGACAGCTGCTTGCATGAGGACCTGCATCATCCAGGACATCATGCAGTGAAACAGACCTCCAGCATGAGAATTCACAGATTAAGCTGTTAGCGCTAGTAATAGGACTCTCAGAGGTGTCAGTCTCAAAGAGTCTCCTCCTCTCTGGCATTTGCGGATCCAATATTATGGATCCCTCTCTTTCAAAGTAAAGAAAATAAAAGAACAAAATAAAAAGTAAAAGAAGGTTATGCACTACGATACAGTAGACCAAACATAGCAAGGTTGTCTACTAAAGATTAAAAGACAAAAATCCTATGAATCATTGAGTGGTCTGATCACATCATTATTTCTAAAGATTCTCTAAATGGCGTGTTAGAAATAAAGCCTTGGCAATCTTCCTTAACAAGTGTTGGATTGATTTGTTTTTGCCAATGCTAGCTGTACGGTTCTGGTAATGTTGAATTGTCAACCACTTTGGTGCAAACTGAAATATCTCAACAACTACTGGATGAATTGCCACGAGATTTGTGTTCCATAACAGATTAATTTTATAAACTCTGGTCATTCTCTGACTTTTCTTATAACAATGTTATCAAACAAATTCTTAATTTGTCCAATATTTCAGGTATGACCATACCTCCAAAACTAGTGACATTCTCATCAGCCTCAGCTGTACTTTTATTAAGAAATGACTTTATTTTTATGATGGAAAGGACAATTCAGGCTTTTATAATTTGTACATGTGTAAAATTATAAAAATCTGTTCAAATATTCTGTCAAGAGGTTTATCTTCTGAAACAACCTTGAGTTCGGGTGCAGTTACTTTGCTTTCAGGTGCTTTTCTGTCCTTCCCTTCTCCCTCTTTCTTCCTTCGGCAATATTGTGCAATGCATTAATAAATCTGTTGAAAAGACTGATAGTGTACCATCTAGACTACAAATGAATACAGATAACATGGCCATGAAAGATGACTTCACATCTGCTTTAGTCAATGTTTCATTCAGGATCCTCAGGAGGCTTCAGCCCACGCCTTCCTACAGCACCACTTCCAAAATACTCTCAAAAGGTCTTTGGTGACAGCGGAGGGAGGGGAAGGATGTTGGTGTAATGAGACTGATGCTGGCTGTGTGTGTGTGTGCAGCCAACTTACACATCCATGAAAGTTCGTCTGGTTAATAAAGGGAATGTATTTAGGATAAAATAAGAGAGAAGATAAGGGAGAGATCACTAAAATGGTCCCAGCATGATCCGCAAATGCAGACATAGCAGAGATATAAAATAAAACCTGACATTTCTATCAAATGACCTTTCTTTGACTCAGCAGCATTTCTAGATACCAACTTCCTCCTGCACTTATTTCCCCCTCACAGTTCATTACCCGCATGTAATAACATTTGGTTGTAATTGGCTATGCTTTCACACACAGAGCAACTTGTTGTGGTTAAGGTCTCCTTGGGGATCAGCTGTTTACACAAACCGTTAATGCCCCACAAATGAACAAACCAATAATAAATTCAATTAATCAACCAAATACATATTTCTGGTGCTCTATTCGCAGGGCATTTTAGCTGCATTTAAGTTCAAAAAGTGTTTCTGTGGCATTAGAAATAGCAGGTTATTTCTAGTGCAGGGGCAAGAAATGATAATATATTGAAAGTATTTTTTAAAGTACTATGTTTGACAAGTAACCTGTGTTTTTAGCAGTTATACTGTTCTAGTTTGAGTTCCTAGTTTGAGGTCCTAGTTTGAGGTCCTAGTTTTTCAGGGACCTAACTAGTGTATGTGACAGCAACAAACTCACAGTATTTCTTACCAAACGTGGAGCGTTGCATCAATTTTAAACTGAACTGGTACACAGACAAAAGAAACATCTACTGCCCGGTAGCCTGGGTAACCTCTGTATGTCTCCCGCATATCTAGGTAACCTCTCCAAAACCTGCACAGCAAATGGCTGGACTGAAATGAGGCCTATCGACATCGCTGTGAACTGCGGATACAATCTCAACAGCACCACTGATGACGTAAGTAAACCGCTAAGTGTATGAACTCAGCTGCACAGTGAGGAACCATCCGAAGAGCCAGTGGGCAGAAAAGACTGATTGAGAATGTCTTTTCTGTTTTCTGTCGGCGGGTGTTGTCGTGCCTATAGAGAAAGTAGTTGTGCTGATTGTTGGTTCCATGAGTCCAGTGTTTCCCCTTGTGTTGTTCCGTGCCTGTTGTTCTGGTCAACAGACGGCGTATAGACTGAAACTGGGGAATAAACCTGAATCAGTCGCACATAAAATTTCCCTGTAACCACTGGAAACCGTGGAAACCACTCAAGCTTGGGACAGGAAATTTGTGTACAAATGCTGTTTAAATCATTTTTGTGTTGAAATCAAGTTAAACTTTAAGGATAGCCAGGCTACCTGTTTACCCCTGGTTCTATGCCAGGCTAAGCTTATCGTCTGCTGGTTCTGTATATCTAAACTTGCAATTGCTGAAATTTTTTTAGCCACTCAGAGAAAGTAGAGGCAAGCTGTAAACACAATTTCTTACACACCATCTTATTTTAAGTATATATTGCTAACTTGATAGCAAACTCTTGCTTATTTGCATTATCCAGGAGATTCAGATTTAGCATTCATTTGGAGTTGCAGTTCTTTTAGCTCTGTATATGGTCTCAGTCATCTCCTCTCCCACCTGAGAGAAATACCCATCTTTTTAGCTACTAAATGCTATATTATGTTCATTAGCGAGTTTCTAACTCCGTCTGCCAATGTGCTGACACTACATGTAGAGACCTACATGGAGGGCTGCAGAGTCAGTGTGTGGGTTTGTTAGTATAAGCGACCCCTTTCACATTGCGCATAATAATTTAATGCAATTTTATTTAAACAGTGTTGATTATAGCCCTTTACATGCACGGACAAGAGTGGGATAATGTAGTTGAACTCTGGGCAAGGGAACAAATATGCAAAGTTCAGCAATGCTGAACTATTCCTTTAAGTTCTCATACAAAGAACGAATTAACTTAAAAGCAAAAATACTCCCATTACACTGAAAGTGAATGGACCTGTTAGTCAGCATCTAGCTTTATTCACTGTAGCAGGCACACGTCTTTGAAGCACAACACACTTGATTTTCATTGACAAGGGTCGGGTCAGTTAGTAATTCCTGCCTCTGTTATCCGGCATCATCAGTCATTAGAGGCTAGTCATGTTGCCTTCGGGGGCAGGAAGGGAATAAATACATTAAATGTTGGCCTCAGTTTGTTTAGTTTAAATGCAGAGGGTTAATCTTGTCTGTGCTGACAAAAGTGGAGCAGGGTGAAGAGTGGATGTGCAGCACGGGGTTGGTAAAAGCTTTCTAGGTGGTCATTCAGCTCTCTGAGTTACAGACGCAGCCTCATTAGTATGCCACATGGGAAGTCAGGAGGGACTGGCTGCCGAGGTACTCTAAAAGGAATTTTATGTCCATCTCTCTGCATACTCGATGACTCCATGTGCCACAGGACTCAAAGCTCTTAATTTCATTTTCATCAACCACAAAACATAAACTGCCACGGCATTAACATTGCGATGTCACTCTGAAAAGGCTCTAAATGTTCATTTACTGAAGCCAGTGCTTTCTAAAATCTGGTACATTATTATAGTATATTAGAAAACAATAATTGGAGTATATCAGTAGATCCATTTGATTCTTGTTAGGTAAGACACAACATTTTGGTTCAAGAAATCTTTGCTTAAAACTCTAAAAGGTCATCCGAGTCATTAAATGAGCTGAGTGTGACTAGTGAAGCAGAATTAGCTTATTTTCAGAAGAGGACACATATTTTTCTTTAAATTTAGTAGAGTTCGTGAAGATTAAGAAAGAAGAAGTATTGTCCTTAGCTCTGGTGTTGATCTGAACCTTGCTCTATTACAGGTCATGTCCACCTGTGACCCCTCATGACTGCCTGCATGTCAATGTGTAGAGGAATTGAATTGATCTCTGTTTAAATTTTTCAGTGATTAAACCAAACAAGCTTTCAAGCTTTTGTTTATGTATTTTCTTTCCAATGAGTTTTATTGATGCTGGGTTTTTTTGGGTTTTTTTTTTTTGTTTTTTTTTTGCAGGGGAAGTTTTTTTGGCAAGTGAAGATCGGCTACACAATTGGCCACAGTGTTTCCCTCGTTTCCCTTACCTCGGCTATTGTGATCCTCTGCATCTTCAGGTATGTAAAAATACAAAACAGTAAGATGGTCAGCTGTTTATTTCATCAAGACACATCGCCATTCTTAACTTATGCAGAGAAGCTTTGAAACCGTCTTTCCTTTTATTCTTGCTCAAGAATTTGCACTGTTGATATTTATGATAATTCTTTGTACTGTAGATAAAGCTTCCTGGCCTCATGTGGTTTGATACTCTCTGATAAATGCAACCTCACACCCAAGCAGAAATAGAGGGCTTATGTTAAACTCTGAAAGATAAGAAAAAAGATACAAATACTTTCTGAATTAAATATATTGTCACTCAAACTTGAAGATGCCTGATCTTTTGATGGTGGACATCTGCAGCAGTTTGGAGCTTACACATCTGAAGAACAGAAGAACATTGGGCTTAAATGGACTGATATGTTTCCTATATGATAACTTTAATTATAGACTCCTTGACAGCAGTTGCACAAGAATGAATGACATTGCAGCTTGACATTGCGGCATTTTCACTGTGAAGGAATGAATAGACAATATATACAGTACATGCGCATGACTCACACTTAACTGTGGGTTTCTATCCTCTTTGTTGTAGGTCATTCCTCTAACTCAGTTATAACAGAGCTAAACAATTTATCCCCAGGAACCTTACAATGAAATGACAAAAAACCTTTTATGCCTTAAAGAATATGGATTAGTCCACATTTATACACCTATTTATTCTTATGTACCACATTATATCATTGAACCGAGTGTAAATGAATCATTCACTCAGCTTCAAAATTCTCCACATGAGCGCAGTAGCAATGAAATAATTCTTCTTCTTACATTAGACCTCCTCTGTGCACTCACTTAGTCTCTTTGAATTCATAATCAAAGTAATGTGATGCAACAAGTATTTTCCCCATCTATTCTCTACTGTATGCCCGCTAATTTCTGTTCATGGCCAGAGTGAAGGAAGGGACAAACTCTTCTTACTCTTATATTGCAGGAAATTGCCTTTTTGCTAGCATTTTTCATACATCTCTATCTAAGCCACCTCACTGTGTACTACTAAGTTAGTCATTGATCAAAGCTACTTTTCATGTTTTCCACAAAGGCTTGCACAAGGTGTGAAAACACGTCCACCTGCGACTTTTCTTTGCTCTCAGGAATTAGTGCCATGAGGCAGACTGAGGTAAGGATAATGAAAAAAAAAAAGAAAGTGTGAAATAAAGGCAACCAACAGATTTGAGCCTGAAGGACAGTTATGACAGAGCAGTGGGAGGTGAAGGTAACTTGGAGAATAATAGTGAGGGGTATTAGTGGGATGAGGAGAGTCACAGCTGTTCCTAAAAGAAACCACAGATCAGAGGTAGAAAGCAAAAGCAAGAATTTCAATCACAGTTATCCCAGTTGTCCGTGATGTGTTGAAAGATAACCCTGACCAAATGAATGTTAATGAAAAATTTTACCAAGCTGGTAACTTATAGTTTATATATCCGTTACCTGGGTACAAGTGAATGAATATTTCACAGATTGGTTTCCACTTCCATAGGGGGTTTTATGTGGAAACTGACTTTTAAATATCTTGGAAAATACTGATATAGGAAATACTGTTGGAAAATGATGAATGATCTAAAAGGGTAAAGTTGCAGCATCCATCAGGAAAAAAGTTGTGCATGTATGAAAATCAGGCAGAGAGGAAAGTAATTATCACTTTTGTGTTGATGCCAAACCACTTGTGTTTACAGTTATAACCTTGGTTTCTTTTTAGAGTTTTTTTTTTTTAGAGTTTATAATTTTCTATATGTTGCATCATTTCTAGCAGACTCTTCGAGTAGGGCCATAACAATTATGATTGGAAAAATCTAAAATGCTGAGACCTATTGTTGAATCTACATATTCCAAACTGTATCAACTGTGTCTACCATAATATAGATTATGTGTTTGGAAAATAGGCAAGTTTCAACTGGATATTTTCAATATCCTATTTTGTTATCCCTCATTTTTTTGGTCTTGATTAGAATCAATTCAGTTCAGTTCAGTTTTATTTATATAGCACCATATCATAACAGATGTTATCTTGGGGTACTTTTCATATAGAGCAGGTCTAGACCAGATTCTTTATATTATTATTTACAGAGACCCAACATTTCCAACATGAGCAAGCACTTGGCGACAGTGGCAATGAAAAACTCCCTTTTAACAGGTAGAAACATTCCCTTTTAACAGGTAGAAACATTGAACAGGTCGCTGCCCATGGTTGGGCAGCTTCGACTGCTTCGACTGGCTGGGTTGAGAGTGAAAGAGATGGAGAGAGAGAGCGAGAGACATAGGGAGGGGCAGGAGGGAGGAGAGAGCTTAGCACAATAATGTTACTAATAGCAAAGCTAATGGTTATACTAATGGGACTAATAATATTACAAATAGGACTAAATGAATTGGTAACAGTAGTAATCATGATGCTTGGGGCAGTGGGTGTTGATCAGGCTCCTTGGGCAGTTGGTAGATCTGCAACCACAGATCCAGACTCTGCGGCATCAGAGGCAGAAAAACCTGCAGAAAGCGACAGGGGGAGAGAGGAGAGAGACAATAAAGCACAAAACCAGAGAGAGAAGAAGGACAGTTAGTAATAAGCATTTTTGAGATATTAATGTGCACTGGGAGAGAGGGGGAGGCGGTGGAAAGGGGAGCTCGGTGCATCATGTGAAGTCCCACCGCAGTGTAGGCCTATAGCAGCATAGCTAGGGGATGACTCAAGCTGAGCCTGAACCAGCCCTGACCATAAGCTATATCAAAAAGGAAGGTTTTAAGCCTACTATTAAATGTGGAGAGGGTGTCTGCCTCCTGGACCCAAACTTGAGGATGGTTCCACAGTCGAGGCGCCTGATATCTGAAGGCTCTGCCCCTCATTCTGCTTGTGGCGACTCTAGGAACCACAAGTAGGCCTGCATTCTTGGAGCAAAGTGTTCTACTGGGGTAATAAGGTACTATGAGCACTTTAAGATAGGATGGTGTCTGGCAATTAAGAGCTTTGTAGGTGAGGAGGATTTTAAATTGTATTCTGGATTTCACAGGGAGCCAATGACGAGAAGCTAACACAGGAGATATATGATCTCTCTTTTCTGGTTTTTGTCAATAGTCTCGCAGCAGCAGTAGTTTTTCTGTCATTTTGAGAAAGTATGGTAGTCCTTGAAGTTTGTTTAAGGGTGGAATTAAAGGACAGGTCCTGATCGAACAACTCCAAGACTCCCAAGGGTGGTGTTAGAGGCCAGATCAGTGCCTTCTAGAGTAAGTATGACATTAGATAATGAGTTTCTGAGATGTGTCTGGCCAAGCCCAATAACTTTGTTGATGTTTATATCCTTAAGACATGCTTGAAGTTTAGCTAACTGATTGGTTTCATTGTGCTTCATTGATAGGAACAATTAAGTATCATCTGTATAACATTTGTAGTCTATGGAGTGTTTCCTGATAATTTTGCCTAAGGAAAGCATATATATGGTGAATAGAACTGTTCCAAGCACAAAAACTTTTGAGTAGATGAAGGATTTATCCTTAACGTTCAGAAATTGAAATTGATCTAATAAATAGGAATAGAGGGAGTCTTTTAATGCCTTTAATGCCAATGAAATGCTCCAATCTCTGTAATAGTATTTGATGGTCAATAGTGCCAAATGCAGCACTAAGATCTAATGGAACAAGTATGGAGACAAGTCCTTTATCCTTTGTGATTAGTAGATAATTTGTAACCCTCACCAGTGCTGTTTCTGTGCTATTATGCACTCTAAATCATTTAACTATTATTATGTAAAAAGTCACACAACTGGTTGGCAATAGCTTTCTCAAGGATCTTAGAGAGAAAGGGAAGGTTGTATATGGGTCTATAGCTGGCTAAAATATCCGGATCAAGGTGAGGCTTTTTAAGAAGAGGTTTGATTTCAGCTATTTTAAAAAACTGTAGCACATAGCCTGAAAATAAGGACAGACTAATTATGTCTAATGAAGAAGTGCTAACTAAGATTAGAACTTCCTTAAGCAGCCTGGTTGGGATGAGGTCTAAGAGACAAGTTTATGGTTTAGATGAAGAGATCATTGAAGTTAGTTGGTGAAGGTTGATAGGGGAGAAACTGTCTAAAACTAACACATCAGTGTTTATTTTTGTTTGTTTGTTTGTTTAACTAAATTCTCTGTGAACATGGTTCTCTGACTGTACTCAGTATATACTCAGTCTTTTACTGACTTTTTCTTAACCTCGGTTTCGTCTGTCAGGCTGAATACACACTGTCCTACCTTACTGGTGAGCATTGTTGCCACTATATTTATCCTGAAATAAATACTGTCTGACATTATTTAGGGCTGAAAAAGGGTACTGCCAGAGCTAATGTTTTTCTTTAAAGATTAAACAGAAGGACGGTATGTTCTGTTGATGGAACTAGCGATCTTATAGGAGTTTTTTCTACTAGAGATGAATGGGCATCTGAAATACCAATTGCAGAAATAAGAACTTGAGAAAAATTATCTGTCAAAAGCAAATGTAGAAGCTGAAGCGTTTAAATGCCATTCCAGGGGTAAATACGTACAGAAGAAGAATACTGGCAAAAGCCAAAATTGGAAAATTGGGAAATACATATTTTACTTAACAAAGATTATTAATGTGATCCCGATAAATACATATTTGTCTAAAAGTAAGAGATCACTTACAGATAAGATGCAGTGCGTTGCTGCTAAATTTTGACCGGTACAGAGGGGTGAATGATAATGAGAGAATTTATAAATATTTGGAGTTTATTCAAATGGAAAATCGAATAATCTTACTGTCTTTTATATCTTGGTCTGTGACAAATATTAATGTTCAAGTCCCAGAGTTTTAAAGGAATACTCCTTTGACTGTTTTTGAATTTTCTGACTTCATCTCCAAAGAATATAAGAAATAAAATTTGACCGATGGAAGTCTTACACTTTAAGTTGATTACAGACATTATATTATGCATTTATTAATGTGCATAAGAAGTAATACAGTGTGTTAACTAACAAGAATTGCTGCAAAATTCTCATTCATTTTCCATTGTTGAATATGTCTTGGGTCAGTGGGTGTTGTGCTATTACACAGTTGCAAGTATACAAAACAGTGGGTATGGTTTGTTGTTGATTAATGTGTCTGAACAATCCAGTGAGCAATGGATCATGTAAATGACCAGATAAGAAAATAAAACTATTCTCTCATTCATTCATTGTGTTTTCAGTGATGGAACCTTAGAAGATTTTTTTTGTTCATTTCTTTTGCACCGATTGACTTCATCTCTCAACAGTTGTAGTAAATGTATTTATTCTAAGCTAAATTGGGAAATAATTTTTTGTTGTGGAAAATTACAGTCTGTGGTAACAAGTACTGTTGTCACAGCAGTAACATAAAAATGAAGATTAGATCTCACATTTGCTCTCGAAACACAAAAAGGATCTCAGTATTCTATTCAAACAGAACAATGCTCTAAATATCTAAATCTGGCAAGAGATGGTCAAATTTACGATGCACAAGCAGCTGGAGAAAACCTGGATTTTGATTAAATAAAAGAGAAAATTTGGATAAGAGCTTATAACAATTGGCATTTTACACAGCTGTGACAGAATGTGAACAAGCTCTCCTGGCAATAAGAAAAGGTTAGATGGAACTTTCATTATTCTTGAGGGGGACATTAAGTGATGGGGCATGTGGTGCATCACAACGAAATATTTCCTGGCCCTCGGAACAAGCACCACAGGCATAAACAATCAATAAGTGCTAATGGGAGCCTTGACAAAACTGCCTGTTGCTCCCCCTGATTATTTAATCTACTCAAGTATAATAATTTAATCAATTTGAAATGATAAGAAGCATTTATTGTACTCCAATATAGTTCCAACAACACAATGACAAAAAGAATTACGAAGCTTAATTATGAGGTAATTTAGTCAGTGATTTGCTGTCATTTTAAGCAATCAACTCCAAGGACATTGGATAAAGCATAAAACCTCTCTTTATCGAACGTTAGTGTTTGAGTGGTCTCTTTGTCTTGATCTGTACTCATACATGTATCTGTTGTGTGTTCTAGGAAGCTCCACTGCACAAGGAACTACATCCACATTCATCTGTTCGTGTCATTTATCCTGAAGGCCATCGCCGTGTTCGTCAAGGATGTGGTTCTCTACGAGGTCGGGGAGGTGGACAACTGCTCATCAGGTTCTGTGAGTTAATTGTCCGAGATGTCAACCTTTGCTGCTGGTGTTTTTTGGGATCAATGACTCAGGGCTCTTCGGTGTCCTCGAGCAAGAATTGTAAATCTTAACCTCTACGATTCTGAATTGGTTCATGGATTCCAAAAATTAACTCAACACACACACACACACACACACACACACACACACACACACACTAATACACACTCCAGAACAGGCAGATTGACATCTTTTATTCAGAAGAGGCGACCTGAGTAACGTTAGACAGAAAATTACACCCTAATCTAATTTTTTTTTTCCCCTGCAGCAAGAAGACTGTTAGATGCTCCTAAATGCATTTAACTTGTGTCCTTAGTCTGGGGTAAGAGTCTATCACCGGTGGCCCCTTTTAATCTCTCCGCGTGTACTATTTTTGGATTGTCTCTATTCTTTCATCCATCTTTACGACCATCCCGTTCTTGTGAACATTACATCATGAGAACAATTTGAAGACGTTTCCTCGAATTTGGAAATTTGGCAGGAATGTTCACTTGGAATCTATGATTAACTGGTTAGATTTTAATGGTCAAAAGTTCAAAAACACTGTGATCTCATAAGAAGTGGTTTTGTCCATAACTCAAGAATTCATACACTTATAAAGACACATATTTTTACACATATTTTTAATCAAGAGGTGACATTTTATTACCGAAACGCCAAAGGTCAACTTCACTGGACATCGCAGTGTTCTGCAAAATCCCTTTTACGGCCGTTATTCATCACTATAACTCAAGAACAGAAGGGGAGATTGTGACAATATTTCACATTTTGTCAGTTGCCAATTTGGTGACACTAATGTGGTGATTGTATAGACCTTCTGTGCTGACAGGTTGAAGATGCGTGTTTGAGGTTTGTGTTAAACATCCACATAAGAATTTTATCTTTTTCGTAGCAACATCCGTATTTGAAGCATTGTCCACTGTCATGGCCACAGTATTGGTTTCTATCAGAATCAGCTTCATGGGCCAGGCATGTGAACTCATAGGAATTTAACACTGTTTTTTGTTTCTCTCAGTGATAGTACACGCTTATATTGATATAAGTGATGATATTGAATCAAGAATGGTTCTTGAATGAAAAATCAATTCTCAATTGAATTGTGAGACCAGGAATCAGTATCAAATTGAATCTTGAGACTCCTAAAGACTCCAGCTCCCTCATTTTAACTTCTTTACACAGGCTTCCGGTCTATTTTTGAAACAGTTTTAATTTAAGACAGAGACATTAGGAGTGGTAGCCTTTCCTTATTATGGGCATCGTAAGATCGGTTTATCTTTTAATCATTCTTTTAAGTAGCTTAATTTTATTGAATCCATAAAATTATGTGTATATATATATATATATATATATATATATATATATATATATATATATATAAATATATATATATATATATATATATTTACCTGTATATTTTTAAATTTCATATATAGACACACAAGCACGCACACGCAAACACAGGAGTTCGATTCCCGGTCAGGGCGGGGTCACACATATGGACCCTTAGGCAAGGTCCTTCATGCTGCTAGCCTACCTATCTCAAGGATCAGTGAGACCACAAACTTAAGAGTCACACTGGCTCGTATGTCGCCTGGGTCAACAAGGTCCGCGTCAGGTGTTATGGAACCAATCGACATGATGAGAAATGGGCAACTGGAACAAGACATCGATGGACAAGAACAGAGAATATGGATCTAAGAGCAGACCACAGCAACCTGACAGAGAAAGAGCCAGTAACCATCACGAGGGCAGACATCCAAGAAAGAGTGTCAAGTATGAAGGGCTGATCAGCGCCGGGCTCTGACATGATCCACACCTACTGGCTGAAGAAGCTAATTGCTTTCCATGAACGCCTGGCTGCACAAATGAACCAACTGCAGGTGGACGGGACACAACCAGAGTGGTTAACCCAATGACAGACAGTCCCGATCATGAAAGATCCCCAGAAGGGCATGGTCCCTGCATCTGCACTGAGAATGGGCTGAAATTCCCAAGGTCAAAATGGAAGATACCTCCTAAGGAGAGTGATCGGGCTAAGATCCTGTGGGACTTCCAGATCCAGACTGACTTAATGGTGATGGCTAACCAACCAGACATTGTGTTGATAGACAAACAAGGCAGTGGTGATAAACGTAGAAATCCCATGCGACAGTAACATCAGGAAGAAGGAACACAAGGAGCTCGAAAAATAACAAGGGCACATCTTTCCTAGAGGAGCTAGAAGTCCTAGGAACAGCTAAGATACGGCACAGAACCCTCAAACTCCCAGGGAGACAAGAGCTTGAGGAAGACACATGCCACCCCCATCTGGGAGGTGAGAGGGGAATTTTTTTCCCATATGTGTGTGTGTGTGTGTGTGTGTGTGTGTGTGTGTGTGTGTGTGTATGTGTGTGTATGTGTGTGTATATTCAACCGTTCAGCCACAACACTAAAACTGCTAACTGGTATCAGTTAGAGTTGTTATACCCATTCACTTTCCTAAGCAAATGTGAAGGTGGATTAGAGAAAGATCAGTGTGAACTATTTAATGGTGACGCTATTTCTATATGACCTATATCTTCAGCATTATTGTGTGGCAGTCTCTTGTTAGTTGTTGGCAAGTTTGTACAGAATGTGATAGGGATTAAACTGTGTTAACCAAAAATTGGTTGATAATATCAGCCATGCTCTCTTATTTCATTTGGTATCTGCTGTTTATATGTAGATGTTTGGTAAGTTCTCAGTACACACTAAAATGTAACATACACTGAGTCATCATTCCTACGGAAGCCCAGTTAAATGTCTAACATTTTCCTATTTTGAAACTTGTGTTTTTAAAGACCTTTTTTAATCATTGTTCTCTCTGTTACTGCAAATGTGCAGTTAGTTTGATAACTTTCATTTACTTTAATAGATTAGCAACAAAAGAAATCAACTATGTTTTGTTGAGAAGTGCAGAGCAATTACCCTTTTTAGATGAGAATTGGATACTTGAATGAATATTGATAGTGCAAATAAAACACAATACCAGATTATCTTGGCCCCTTTTGAGAGGCCTGGTGAGAGACATGTGCTGAATATTTTAATAGGAGTCCTCTTAGGATACCACAATACCTTACTGTTGTCTTTGGAGGTTAATTTAATATTGAGTTTACCTCTGTGCCTCTCAGAAAAAATGATTTACATTTCATATTAAACTGGCCTTTTCAGTGATTAAGAAACTGATTAATTTAAAATTCCCTTCCAGCAGTGGAAATAATGAAGCCTTGAAAGTTAATGCAAAGTACCCCAATTTTTGTTGGTTACGTTTGTTGGTTACAAAGGCAGTATTGGAACAAACTGTTACTGCACCCTCTGAAGCATTATTAAGACAGCGCTGTACTGCAGGAAGTAGTACTGTGAACTGCTGTCAGAATGGTGAGAAAAAAGGCAAGTGAAAGGAAGATAGACTGGTTGGTTGTATGTTGATCCTACATCAAGTTAATGACCCAAAACATTAGGGGGAAAAAAGAAGACAGTGGCTTCATATGATGGAAGACCAGCAGAGTCTCCAGACATAGACCCGGTGGAGCTGGTTTGGATTGAACTGGATAGAACGTGATCGCAAAGCAGCCTGCAAGTGCAACACGCTCATCAGAACTTCTGCAAGAGTGTTGAGACAAATTTTCTGAACAATCTTTCATTTCCATTGTCGAAATAACGCCACAAATGGATTCGTCTGCTGAATGAGTCAAAAAATGTAGATTAAATTAAGGATTTTTTTCTTTTACATTTATTATTTCCTTGTTCTATGCTTTAATTTCAGAGCACACTGAGATGTGACACTATTTCAATCACAAATGAGAAAATGGAGGTGTTCCATAACTCTTAATCGGTAGTGTATATATAAAACTCAGCATTGCCCGCTAGTTAAAGATGTTAATTTCTCGGTTCAAATCTGCACTTATGTGAGGCTTACAAGCCATTTATGCTTGGACATCAAAACACAATGTTTTTCTCCATGTCGGCTTATATATCGCCAGCCGACCACATACCGCTGAACCACAGACCAATGAGTCCCTGCGGCAAGAGTTTGGCCTGCAAACATGAGGTTTATGTTACATGATGTAGCCACAGAGGCCAGAGACAAGAGGAGCTTCAGGGCATATTTATTATTGAGTTCTCTGGGTTGGCTCCAGTGAATTAATGGAACTACTGGGTTGACAGGAGCCAGCTGCTGTCATGAGTTGGCTGAAAAAGACCTTATAGACAGCTTTGAAGCTATAGTGCTCATCGTGACCCTGGCATTACTGCCATTACAACTGTTGGCTCAGTTACTCTTGCTTTCTCAGTATATGTGGGAGTTCTGCATGCCAGGCTCATTACTCTTGCTTGTATATTTGCATATTTGCCATATTTGTGACCCATTAGATTAATTCACAATATGATCACTGTGGGGAAGCTTGAAAAAAAAAAATGCATTATTTAAGGTACCTATGTGCTTGTTACTGTGTGTGTCGCTGCCTGTTTATTCAAACTGTTCTTTTTCCCTGTGTTTTACCAGTTGCTAAATATGTTGTCATTCGTCCACATGATGCATGCTGATGGCAGGCTTTTTAGAGTGGAGCTCCAGTGAACAATTTGTTCTGATTTGCACACTTTAGAACTAGCAGAAAGGTTTAGACAGTCCATCTGGGTCCTTTTTCCTCCCCTCAGTATGCCAAAAGGGAATTTATTTAGAAAAGCTAGTAACACAAGTGTATTTTTTTCAAAAAGCAAATTTACCAGCCTTTTGTGTGGGAGAAAAATCATTGCTTACATTGTTAAGCCGATCGTTCTAATGTCCATGATAGAAGAGATATTCAGATCTTTAACTTATAATCATAACATGATCTCCTAAGGTCCTCGTGATGCCTGTTGGGATCAGACAACAATAAGCTGGAGGTTGATAGTGAGGGGATTTCCCTAGCCTCCTTTTATCTTTGCAAATAGAGTGGCCTCTTACAAGTTTACAAGAGACTTAATCTTAGGATGATTTAATGAATATCCATGCAGCATATCATTCCCATTTTAAAAACTGTGAGAATTTTAGATCTTTAGCTAGAACAAAGGAAAAAATAAAATAACATTCACTTCCATTATATATATGTATATATATATATATATATAGTGTATGTTCCTGTACATTCCTACATACATGTAAACATACATATAAATGCACAAAGAAATACATGTACACGCACAACCATGTAGAAATGCACGTTTGCCAGACTGAAATACTGCAATAATAAAGGCAATTAATTAGTTGTCTTTCTAATGTGCAGCTTACAAGAAGGTACTCATTTTTTATGTTTGTTGTGTTAATTATTTTTATTATGTCATTTGTATTCTGGTATCGACTGTTATGTTATGTCAATATTATTATACAAGTACTTCTGATATACATTGACACATGTGTAAAATATTTACATTTAATTGGTTAATGGATTTCTGATAATTAACAATGTAGCAATAACTCAATTAAAAAATATTTTATTACAAGTGAAAGTCTACGTAGACTTAAGGAAATGTACAGAAAAATTGAAAGTAAATTTTATTTATTGGTACGAATCTATATAAATGTACTCATTAGGGAGAGGAAACTCAGCTTTCAGTGTTATATTATGATTGGATTATCATTATTGATGCATTATTGTGTTAGCAGCATTTCATCCTGTCATGTGTCCTGGGAAAAGCACACATCTTTAAAAATGTCAACAATTCATGAGCTAAGGAAAAGAGCCCTGTGTGTTCACAGTTTAATTCAACTACTTTATATACTGCTGTGGTCTAAACTATATCAATCCATCATATCTTAAAAACTCATCATAGGTTTAGTGTTTAGATTTATTTTCACACCTGTGGTTACTAGATCAGAGTAAAAAGTACAATATTTCGATCTGAATTGTAGCAGAGTAGATATAAAGTAACAATAATTGGAAATATTACAGAAAGAGTTACAAGGTTTTATTTAAGCACTACATTAGTGTGGATGTGGTCATATTCTGCCATGTCCTATTATGGTAGTATATTCTCAAACCACAGCATTACATGCACGTGGTTCTGTTATCAGTTTAATGGACACAGACTGTACTTAGATGACCTATAGTATTATCCCAGGAATCTGTTGAAAGATCAGTGTACTAAACTATAGATGAGAAGCGGTTGGATGTCCACTCCTTCAGTCTTCAGTTATGATTAATGATGCTCATGTATCCATGAAGCATTCAACTCTTCTGCGGGGGCTCGGGCATTACACTAAAGTTCATTTTTCATGTGACACTTTCCTACCCATTTATCATTCTTATCTCAAGTTGAGGTTAGCGTTGTGGCTTTTTCAGAATAATGTCATGACTTTTTTGTCCTTGTTTTGGCTTGTGGGAGGAGGATGAGCTCAGTCTGAAAGACAAAAAATGCTACAGTTGTTCCTGTTACTGTTTTCTTACTCAGATTTTTGTTGTCTTTACTGACTTTGTGTATCAGTCTATCTCTAATCACACCTCGTCCTTTTCTCTCCCTCCTTTTCATCCCATGTCTCACATCTGGCGCAGGGCACATGCTGAAGTGAGCAACACATTCACTCTCAAAGGTCATTTTTATGTGGGTACAGTGTATTGATTTTTCTTATCTCTTTGATGACCTCCCTGTAGGATCTTTGAGAGGGTCATCCCAACTCACTGAAACCAGTTTGAGACAAATTTTGACCTTGAGAAAAAGGGTGTTATTGTGCTGGAAGCAGCCATTAGGAAATTGGCAAATTTTCAGCCACTATACTCAGATAGGCCGTGGCATTCAAACCATTATTCATTGGTATTAAGAGACCAAATTGTGCCAAGAAAACATGCCCCACACCACTGCACCTGGACTGTTGACACAAGACAGGATTGATCCATGGATTCATGCTGCTGATACCAAATTCTTTAAAGAGATAAATCAGACTTGGCTATGTTTTTCCAGTCTTCAGCTGTCTAGTTTTGGTGAGCTGTGCTCACTGCAGCCTCATATTTCTGTTCTTGGCTGAAAACAGGTGAAACATAATATGGTTGTCTGCACGTGTTGTGCATTCTGAGATGCTTTTCTGTTCACCACAGTTGTAAAGAGTGGTTATCTGAGTTACCCAAGCTTTCTTTCAGCTCCAACCCATCGGACCATTCTCCTCTGTCACTCCTAATCAATAAGGCATTTCTATCCGCAGAACCGCCGTTCACTGGAGCAGCAATCTGAGCAAACTATAGAGACTATTGTAAGTGAAAATCCTAAGAGAATAGCAGTTTCAGAAACATTCAAACCAGCCCCTCTAGCACCAACAATCATGCCACAGATCGAAGTCAGAGAGATCACATTTTCCCCATTCTGATGTTTGATGTGTGGTGAAGTTCTTGACCTTTGTCTGCATGATTTTATATACTGCACTGCCACATGATTGGCTGATTGGATCATTCTGAAAGCTATTGACAAAGGATAATAAAGATCCAGTCTTCAGTTATGTTCTCCTATTTAGCTGTTGTAATTATTAATGCTTATAATATAATCATTATGTATTAACAGTTTAGAAAAGTGTTGAGTCAGTTCTAGAATTCATAACTTTCAAGGTCATCGTATCGCTACTGAACCAGTACTAGAAAGCCAATCATTCATTAGAGATACTTCACATGTTCAATTCATTGAAATTCCTGTTATTAGACACGTTATAGAGCTGCTAATATTAGACCTTAAAAACTGTTACCTCACTAAACAGAGGTGGATTCTAGTCTGAGTAACCTGCAATCAAATGAACGGAGGCATGTCAGCTGTCCTAGTTTGTCCTGTCCTAGTTTCAGTTCGCTGTGTGAGGCACTGTGGCTGGTACTCTTTGTCTCTGTTTGACTTGATTATGTGTGTGTGTGTGTGTGTACAAAATGTACATTCTTCCTTTTTTATAAATTTTTACCACTGAAGGGAAAGAAATGACAATGTAATATCTTCATCGCAATCTTGTTCAGTATATCTCAACCTGTGTATCTCAGAAGGTCATTGTGTGACTTGTGATTTTGTGCACTCTGTCCATTGCCAGATTGGCTGCAAAGCAGTGATCGTGTTCTTCCAATACTGTGTAATGGCCAGTTTCTTCTGGCTGCTGGTGGAAGGCCTTTATCTTCACGCATTGTTAGCTGTCTCTTTCTTCTCCGAGAGGAAGTACTTCTGGGCTTACATCCTAATTGGCTGGGGTGAGAATGTCCTCCTTTTATGCCTTTATATGCCTCTTCTGTCCAGGGCTGAGACCACACCGACTGTCAGCTGAACACAGACTACAGGTTGTGACCTTGCTGGTGGAATGGAGTAATATCTTTGTTGTGCATTTTATATCTTTTTTTTTTTTTAATATCCTCAGGAGGTCCGACAATTTTCATCACAGCTTGGAGCATCGCTAAAGCCTACTACAATGATGTGGGGTAAGAAAAACATCAGCGAATTGCCAGCGTGAAATTGAGCATTTTTGCTTCAATTTGCAACCTCTTGTACATGAATATCGTTTCATGTCTTACCAGGTGCTGGGACATAATTGAAAAGACAGATGTGTTTTGGTGGATCATTAAAACCCCTATTTTGGCCTCAATTCTGGTAAGTTTACAAGCATTAAGCACCTTTTTTTCCACTTTGATTCTATCACATCAGCATTCAGGCACACTGAGCTCCCAGGTCAGACTATTTCAAAGCAAAACTTTGCCACTGAGAGAGAGAAAAATCTGCCAGTTATCATCAATCCACTTCAGACTTAACTGTCAGTGTTATTTAAATGAATCCTTTGAACTCCATGTCTTCTTGCTAGTCTACTGTATGTTGGCACTTGAACTGAGAGGTTAGTACGATCTCAAGGTTCTCATTTCACTTAGGAAAGTTGGCAGGATAATCACCATCGGTTTCTTTTTCTTTACATGACAGGTCATCATCTACTTCATTTTCGAGTATAATACTGTCATATCCTCCAATTTAATTTTGAACACAGTAATCACATCCACAGAAACATCTGTTGACAGATGGATACAGAGAGGTTGAGGAGAATTTTAATGTACTGTGGTTGTTCAAGGACTTCTTTGATATTTATTACCAAAAGTTATATCAGAACATCAATATCATTCTCACATCTTTATATTAAATACAGAGCCAGTCATAGGCAGTAATGAGCTTGGCTTAGCATGGAGACTGGCAGCAAGGTGAAACAGCTTGGCCAAACAATAGCACATAGCCCTTTTGTATTGGTGTATGGATTAAACAAGCTAGTTATATGAATAGATGAGATTTAGAATGTAATAATGCAATAGTTTGACATGTTGAGAAACATGCCTATGTACTCTCCTGCTGCGAGTTTAGGAAGGCTGATACTACAATAAATGTGAAGCTAAAGTCAGCATAAATTGTTAAGGTTAGAATTTGGGTTAGAGTTAAGGTTAGGCAATTGAAGTAAATCTAAAGATATGACTCTGTGTGTGTGTGTGTGTGTGTGCGTGCGTGTAAACAACAGAAAGCAAATATGGGGCCGTGCAAGTGAGAAATGAAGGCACTTTCAGAGAGGTGTGAAAAGGAGGGTAAAGATGAGCTCAACAAACATGACCTGAGAAACTCATAGTACAGGAGCTGCATGATGACACAGAATTTATTGATGTTGTTTTTTATTCCTGATGGAATTATTTCATTCGGCACCAATTATAGCAAAAATAGAGACTTTTTTGTGTAATTTATTTTTTGTTGATTTATGGAAGAAATAACTGCTGCATTTTCATCATAACCCAAGTAAATATTTACTTATTTACAAGTAATATTATATTTACAAGTAAATATTTAATTATGATTAATTTAACTTTGTCCCTCATATGTGTTGACCTGCATTTTTATTTCTTGACAATTTCTTTATTTGCCATGCTATGTCAGTAGCAAATATTAGGATGCTAACAGGCTAAACTAACTAACTAAGGTCAACATTAGCATTGCTACTTTGAGCAAGTTAGGATGCTGTATTAGCGTTTGCAACCCAAAAGTATTGGTATTGCTTAGGTACAGTCTGACTGCATGATTGCAGACTGTTAGTCGTTTTTGTTCAATGGTCCTACTATGCACTGACTCTCTAAAGCATCTCTTAGGCTGGAAACTAATTTGAGGTAAGTAACTGTACTTTTTGAACATTGCCACCACTTTCCATATACAGTGGAAACTGCTTCTACGCTTCTAACCGCTTCACTTCGGTCAAATTGATTTCTATAAGTGGATGATTGTAGCAACCATTTTTTTTCTTTTTCTTTATTTCTCATGCTGATTACCACCTGATCAACATGTTTATATTTATTACATGAATATAAAGTATCAAAAAGGACAGCTTCGCATTATTAACCGATTTAAAGACAAAATAACAGGAACCACGGCATGGTCTTCTCCTGCACCAAGCCTAGGCTGAATTGTCAGGGTGAAAACATTAAACTCCGCTCACGTAACTTACCTGCTGCTGTGATAGATTGGGGATGATAATTACATGCTGTTAAAAGGTCCCAATATGCAAGCAGAGCAGGATGGGGAAGGTAAAGTAACTCACTCAGCCAAGGTGGTAGCGAGTGTGCACAGCGAGTGCATTTAAACACACGAACACGAATACACACGCACACACACACACACACACACACACACACACACACACACACACACACACACACACAAACACACACACACACACACACACACTCACTTTGAACTTATGTCGGGAGGGAAGGTAGGGACTGTTATTTCATACTGCAGGAAAAACTCATAGGCTTAGCATATGACAGCTTGCGGTAGTAGACTACAGTTAAATTCTTTTTCCCTATGTTGTCATGGATGAAAAAACCCAAAATATACACTGTAAGATGACAATAAGCAAATTATTAAAAAGCATTTGTATAGGAATTCTGTCCGAAGCATTATAATCCATAAATCCAGTTTCCACTATATTTGATATAATACCGAACTACACTGTCCTTTATAGGAATCTGCCTATAAATTTACAGTAACAAATTAGTTACTTTATACAAAAAAAGCCATATCACGTTTTAAAGCTACATATTTACGCTAAATGAAAAGTAGCATGTTATTTATTGAGCTTTAGAGGTGCTGACAGGTTGAATTTTGTTACTTTTAGACTGATCTGGACATGCGGTTTCCCTGTTTTCAGTTTTGCTTGCTTTGGCTTCAAAGTTACCACAGAGACATAATAATGATATTAATCTTGTCGCGTAAAACTCAGTAAGAAAACAAATTTGTTTTCCCAAAATATCACACTGTTGCATCAACAACCTGATATTTAGTGTTTGGACCACCAGATTTGAAAAAAGACAGTGTGGTACAAACAACACAAACGGTCAGTCTTTGACGTCAAAGTCTTGACAATGAAGTCTGCTGATTTTTTGTTTCTTGGCATCAGTTTTTGACAAAGCAGGGCTCAGTTGCATTATTTCACATTAGGGCCAGGATCAACAAACTGGCTGTCAGATTGTTCTGTCTCTTTCTCCCTCTGCAGCAGTAAAGGGATTTTTGTGAGTGCATCATGATGTGTGTGATGTGTTGCCCGTTCAGAGGTCTAAACCAAATTAACAATTTAGAAATGCTCATTTTCCCACAGGGCTGCACCACAATCCAATCAGAGCAAGATGAAATTCCGCTTTCAGCTTCTGTCATAAGATGCATGAAAACATGTAGAGGACAAGTAGCGAGATTCTTTAGAACAGGACTTTTTCAATCTAAGAATATCATAAAGGAAATTTTTAACATTTCTGAGAAATATTTAATTAACCAACAGCTCTATTGTACATTGTAAAATACCCTTTTATTGTCCTCACATGACACTTAAATACACTCCACAGATGAACTTCATTCTCTTCATCTGCATCATTCGAATACTTCGCCAGAAAATCAACTGCCCAGACATCGGAAGAAACGAGTCCAACCAGTACTCGTGAGTATAGTTTCATGTCCTTTTCATTCTGTAAATTTGAATTATTCATTAGCTGAAATTAAATTAAATGTTATTGATCACTGCAAGGGTACTGGGAATCTTCTTTACCACTATAACAGTCCACATTCTGGGAAAGTGAACCACATTCACAGGATAAACAAAGACTATCTTGAGTACACAAAGAAAGCTGAAATTAAAATACATATATTTGTCCTGTAGGTACAACTGGTGCTGTAAAATTTAATTTTTTTCTGTGAATCCCTTTAACTTTTTCTAAAATACGCTCAGAGCAATACAGGATGACCAATCCTTTTGGACTTCAGAAAAGAAATACTCAGCATGTGATGCTCAGATCACTGTAGTCACCCCCTGGCAGCTGCCTTACGCAGAGATATAGCGCTCTGCGTGTTTAAGTGATTTTCCTGAGATGGAGAGCATCTCATAAGCAGGCCGTAATGCATGAGCTATTTTCCCACTGACACTTTTAACGCTGTGGGTTTTTTTATTCATTCCCTGTCCCTGGTCCTCTGAGCTGAAACGCAAAATGAAAAGTACTCCGGAGCTGCATTTCATTATTGGCATATATAGAGAGAGATTGAAATTTGGTTTCACCAGAGGGAGAAATTTGAATCTGTTTTTTGCTTTGTCGTTTCAGGAGACTGGCAAAATCAACGCTGCTTTTGATCCCACTGTTTGGGATCAATTTCATCGTGTTTGCATTCATTCCAGAGCACTTGAAGACGGAGCTGAGGCTCGTTTTTGACTTGATTCTGGGGTCATTTCAGGTATGACAAAAACAAAATTCTACATTTTTCATTTGGAAATTTCACTTTGAACTCTTGTACGAGAGCTTGTGAAATAGTGTGAAATAGTTTCCCAGAAAGTCAATCAACATTGAAAAAAAAATCCTTTAATTTTGAAATAGAAGTTAATTCAAGGTGCAAAGTAATAATTTTGCAGCAGTGACCTGTGAGCCTTTCTAGAAAACAAAACCTTGCAAAACTAAACTGTGGCAGGTCTCCAGGTACTTTATTGGCCTATTCGGTGGCAGGGTTATTGTTTTAACCCCCCGATGTTATTTCAGTTCATCACATAAGGATGAGGGATGATGGAGAACGCAGCTAGACAGCACAGCTGCATTTGCCTCAAAGCCAAGGAAACCGTTCTAGCGCATTCCTCCCATCATTTTTCTTATCCTTCCTTCTCATTATTAGTATAGCCATTGTATGGTATGCATTGTTTTTGTCAGTGTAATCCATTTATATGTGTAATGAATGCCAGCGCATTATTCATAAATGAGCAAACAGTTGTGAAGACAAGATAAACAGATTTTACAGGAAATTCCATCATGAAAAAACTGTTATTTCTCTTTTATCTGTGTTTTTCTTTCCCTTAAGGGCTTTGTGGTTGCAGTCCTTTACTGCTTCCTCAATGGAGAGGTATGTACCACCCTCACAGTGATCTAAACATTTAGTATAGAGACGCTTTTAAAATCTCAAGATTCCCATGCAGTGATAGCCCACAGTGGTGCTGCAGTTATTCTCAGAGAAGGTAGTTTATCTGTACTTTCTCTGTGGCTCCCATGGTGCACCATTACTCACAATGTTCTGAAAGGTGGATGGAACTGTGAGTATGAGTCACCAGCTGTGGTCATTCCAGCCATCTCTCCTCCCATGGACCTCCCCGTAACATATTTTCTATGCTCTGCCTGGAGGGTAGGAGAGCTATAAAAAGCACAACCTTTTTTATGGCAGGGAGCCATTTAGTGATGTCTGCAGAGGGTCTCTGCGGGCAGATTAGTTATATTCCCAGTGCTGGGCCAGATTGAATCACAGTGATGGGCTTGATGGCAGGGATTGACAGTATGCTGCCTGAATTTTAATCTGAGCAATTTTCAGGTGTCCTTTTCTCAAGTATTAAGCCTTGATGGTGTATAGCTATTAGGTTTTTAAATTACTAGAGCCTCAAGAGCAGTACAGTATTTTTTAATGCTTCTCTTTTGAGTCCCAAGACTTTATGAAAGTGCAATGCTAAATTAGTTGAGTACCATTTTGACCTGGGGCATACTTTGAAAATCTTTAGCAAAGCTTTTCAAATCAGTGTTTTGCAACAGAATTGAAAAAAGGGCATCTCAGAAAAAGAAAAAAAAAACTGCATCACTCCTCAGTTCCTTATGTGTGGTAGCTTATATTTGATATTCCTCCTCTTAGTTTACAATCTCTTATTCTTTCGCTATTTCAGTGCTTCTTCTCTCTACTTTATCTCTTTAGCTTTGGTTGCTCTTGGTGGCCGTCCCAAACACCAAGTTTGTCTTCTGTTTAATGTAAAATATATCACATCTTATGCACTAGACAGATTTTTGTTGTAACCAACAAATCTAAAACTCTTCATGAACTTGAGTTATATTATTGTTCTCTTAAGTAGATCAGAGTAAAAAAGTTGCAAATTGGAAAACTTATTATATAAATATTTCCAAGGTGACTACTAAAACTTTGGTATATATACCAAAGATATATATATATATATATATATATATATATATATATATATATATATATATATATATATATATATATATATATATATATATATATATATATATATAAAAACCATTTTTCTATAATACAGGCTATCGTGTACAGTATCATTTTTTTGTTTCATTTGGTACCGAGTGTAAGAAAACATGACTATGGGAGAACAAGGGAGTAACAACCATCACGACCAGCACCCGAGTTAAAAGGTGATAAGTCATTGGCTTGCTGGTATCATGGATGGATTATTGAATAGTCTCACTGGGTAGAGGCTGAGGGCCCCTGGACCAAAGCATCCATATTACACGTCTGTTGACATACAAAACAAATACAATGAGACACCAAATGAGTAAAAAAGATACTAAGAACTAAAAAGAGATGCAGAAAGAGACTCAAAAGAGTCTCAAAAGACTCAAAAGGAGATGGAGAAAGATGTGCAAAATGACTAAAATGAGCAAAACTACAAAAAGATTCAAAACACAACAGAAAGAAACATAACAACTGCCAAAAGATGGAAAATTACTAAAATGAGACACATCACCACTACAAAGAGGGGCAAAACATCTACAAAGAGACAGGTTGGCTCTCGCTCTTTTTAAATGTGAGTCTTAATACATACAAAATTACGTGGTGAATCACCAGCTGTATTAAAAAATTTTACCCAGACTTCTTATCAGTCTTATCTATCGCAGGTCCAAGGAGAGATCAAGAGGAAATGGCGGAGGTGGCACCTGCAGAGATACATGGGCTCTGACACCAAATACCAACACCCATCTATTGGTAGCAGCAACAACTTTAGCACCCAGATCACCATGCTGACACGAAGCAGCCCGAAAAACCACCGGGATTCATCCACCTGTCATGAAGACTTGTCTAGCATATGATTCACAGCATATGTAATCTCTAGAATAAAAATATACACATTTCCTTATTAAAACATGTTTTTTGTGGAGGATGTGTTTTTTTAGTGTAACAGGGACAGAAGGCAGTAATGAGGAGACAGAAAAAAGATATAAGAAAATAGTGGTATTGTAATCAGCTTTAAGGCAATTTTTAATCTCAATGCTTCTTTAAAACCAAAAAAAAGATTAGGAGATCAAAATACAAGCAGCATTGCTTTACAAGCACAACTTTTGCACATTTGAATTTTTTGTCTTTGTATATCATGATCCAGCATACATGTGCAGGTTAATTTTTGAGTTACATCATAATGGTCAAATGTTATTAATTTTCCTGTGTGCTCAGACACTGGGCAAAGTGAAATGTCACATATTAATGGGTTTTTGTGAAGGATCCAAAAGTGAATTGCGCCAGCAGACACACAATCTGATGTAATTATGTGCTGATTAAAAATCACTTAATAGATTCCTGCAGCTCCAAATGAATGAGGCTGATGCAAATACACAACCATTATGAGAAAGGGAGCTGGTTTTTTCTTTTTTAACACAAAGTCCGATTATTTTATATTCTTACAGTGCATGCGGTGACATCAGAGAAATGCATTGTGGGGTTGTGTTTGAGCACTTAATATGTGTGGTGGAAAATATGCTTTAAAACATATTTTTTTAGGCAACCAAACAGAACAAAGCAGTGCACAACATTTTTTTTTTCCCTCCCTGTTTGGGAAGACAGAAAAAGAAAGACTGCCTGATAACCAGCAGGAAATTTTGTTTCCATACATGCCAAATGATGGAGGCCTAAGACCAGTGTGATGGTGATTCACGGTGATGGTTTTGGAGTACAAATGCCCTTCTGTGCACTATCACTCTTATGAGAGAAGGATTGCCCTCTGCCTTCCCTCTTGTTTCATGTGTTTTTGAGCCTGTGCTAGGGTCCATTTATTTTATTGTTTGAGGCACTTTGGCAGTTCGCTGCGGATCACTGTTTCAATGTTTTTGAAGTGACACTAAATACAATCTTCACCAGCTGTCGGGCTATACAGCAGCTCTGGAGAGAAAATGCCTTTAAGCAATTCAGTCCTCGACTGTTTACATTTACCGGGGTGGAGTCATTTAACATTGTACAGTAAGTATACAGTGTGAAGTATAATGAATTACTAAGAATTGTTCTGTCAAACTAATTGCGTTGCAGCTACAATATCAGTGATATGTCAGTGTGATTGTTTTCTGTTCTTGTTATTGCAACAGGTGTGATTTACCACTAACATTAAAATCTCTTATACAAGCTTGTTCATGCTAAAGCTAAATTGAAGGCCTTGCATTACACAAAGCAATGCAAGGCGACAAGGATGAGGTCTTGTCACAACAGTTCTTTTACTGTTCTTTTTAGATTACAGTGTTAGACTTGATGGCCAATTGCATGATCATGCAAGAGGGAATATAAACAAAAAATCATCTCAACCCACTGCTGGCTTAAAGGGTCATTCCTTTAAAAGTTTGTTCAGACAGAATCTCTAGTCTTCCCATTGACTTTGGATGCAACCGTGCAATTTAAGAGAAACACCAATGTTGGTCATTGAAATGATGAAGGAATATCTGCTTATTTGCTTTCTTGCTGAGAGTTAAGTCTTTGATACCTCTCTGGGTAAATATTTATCTGAAGCCAGCAGTCAGTTAGCTTGGTTTATTGCATAGCCTGAAAGCAGTTGGGTTCCTACCTTTGGACAAAGCACCTTTTATCAGTCTCTATGCTAAGCTAATCTAACCAACTTCTACCTGAAGCTTCATATTTACAGCAAGTTTCCCTAAAAATGTATGATTTTTTTTTTTTTTTTAAAAAGACTCGTTTGGTGACTGTCCTCTGTTGTCAGTAAATTTTAAAGTAACTGTGTGAGTGTCAATTTGCCAAAATATCTCTTATAGTGGTGAATGTAAATTGATTTGTATTCAAAAAATAAAAAAACAACAATTCAAGGATACAGCTTTTTGAAATTCAGCCAACGGTGTTGCTAGATGTTATCCTTTAGTATTTTGGTAACCTGGCATGGTTGTTATATACCAGTGAATTAATATTTAAAAAAGGGATATTATATCAACAATCACTCTAATGTGCACTTACATTCACCATTCAGTATTGAAGTTTGTGTAATATAAATTTGTTTATTGCAAACTGGATATTGTGTTGTGTATCTTTAGGAACTGAGAGGTGATTTTTTTATATTCATTGTTGGTGCAATCCGTGTAACACTGGTGTAATGAATACCATTGTGAAGCTACAATTGTACTGTAAGCATTTATTTGCTTAAGTTCATATTTGTGTAAACATACAGGCACTTCCTATTTTAATGCTTTGTATATTATCATTACACATTAGTTATACAGTGTATGTAAAGAGAGTTTTCTTGGCAGGAAATTTACTTTCCATAGAAATCTGGCATTGTTTCTCTTAAAATGTATGAAATAAATTATTTAGAACTATACAAGATCGTTGAATTATAATTATCTATCCTCATACTCTGACTCTGCTTCATACTTTGCTTCAATTCCGGTCCTGGTGTCTATACTTTTAAGTAGATAGTACCTCAGCATTAATAAGACCCTGTATCATGAACGGTTGTAATTTCCTCACTGATTGCAATATATGGCATATTATTGCCTAATTTAATCTTATTTCCATAAGTGTTCTCTTTTACTTGACAAGAGCAAGGCCTTAAAACTGATTCTTTATTCATTTTACCCCCAGAGATGCTCCCTTACAGCTTCAGACTAAAATTGCTCATAGAAATTTGCCAAATCCTGTTCCCCAAGCTGCATTAAGGTCAGCTAGCATTCTGTTCACGTTAAGCTTAGAAGCAGATGATGACTTGATTAAACAACTGTAATTTCAGTAGAAACGCAGAAAGCTGCACATTAGGTTCTTTAGCAAACAATGTGTTGGCGATAGACAGCTCTCTATGCAGCTCACAGAAAGGAATTATCCCAGTGACTGACTGTACTTTTTCATTCCATTGTGTGCTTCTACGGGTCACAGAGTTTGCTTTGGTAAAATGAAACTCCAGCTATCTGAGCTAATCCATGTGTTGTTCCTTAGGTTTATTGGTTAACTTGCTGCCTTTGAGTACAGCAGACCTCTGGCTGTGCTCAGCACCATGAAGAAGAGAGAATTTCAGCCGGGGTAAGACGCCATGTGGCATAAAAACATTTACAAACACGCTGGCATGCCTGATTTCTCAGATCAGCCTCTCTAGAGTCTAATGTTTAATTAGCTCTACCCATGATGTGGAAATGAGTGGGTAAACAATATGATTGACTATTCATTGGAATTGTAATGATTGTAAATATAGGGATTTCCATGGTTGAAGGTTGCTGCATGAAAGGTCCTGAACAAATATTTAAAAAATCAACAATATTCTGTTATCAGATCAAGCATTTTCTTGTTTTTAATCTGAGAGCTTAGAATATAAGTTTGAGAATGTCTTAGATACCAACTGTCAGAATTCACAAAAGAGACAGAAAGCACAGACAAGAGAGAAGATGGATGGAGTTATTTTCTGATTCCTGTTCACTCTTAGAATGTGAGACAGGTGTCCCGCCTGTAAGCATCTTTCAATATTCACGACATCCGTTAAATATTTATGTGACAAAATTAGGAAAAGTTTTGGGAAGACAAGTGATTGAGCAAACAAGTGAGCTCTGTCCAAACCACTAAGAGGCTGCTTTGAACACCTCTGCTGTCCTGACACCAGCCCCTGAGAAGCTGACTCTTGATTTAAAGTGAAGTTTGCCTGCCAAATCTGATCTGATCTGCTGCTGGGAGTCATGTCGACGAACATCAGAGGTCTCTCCACTTTCAAAAGCAAAGCTGTAGGAGTAAATCATTGTATATCACTGATTTCGTGCATGACCTCTGTGGTTGGGGGTTGGCTCCGCCACTTGGTTGTAATAGTCTTACTCCACTCTGATGTTTTCTTTTGCATATAACAGAGAATTTGATAATCTTTATTACCTTGATTTTTTTTGAAAATTTCACTTATTAGCATTCCAGCCATTATTTCCAGCCAATGCCAGCTGCAATTACCAAAAGACAACACCAAGGTATCCTGCCTAGAAGACTATGTTGTATCATATGAACATGCAACATTAAGCACATTGGGCTATTACTGGAAATATACTGTATTTTGTTCTCAAAATAGAAAAAAATATGTATTTTCTAAAGAAGCTGAGGATGACAAAATGTCCTGAATTTTCCTTTTATATTTAACTTGTTTCTAATATTCATGTATCCAAACCTCAAAACTGAAAGCAGGACAATAATTTGGATATTTCCAACAGAAATGTTTGGCATGTAGATGTTTCCTGTCAACAATAAATTAATTTGTGGCATTTTTAACACCTCAGGCCTATTAAACATTATTAACTGTTCACTGGCAAAAACCCAAAACAATTCAAAACATAAAACAAGGAATTAATTTGTATTTTTCCTATTGTTCTAAGGTTCTGGCTCATTGTCGTTGTGTGACTCTTTCATCTTGATTTTTAAGGTGCACACAGTTATGATTAATGCACACATAGTTTGTTAGAAAGCCATTCTTCTAACATATTTACTTACATTCAGCATGTAAGGTGATATGTCAATGTCAACATGCACTATAGAAGAAAGTGGTGGATGTACACTATTTGATTCATGTTTAACCAGGGTGTAAACAAGTTTGGGAAATGGTCCCACAGATTCATACAATGACAGGATGCTTGATATCACGTTTGACATAAATGCATAATTCAGGCAGGGAAAATATGACTCGTAGTATGTAATGTGCGCCGCCTCGTCTGAGTGAGCGACTGCGTTGTAGTTAGGTCTGGGCTGGCTTGGCCTGGAGAACTCTTGCATGAATTTGGGGAACTGTTGTGTGTTATTCAGAAACAACCAGCTCAGTGGCTGTTTTTGAACCTTAAGTCTGAAAGTCCCTGAAGCCTCTCTTCCCCGCAGCTGCGTTGTCCACAGCACAGGTCAAAATTCTTTAACATGACTCCAACATAGTGTTAATAATACTAATTTAATGGCAAAGCACTTTTATACTAAGGTGGAGAGTGACACCTCTGAGTCCACTTTTATATAATACATTGTAAATTATGTATATTATTGCCACTGTATATGCTATAAATAAACAATTATTCAAACAAAGGATATCCATGCATTAGGCTAACAATGACAGGAAAAAAGTTGATGTAGTGATTGTGTAGCTGCACTTATGCTCTAAGACATGTAACAAATACAATACAGAACATGCCATAAATCTATTATACAGGTGTTGTGTATGGCAGAAACTTTATACAGCATACGTACAACATTAATTTTTTTTTATAAATAATATAATTGATATAACTGATTCCATTAAATTTCTGTTTAGAAACTTTTAGTCCTAAAATAAAGATATAGAACATACCTATGAAAATAAGCTCTCTTCTAATTTCCTCTCGAATATTCCTGTGCAGCAGCTCCGTAGAGAGCGCTCAAGGGAGCAGTTAGTGTTGACTGATAACCGAGTAAATTTCAGCGTATCTCTGTGTTCTCAGAATTTCACAAGAGCATGAAGGGAAAATGAATAAATCTATCAAATTCTCCTATTTTTTTAGTTTATAGATATAATAATGAGGTTTGACTATAATATCAAAAGATGCAAGTGACACATATATTCCTCAGACAACTAAAACACACAAACATAAAAAAAATGTATTAGACATTGCAAAGACCTATTGGTCATGTCAAATCACATATAATCTTCATCAGCAAACAGAGTTGTTTAAACATTGTCATGGATTTGCAGTTCAAATTTCTGATGAGGATTATGTGATACCATGTGATTATGTGATACTTTGGAGCAGCTAGTAACTACATCTTGTGGTGCGATTGTTTCTCAATGCAATTTGATAAATGATATAATGGAAGACAGCTAATTAAATGTATTGTGATTAATATCCTTTTTTCGCCCTTATTGACAATGAAAGCCCGCCTAGGATTTTGAAAGCTCCAGAACAAATGGATTTCGTGATGAGATTGTTGGTTAACTGCTGTTTCCAAGGTCAAGGATGAACTTTGGATCTCAACGTTAAAGCAAACATGAAAAAGAATAGAAAACTTAACATTCACAATTACATGACACCTGATGAAGATAATGTAATATGTTTGAAAGCTCTACAACTGCTACTAAATGTACCTTCTGCTGAGATTGTTTCTTAGAAGTTTTCCATGGCCACAAATGAAATTTGAAACTCTGGTAACCCATGAAATTATTTCTACTTGTAGCCATTATTCTCAAATCTCTATCTGGCAGCAAATCCACAAGGTGGGAGAAGAAACTTGCATATCTACCTTATGCTTTTGAGAGATGAATCAGAAATCCTGGACTACCTTGTAAGGTTTTTTGTTTTGTTTTGTTTCTTTGGTTTTTGATTTCAAGCATTGGTTCAGTTAAGTCTCTGGGTAGGGAAAATCAAAGGTACTGGGTTTATGAATTGTTGAGCATCCTAATAAGCATAAGAGTCATGGTGAAGCAGCCTTAAGGTCTGGAGTACCAGACAGTGTATCAACACACCGCGGCTGGAACATGGTGTGAATGAAAGCTTAGCCATTATTTCTCCCACAGTTATGAAAGCAAATAATCGATATCTAAACAATGCAAGAATACAGATGTGCAAAGGTTTCTGGGTTAAAATCATAAGTGGTTCCCCTCAACAGGAAACTCCTCACTCCAGATCAATGATGACTAAATGACTTTAAGCTGCTTTAATCAATACTTTTGATATTATGATGGATTTAATGAGTATGCGTATGTAAGAGTGATCGCCTGTAGTGACACACCCAAAGGGAATTATCACCTGACACAGTTCTTCTAAGCCTTATGGAGCATTTCACCTTCATTGTGTAGTTGAGTCTTGAAAAAATGAAACAATAAAAACCCACTGTACACTACTTGCCCAGAAATCCCAGTTTCAGCAAACATCTTACTTACATTTAACAAAAAAATAAGAGTTGGTGGAAATTTTCCAAGTGGCCGGAACATGGTTTTGAATACTTTCTGTAAATGGGCAAATTTTTTCTTACATATTTTCTTCAAAAAATCTCTAAAAGAGATAATGTGAACGTTTACATTGCATTGTTGTGCCTCTATATGGCCAAAAAATCTAATAATGAATGGTAAAATATGCTAATCCTGTCTGCAAAATGTGCAAAAGCATGAAGTTAAAATGGCTTATTTAGCAAGTTAGTGATGAACAGTAGTATTTAGAAGCCAGAGGCAAAATAGGCGCAGATTTTGGTAGAGAACAAAACAAAGCTATAAGGAGAGTTAATATTGGCCTTATGTACATCTGATGGACACAGACAAAACTCCGTATGATTGATAATCCTCTGTAAGTGCTGGATGTGTAAAAGTATAAATGTCAAACTGTCTGCGAGTGATTTCACCAAATAAATATAAAAGGCGATGTCAGTGTTGCGTCAAAATATTCTTTCCACATGCCTATAAGTGGCCAAAATCATGCGGACTGCAAAATGATGACATGTTATCTGTCTACTCATCATCCTGATTTTAATCAGTCACTATTGTTCTGTGCCACCGGCGAAAAACTGAATACTACGTAATATTTCTCCATTTTTAATACTGGAGACCTTGACAGTAAAAGATGAATGATGTGTTCGAAATAAATGGAAAATGCTAAAGTGTAGGCTGCTGCCAGCATGTGGCACAGGAACCAAGCCACTGAACCAAAGATTAAATAGATAGAGAGTGGGTGCCAGAATGACTCACCTTGATTAAATCCACCACAGCTCAGAGTAATTTCAGTCCTGGAGTATTCCAGAAGACTCTCTGCCATCACATTAACATGTCAGAGAAGATGTTTGACCTTTGGAGTATGTTTATTTTGGTGGGTTTTTGCTGCCACCACGGTCAGGCTGTCTGACTGTAGACGAGTTCAAGAAACTCTTCATCCCAATCATGTTCCAAGTCTTCTTTTGAATTGATTTTCAGCTGGATGTTAGTAATTATATTAAAGTGGATATTTCAATAATGTTTTGAATTGAACTGTTAATGTTACAGTGGGTTTCAACTATTTTTCATTGCTCTAGATGTCTTTTTCAGCTATTTATACTTTTAGACTTCTCTGCTTGCTTGCTAACTAGTTTTCATGTACTGCAATCAAACTCTAATTTTATACATGTGTGCGTGTGTGTGCGTGTGTGTGTGTGTGCGTGTGTGTGTGTGTTCTTCAGCTACTTGCTACATTTTGCAGGCAGCATTTTTTTTTTCCAAACTATAAAATCTTTCAACATGAGAGAATTACTTTGGGGAACAAGTACTTCTGGTTGGGATTAAGTGATCTAGACTGTGTCCACTTGTTTAAAATATTATCATACAGTAGCCAGTGCAGCTTTATTTTCTTACTCTGCAATATTTGACTGACATGGATGCAGATTTAATGCTCATCACAACTGTCAGTCAATGACAACTAATGCCACATAGACAGGAAATGTGTGTGTGTGTAATAACCACCACATTTGATGGTGATTAAGAAATAGTAGAATATATAAGTTTGAGAATTAAGTGGAGATGGAAACAGTTGCAAAAGCATGTTTAAATCATCTGTGAAAGTCTTTCATTGTGTATTCTTTTATTACCCAGAGCTGATAAGTCAAATATTTAGGAAAAACAACAGTGCTGCTGTTCGTTACACATGTATGTATGTATGTTTTTATGTATAAGGAAATTGTCTGTGAGCAAAAGATATGTGAGCCATAAACATTTAAGCAGGACCACCAATGTTGTTAAGCCTATTTGTTAAGGGAGAGAGGGCAGCTTCTCAACAGCAGGGGCTTCTGCCAATTAGATAAAGGAGGTTAATCTCTGCAAATCAGGTTTACATCTAAATCTGATCATACTAATTTAGATGCATTGCAGCAGGACTAATGGCACTGTGGTTTTATAACGCCCCTCTGAGCTCAGAGGGACGTTTCAGTTGTTTCCAAGTTGCAAACTTAAATTTGTCTTTAATATACATTGAAATGCCAACAAACACTCTGCGTTACACCTAATGACCTAACTATGTCGATTTCTGTAAATTAGTGACAAAAAAAGTGGCAACAAGACAGTGTGTCATATATTTATGGGAGGGTTTCATGGGTCATTTCAGATATTAAACACCATCTTTTTGTGACAGTAGTGGAAACTTAAGGTTTGGTTCAAAGATCATGAATCCCAATGTTTATAGGATTAAAACTGGATTCTTTATGTAACAACTGTCCTACAACTAGAAACCTCTCAAGTGAAGCCTTAACAAGGGCTGGCCCAAATGTTAATGGGCTGAGACGCCTTACAGCACTTTATTTTTTTACTTTAATTGAAACTGTGGTGTTATTCATTGCCCTCAACGTTGTGTCCTCTACCTTTTTTTTCTGACAGGATCAACATTTAATTAAATCCCAGAGAATATAACAAACACATGAATGGCTCTGGAAGATGAACCCAACAAGGATAACTGCTCAACAATATGCCATATAGTGCCCTTACCGATTTTGTCAGACATCATCACACCATACAAAAAGTGAAAAGTTTTTGCAAAATCTCTCAAGGCTTCTCTATTCAAAATAAGTGTCTGGTCTATGAGTAGGCACCATGAACAGTTTGTCCTCAAATATCACAAGTATTTTTGAATAAACCTGTAATTATTTAATATAATATGCTGCTAGATTTGTCATTGAGCAAAAAAAAATTCATGGCCATTCAATAAGAACAGATATTTGTCTGCACTCTAAATAGGAATATAGACGTTATAGCTGACCTAGAGTGTGGATGAGGTATAAAGATTTGACTTGAAGTTACTTCTCTGGCCATTTAAACTTCAATGTGACCTATGTAAATCAGTGTCAGCAGTTCTGGATGAATAAATGCACTATTTTCTCAATTGCTACAATATGCCACCTAATAAAAGAATTTAGTACTATGTACATTTTATCCCAACCTTCTGTGACTTTTCCTATCAAGCTTGAATTTGTCTCAGAGGTGAACAATCATTATCTAATACTCAAATTTGTCAGGCTCTTCTCTCTGAGGCTACATAGCAATTAGGTTTTACCCATAAGATTTGTTTTGCCTAATCTAAATTTGCTGGGGATTAAGTCCAGCAATCTCAGTCTTTTAATCTTACTTTGATAAATGTTATAAATTATAATCTTATTGAGCTAACCAGACAAGCAACATTATCTGCTGACAGCAACATGAACAAAAGGAAACATCATGATTACTAAGTGGTGAAAGTGCTCCATCTGGTGTAATATAAAAAACACAACCATGAATTCCGATTTGGTGCTCAAGTTTGCTGTGGCAAGTTTGTTTCTTCAAATCTCTTTGCAATACATGTTCAAATGTTTAAACTCTTTTTGTCTGAATGTAACAAAACATTTCAAAATTTGATATTGTTGATTTTGTGCCTACACAAATAAAAGGGCAACAGATGGAAAAAAAGACACCGTTTATTATAGATGTGTCAGTGCCAGATCCTAACATAATAAACAGGCTGTAGCCTTATCCTTAATTATTTATTAATTAATTATCATTTTGAGTATGAAAATATCCTCCACCGTAATTGTTTCTATAGCTTTAAAACATTGATGGCAACAATTTTTTTACATTTAGTCAATAGTTTACTAATACACTTTGTGTAGCCTAGAGTGGAATTGGTGAGTCAGTAAAACCTTTGTATCAAAAATATTACAGCACATGAAATACCATGTAGCATAAAAAAATCCTAACAGTTTCACTTATTCACTATGTTCTGATATTTCAGAATCACCAATCACAAAATTTATGTCAAGCCTATTGAAGAAAACTTAATTTAAATGAATGTTTACTCATGTCATGTGATTGAACATAGCATCAAAAGCTTTTCACTGAGTGATTTCTCTGAGCCAATTCTTAGCACTGCACCATCGTTCTGGATAGGACAACCTAATTATGAAAAAATAAATGTAAATTTACTAAAGGCAAGCTCATCTATGCAATCTGCAGCTGCACTACGCTTATACTTCCATTGAAAACATTTAAATTCTGTCACTCTTTATAAAATTTGTAAACTACAAGCTACTAGTGGCTTTTCTAAACTATTTGCACTTTATAGTGAAGGACATTTGGATTTTTGGATGAGATATAAACTTTTTTCCTTAAAAAATTCCCTCCAACTTCCTTGATAAAATAAGAGAATAGTTCAATGAAAAGGACAGATTTTAAAGTTCCACTGCAACTACAATGCTACTTGTTTGACAAACACTATAAATTAGTAAATTATTTCCCCCCGCTTAATGGTAATGAAGTGCAACTTTTCAGCTATTAAAAACTGAATATCTAAGCTAAAGCTAAATACACAAAATATTTAAAAAGTTAACCTTAAGGAGACTCATACTTAGCCCATTCATTTAGCAGCTCTACAGTGATGCATTCTATGTTCAAACATAAATTATAACGATATGATTTCTCTGTTTATCACAATCTGAGTAGAACACATAGGGAGCAGTGTTATGAACCCCATAGAAACAGAGAATAATAATAAAAAAAAAAAAATCAACAAAGTAAACAGAAATCAGGACATAAATATCATTTTAGCTCAACTTGATATGCAACAACAACTGCCCAAAAAATCTAAATCTAAACTAAACAGTGCAGTCAGAAAATTTTTCCCAGCAATTTTCAATACCGTTGTACTGAACAAATCAGTGCTTTCATATTGTTACCCGCAATATCCATTTTAACAATGCCAAGATCAGTAGAAAAAGATGGAACTAAAATATCTAAATTTGCTTTGATCGTACAAAAAAAAAAAAAAATGGTTTGAAATTGAGATTATGCGATCCATTTCTCCTTTAACCAAAAACTGTTGAAAACAGTTAGTGTTTAAAAGATAATATGCCTCAGTAATATAACATAGAAAGTAATTCCTGTGAAGTCATTAACGGAGCCCTTACGGTTTGAACCTGCACTTGCCGGTGAACCTATATACGTTACACTTAATTTCACAAGACAAACAACTATATTTGCATTGTCACATAGTAAGGCATGAAACAACCCATAGCTTAACAATAACCCCTTTGAATTAGGTTTTTGTTTTTTGTAGCCTAATGTACAAATAATTGAAAACAACTACAAACAGCTGCACTGCCCAATTCACTTAACTGTCACTGATCTTTTATCAAACTACACTATATAATTTAAGTATCACAATGCCAGCAATGTGAAATGGTAAACCTAATTATCTCCTGATCAGCCTTTTTTGCCTGTTTAAAATCATATCTACTGTCTGCTGCAATCACAAACCATCACCTAGAGTTTTAAACTGATTACGCAGAAACCATCAATGGCCTTTGTCGAAATACTAATGAGCTGAATCTAGGCAGAAATGCATCTATATTACAAAAACCTAAGCATAACTAGCTTCAATAACACTGTTTCTTCTATTTGGAAAACTTTGGCCAACACCTCTGACTGAGAAAAAACTCTTCTTTAAAAATGTTTTGGACAAGACAGGTCTGATTGAGATGAATCAATATTTTAGATCCTCAAATAGACCTCTCCTTCCTATCTGTTTGCAGTTTTAGTTTTTTAATATATTATTTTTAAGGATCCTGATGGAACATTTTACTGAATACTTGATAAAGTCTCGGAATCGACATACACAAAGTGCAAGTACACAAGTAATTTTCTATAATAACACAGAGTTCATGAATGTCTACAGAGCTTCTCCAAAGCTCATGTGGATCAGTTTATTTGCTTCCCTGTTTTTCTCACCTCCACTGAAAAGTGGAGACACAATTAGCTGGGAGAGGTGCAGCACAATTAAATGTCCCATGCTCCTCAGACCCCACAGTCATTGGTTCTGTCCTGGAGTTTGCGGTTGAGGATGAGGATGGTGGAGAGGGAGGCAACTGAAATATGGAAGATCAGCTGCCACACATTCCTCATGCCGAGCAAGTACAAGTTGCATAGGACAATCATGCTCAAGAGAGTGAAGGACTTCAGTTTCTTAAGGGAAGAGTAGAACAGATAGAGGTGGCACTGTGGACACAGGGAGTTCATTCACAAGCTTATTGCCATAAAGACTGCAATTAAAATGTGTAATGCTGGTTAGGAAAAGTTATTTTAAAAACTGTGCATTTACCTGAAGCACACAGCAGACAAATGCCAGAAGAAAGGCCACAACATTCCATATACCTTCATAGTCATCCTGTGTAAAGGGAAAAAATTGAATTAAATAAAGTGGTGATTTGTCATTCAGGTAAAAGTCCTCTTAAGCTCAAATAAATGTAAAAGTTATTCTGATATATTAACAAGTTTACACAAGAGTGAAAATCTGTGTAGTTTATTGCAAATCATAGTGCAATTATTTATATATAAAATGCTATTGCACATCAGCTTATGCAGCTTAGTTCAGCTTTTTTTATGCAAGTAAGAAAGCCATAATGAATCATTTTTGTCTTACACAATTTCTTGTAATTACTTGCAAGTTATGACACATCTACATGCTGCAGAGTCAATCAACAGTAATTTATTTGAAGTATTTGTGAGAAGCATCGAAGAGCTGCCATACCTGGAATGTGTACTCCATGAGGTGCACACCACGAATTACATTCAAAGATGCACACATGATATTTAGGACCAGAGAGAGGATGCCTGGCGCTGTCACGGGTTCAAGTCTTACATTCTGACCTGTTAAATGAAAGAAAGAGATCATATCAATAGTGTAAAATAATCCAACATATTCAAAACTATTAGGACTGTTCCTCATTTGTTGATTACTTGAGCATTAAACAATCAACCAATACATTTTAGAATGCTGTTATAGGCAGTAACAACTTTACAATATTGTTATTTTATACTGTATAAGTCTTACCAGATCCAGGACCTTGCTCCATATGCCCATTTGCAGTGCCATTTGTGAGATTCACCTCGTCCAAGTTAATTATTTGCAGGGGATGGATCCTCAGATCCTCCTGGACCTCTGCCAGTGTCACCTCTAAGGCCGGACCACCGTTCTGGTTGTACTGCTGCTTCAGCTTCTGAATGGTGCTGTCTATCAATTGGTTGCAAGGGTAACCGGTCCGTGTTATTCAACTTATTTAATTACAATTTAAAGGAGACGATTAAAAGACAAGAGATTTATTTGTCAGTGGGCACAGCATATTTAGACTCAATGCAAAATCCCTTGCAATCAAAACCCAACAGCAAATCTGGCTAACAGTACTTCTCTTCCTACTCACCGAATTCCAAAAATGGATATGGCCTGGCTGCCAAGGCGACAACAGTGGTACTGAAGCATGCTGTGAACTCCCAGTGCAGATCTTCCAAGAAGCAGAAGGCCTTAGCAACAGGGAGGCTGCAGTGGCACACGGTCATGTAGGATACGCCCTCTGTAGAGATGAAGCTGAATGGGCAAGAAGAGAAAAGGTGTTTAGTAAACAAACAGCCTGACACGACATAATGTGGATGCCCCTGTGATTATATGGTAAACATTCTGTCTGTCTTCTGTTTCAGGTTGAGTGCTGTGTCTTTGTATAGCTACAGAAAGCACCACTGAAACAGTCTGCAGCTGCTTCGATTCCTGAATCCTTACTATATGTTGAGCTCCTTGCCCTTGATTGTCCCTCTCTCAGGAAAGAAGGCCAGTGCCTTGCTGACAGTCCTGAGCTGCCGCTTCCTCTCCTGCAGCTCTTGGTTGTGTTGAAAGTCTGTGGAGGCTGACAGGGGGAGTCCATCCCTGACCCGAACCACAAAGGCAAACAGGATCAGAGACATGATCCACTGGGTCCATGAAGAACAGACTGCCTGCATGGGGTAAAGAGCAAAATCAGATCATGAGGATTACTGTTTGGGTTGTAACTTAAACTGCTTACAGATTTGAACAATTATTAAATCAAATAATTGATTAAATTTGGTTAAAAAAAGTCTATAAAATAGTAAAATATGTTCATCACAAATCCCTATAGCCTAAACCAACACCTTAAAATGCCTTGTTTTGTTTAACCAATGCAAAGAGGTTTTGTTTACTGTCACAACAGACAGAAAAGAAAAGCAACAAACTTTTACAATAGAGAATTTAATACTTTGGCTTTTTGTTGCTGAGAAATAAACTAAATGATTAATAGTTGCAGATTGATTTACTGCCTCACTGTATCAAACAGCAAAGAATATCAGCCCTAAATTATATCAAAATACACTCAATCTCCACATTATTAGGTAAACTTAGCTAAAACTATTAGCCAGTGTGTTTGTAGACAAGGTTTGTGGTGTTGCATTACTGTGCTGCATTATTTTTGAGAGGCTCTTCTAACAGGTTGTTCCCCTAAATTTGATCAGAGAAGACAGACTTAATATTACAAACACCTGCATAAATACTTACCAGTCTACATACAACTCAGCAGCACCACTGACTAGAGAACCTTAAGTGGCCTCAAAATTTAATTAACACCACTCTAACTTCGTGAAGGGAGGATTTATTGTGAGGCTGTTGTATTATTGTTTTAACTGGGGTACATTATACTGCTTGGATCTTAAAACCGTGCGGTCTGAGATAAATCTCCCAGGTCTTAACTTGTGGTACATAACATGTGGGTAGAAATGCCTCATAACACCTTACCTCATTATCACGGGTTTCATGCTGCACCTTGTCACTTAGCTATTGTGGGACAGATAGCTGACTATAGCATCATAACAAACAGATACACCACCGGCAGGTAGCCAGCCCCGGTTTCGGACACGCGTCGCGGGTGCAATCGCATACTTTCCAACAGCAGAGATAAATATGGAGAACCCGAATAACCTGTTATAACATTTACGTAACGAGTTGCATTAAAATAGCCGACGAGCTAACTCGAAAGCTGCTTCCGGGTACAATAAAACCGCAACAAATCTTCTACGGGAAGCCGGGAGGGATAAAAAAAAGAATAAACTGCTCGCAACCGGTCGGCGTTAGCATCCAGCGCGTTGAGCTTCTCGCCGAAGAGCGAACTTCTGCCCACGATAGTCGTGACTAGCTCAAAACCCGGATAGCGACCGAGCACAGGTCAGTCGTGTCGTTCAAGCCTTTTGCACCAGCCGTCGTGTAAATCCCCATAATTTCTTATTAAACGCGGGTGATCGCCGCGGCGAGAGAAACCCGACGGGAGCCTGCTAATGCTACCGGCTAGTAGGTGTTAGCTCGACCATTTTGGGAGCGTTCGTGTTTGGCTAAATGTTTTTAGCCATCTAGCCGATCGGTATCGTCACCGTTTTTATTTTTTAATTTTTTTTATATATCCTCCGACCCCCGTTTGATTTTGGTGTTTTTGTGAGTTCATTTTAATCGTAACAAAAACCCGGCCACGAGTAAAATACGTTTCGCACTGACTGTTAGCTAACGTCGTGCAAGTCACGAATGTGGGCATTCAAGGGCTAATAAGTGTCTAGCAATTTAATGTCGTGAGTTTACAATATTTTCGGTTCATTACATTTATATTTTTATTGCTTTTAAGTAATTATTTTGCAACAAGTGTGGTTTGCACGATTCGCATGGCATTTGGATCGCGTTACTCTGTACAGTTCTGTGGGTTCAACCAAAGGTGAAGGCGTTTATGGTTAGTGGGAAAGTTTTACAAAGATTATAAAGCCAATCCCAGTACATCAAACACAGTCAGACTTTGTAACATGATACGAGTTTGGATATAAATACGTTGCATTCTTGTGTTTGAGTTCAGGAATGGTAGCCAAAGTGAGGTGGCCCATAAGTACAGACCTAGTTATATCACATCCAGTGTTTTGGGGGTAGATTTGTGACTGCAGTGTAATTTAACTAAACTGTAAAAGTTTTTTCTTCCATCATCAACTCTGCAGTTAGAAACGAGGGCCCACATTAATGCTTTAGTTATTGATCACTCATTTAATTCAAATCTGTTTACACACCAACCCTCCCCAGCTGGAAATTGGAAATTCTAACCTGTAATGAAATGTGTGACTACGTTTAAATTGTGAAATTCAAATGTAAATGGTATAAGTTGACCGGGCAGTCGGTCAAAAATTTTGGCTTGTACTCCAAAGGCCATATGTCGTACAAACAGGAATTCACAGAAGTTGATCTGTTTCATTCTCATAGAAAGGTTGTTATAATAGCAGATTCATGTAGGCAGCTGTTTCCAAGTAGGATAGCAAAAATATTTTCCTTATACCCTCCTGACACTATTCTGGGGCCGGCTCTTTCCTGTTACATTCCTAGTGTTTGATAAATGTTATGAACAGTTGAATTCTGCATGTCTTCCCTTGTGGTTTACTGCTATTGGTGGCCAGAAATGAAGTCAGCCCGAGTAATGCTTTCTCCATTTTCCAGTTATCAGGGTAATGGGTATGCAAAACACTTCCCCGGTAGTTTGCAGCCTGAAATTAAGGCTGTGTCCTGAAAACATCAGGCTATTTAGTTACTACTCAACAGTAGAAGAACACCGACACTGAGCAAATTGAGGCAGGGTTTTGGAAGCTTGATTTAGTTAGGTCCAAGATTTCCCAATTATTTGATGACTGTAAACATTTTGAGCTATGGTATTATCGGTTTGTTGCATTGTTGTAGAGCCTATTTGTTCACATAATGAAACTCACATGTTCCAACCAAAAACTCTCTGTCACACCTTGGATATAGACTGTAGGTAGAAAGAACTCCATGGACCATAGAAAACTTTTAAAACAAAGCATTCCTTTATAAGTGATTTATCTTAAGTTCTCCTATTCTTATTCTAAATTTAAAGTATATGTCTATGATAAAACAAATATTTAAAAAAGTAAGCTCAGCTTATAAAATTGCCAAGGTCTTGCCAACAGAAACGCAGAATATGCTTATTCTAATGTTTGATTTGCAAACTCCACCTAATCATACACAGGACATGACTCAAGGTCCATTGTCTTGTTTGAGGCAAACAATCACCTTGTTTAGATCTTTGCACTTTCTTTCCATTTACAATTTCATAGTGCCACTGACTTGGCTTAGAAATATCACCAGTTTGAGACGTTTCAGAGTCTGTAAGCTGGCACACGGTGATATCCAACTGAATATTGGAAACAGAGTTAAAAGGGGTACATTGAGGAGACCGCGCTGTGCTTTGCCTGGATTTGCATCACCAGTACATTTCCTCATAGACTTCTCTTTCTCCCCCCTCCCATCATTCTCTCTCCTCCCATTTCTATCCTCTCTTGCTGTCTTTAACTCTGTCTATGTTGTTTTCACACTCTTCTCAGTATGCTGTTCTTTCCTGGCTTAGACTAACAGATGAATAGGGAACCTGAGGGTGCTTACTGCTTCTTTAAAGGAAGACTGCCTTAATACTTTACCTGCTTAGTTTTTTCTCTTGTTTTGGGGGGGTTGGTTTTTTGTTTTTTGGGACTTTTTTAAAAAAGAAATTTAATACTCTTTCTACATTTTAGGTCACCTGGACTTTGATCAAAATGGGGGTGAAAGACCGCCCTCAGTGTTACTTTGATGTGGAGCTCAACCGGGAGCCAGGTAAAAAAAAAAAAAAAAAAATTAAAATCAGTTTACTGGCATTAGGATTAATTATTCATGTAAACAGCCTTGCTTCACCTTGGTAGATGATTACTTTGACCTGACGCCATAGATTAAAATGTTTAAACTTTATGTATGTATTTTTTTGTTTTTGTTTTGGGTTTTTTTTTTTTGGTTGTGTTTTGTTTTTGTTTGTTTTTTTTCTTAGCCTTGGAGCTTTTGATCGCGATGAATTTGGATGTACAAAATGAAAGTGCAGCACTAGTATATTTGGTGTGACTAATTTTGTCTGTGCTGAATGTTGGAATAATGTCTATAATTTGCCTCTGGCTATGGAAAGGTTTCTATAATGTCTGAGCTTCACCACAGGATCCTTGTAATTATGTGTTGGAAGCCAATTAAAAGTTTGCTGTATCGTAACATTTGGGCTACCTAATCGTAACTCCTAATTGCATCCATAACCTATTAAATATTTTCCTCAATTGTTTGTTTTTCTTGTTAATTGTTGTTTTTTAAAACAGTTAATTTTGAAGATGACATGTATTTTTTTTAAACATTTGTAATTTTCTGTAGCTGCAAGCAGGACTTCTTCTTTTGCTAACATATTTTTTCTTTTGTGTCTCTAGTTGGGCGCATAGTGTTTCAACTTTTTTCGGATATTTGTCCTAAGACAAGCAAAAACTTTCTCTGTTTGTGCACTGGTGAGTAATGTTTTGACAAGGACACAATTTATGTAATTATCATGCCTTTGCAAAATTTATTATATTGTATAACCAAAGAATTTTGTTTCAAAGTTGCTGTTTCCTTATGAGTACAACTGAGAGTTGTGACCCATAGAATTATACTACTCAGTTCCATTTCCATGTTTGATTTCTTCTATAAAAGCAAAGACTCTGGGGGTATTTACTGGTGACTCAAATGGCAAGTGTACATACTATACAACAATAATTTTCTTGGTTAAATCTGTCTCTTTTTGAGTAATTTTTCCTGTGTGTTCCATAAAATGATCACCGTGAATGGAAAGGAAATGAAATGCGGGGGGGGCACAGTACCATGCACCACACTCCTTGTTGGTCATTTATTACCAGAAGGAAAGGAGGTATCCCTGTAGTTTAAACGATCCAGTGACATGTGGAGCCACTGGATGGATGGAGTGGCCCTGGTCTGTCCCCCTAGATATATCATCTCACTGAGTAGAACACAGTGTATTGTAGCAGCGGCTGTCTGCTTAGAGAGAGCCATAAATCTGCAAACAGACGGCGGATCGATCCACCCTCTCGTTTTTCACCCCACCTGGCTGATTGGAATGTGATGCTGTCAAGGGCGGGCATGGGAGATGGCTGGTACCTGAACGCATATATATATATATACACGCACAGGGACAAAATAACACAATAGTATACACAAGTCAGCTAGGCAGATTGTTGTGGCTTTCTCAAAGTTTCCAATGTGTCCTTTTAGGAAGGGATCAACTGACTCCATAAGAAACAAAACCTGTGGAACAATGCTGAAGCAGGTGAAGTAAAATATAAGAAGAAGATTAGCAACCGAAGCTTTCCATTTGAACAGCCAGTCCTCTGTCTGCTGAAATCAACCATAACCACTTCAGCATATCTAATGAAATCTCTGGCCTCACATCTCCTTTCACCCCAGGGGAAGGGGGAATCAACGGGGTAACGGCTTTGGCTAATATTCTGTCCCCGGTCAGTATTACTCCAGTGGGAGACTTCTAAACGAATCCTGCAGTCCTGCACTGCAGTATTTACATCAAGATGGCTGAACAAAGGCATACCATTTATTGAAACCCCCCCTTCCCAACTGTGGTTTTATTCCCTTATTCGGAATAAACCCAATGTGGCAACATTCAGGACCAACTTTTCTAAACACCTCTAGTCATCTGGTATACATCTGGTATACACAAAGTAGTTTGTATGTTTTTCCAGCCTGTTGTACTTTATGTTCTGGGGGTTTTTTGATTTTGTTTTTTTTTTCCCCTCTGTTTTCTCTCTTTTTTTCGAGTGCCCAGTTAACGTACATTTAATTGCAGGTGAAAAGGGAACTGGCAAAATCACAAGGAAAAAGCTCTGCTACAAAGGCTCCACATTTCACAGAGTTGTTAAGAACTTCATGATTCAGGGAGGCGACTTCACTGAAGGTAATAATGTCAGACATATAATCGCATTCATTTTGTAAGTGTGTCTTGGAATGCTTTGGAAAATATGCTGCAGTTAGTAGACATTGTTTATCAAGAAGTGTGCTGCTTTGTCTGTTTTTTGCACCATGTGTGCAAGTAACCGTTAACAAAATTTTTGATAGGAAAAAAAGATGATAGAAGCTCCTCAATCTCATTAAATTGCCAGGATACAATCACACAGGCTTTGTTGTATGTGTTCATGGCAGAAAAATGTAGTCGATTAAAAACTACAAAGTTTTTACACACCAGAAATCTTCTATACATGGGTGTTGGATCAAAAATTATTGATTGAGAAGGACTGGTCTGATGTCTGAGACTGAATTATTGAAAATTAAACGACTACAAGGGGTTGATGGTGTGCAGGATTTTTTTCTTAGCTGCTTCAAACAGGTAAGAGATGCACCAAGCATACAATTTTACTGGAAGTGGTGGCCACTAACAAGATTCTTCATAGAAACAAAGCACACAGACCACTTCTCGAAATGTGTAATGTAGTACAATTTGTACACATGTACTCTGACTTAAATATAATAAGGGTAGAATTTGATTATTTTACTATTTTTAATCTTTCAGGAAATGGAAGAGGAGGAGAGTCCATATATGGTGGCTACTTTGAAGGTAATGGGAATATGAAGCTATCTAATAAGCAGATATCTCATAAATGTATATTTAAAGATTTTGAATACTTTTGCATGAGAATAACATTGCATGTGCCTATTGTTGTAAACAGGTTTTTTGTGAATTTTCTCATGTATGACTCAGTTGATCCTCACGTTGCCATTGTATAGTGCTGTCTTCTATTTAGTTACAGTAGTGGGCTGTATCAAATAAGCATGGAGAGTAGGCATTCTCTTTATTGCTACAATCTTCCTGCCTAAAATTTTCGAAATATTCTTTTATTTATAGAGTGGTCTTTTGCAAAATGAGAAGGTAAGAGATGTACACAGCTCAGTAACACCATGTCAACATTGTCCCCTGCCACTTTCCTCAGTGAGTTTGAAAAACAAACAAACAAACAAAAAAAAAACGGTGCAAATGCTTGCAAAGATGCATACGCAGATTTGTACTGAGGGATTTTCCATTCACACAGCTCCCCTGTTCGACCCTCAAAGCCTTCGGCTGCTCAAATTACTTTTTATGTTACATATGCGGTATTTATAGCTACAGTGCCCTCAACATGCTTCCCTTGACATGTAGTCAGAGGTACAGAGTGGCAGTTTCTTTGCTCTATATGAAAACTACTTGGGAGTGCAGTGTATCTGAGCAATAAGATAATTAGCCTTGCAACATGTGTATATAGTAATATGTATTATGAGACTGTATAGATTTATTTATTTGTTTTATTGTTCATGCTTTACAAATTAGAACAACTTTCCTATATGCAGATAGCTTGATGATCATATTGATGCTATTTTAGTGCTTGATTGAAATCTCTACAGCCTTGCTCAAGGTATATATTCTGGTTATTAATGTACATTTAGTTCATATTTTATTCCATTAAATCACTCCACAACACTTTTCAAAGCATTTAACAGTTTACGAAGCATTTAATATGTTTGGTTTACATTCATTTAGTACACTGGAAATCATCTGCAGGAGACATGAACTTTGCTTTAAATTAGTGTTTAATCACAGTGAGCATTTAGTCACCTTTTTGTGTGTAATTTAAATTACTGTCTGAAATTTTTGTTTATTCTTGATAATTGACTACTCTCCTGCCTTTAAATTTTTTGACAGGTCTAAAATTCCCCGGCCCTCCTTTAACCCTCATGGCAAAGTTTCCTAAATGCCAAAAAATGTTAAGCCACTTGATGATAATGTGATCTTGATAAGAGGAAAGGCAATTGATAGATAATATATTTCAAGCAGGCTTCCAGTCTCGACAGTTTGCCTCTCATTGCATGTTTATATGAATGGTAGCCAATATGGTGCTTTTTTTGGAACTTGGTCAGAATGATGTAAAATGTAGTCGAAGTCATACAGAAGCAGTTGTTGCTGCTTTTGAAGAGGATTAGAAGTAAAGTTTGTCTCAAAAGAACCCTTAACACAACAGTTGACTTTATGGAAGGAATGGTTGGTGAGGCAATGATGGAGGAAGGTCGATGGATTCAAAATCCAAATTTTATTTACTTATTTATTTTATCCCTGTGTGACCCTGAATTTTTCTGTTAACGTAAATCGAAGGACGCACTGTGAGACTTCGATCCCTCTTTCTCTGCTCCCAACAGACGAGAACTTCACTCTCAAACACGACAGAGCCTTCCTGTTGTCGATGGCCAATCGTGGGAAGGATACCAACGGTTCACAGTTTTTCATGTGAGTAACATTAAGTTTAAAAAAAAAATTCTCTTTGCAAATTAAATAACCATAACTTTTAATTGAGTGTCATTTTTATTAAAGTTTTGTTTTTGCTTTCTGTCCGCTCTGTTTTGAAACTGTAGAGTAGAATTTGTCATTGACTGTGACCGTCAACAGAGTCACTAGAATTCAAAGTGCAGAGAAACATGGATTCATTCTTTTTTACCTACAAATGTGTTACATTTTTTCTCTTGCCGTTTTTGTGTAAAATTTACAGAAACTCTAGCATCCTGCTCTTCCAAGGTAATGTGACTCCAAGGCTGTGTTTCTCTCTCTCCTGACTGTATTTAAGATTCAGTAGTTTGTATTTGCAGAGTACAGTGTTTATTTTTGGACATATGAAACAGTTTTCACATGTGGTTAAGGTTAACTCATGTTGTTTGGCTTTGAAGACTTCCTTTATCACTTAAACAGGTTGTCACTATAAGTTTGAAATTTCCTCCATGAATAAAAACCCTTGAAACATAAAGGAGGAAAAGTAAACAGTCTGTCTTTGTATGACCAAGATATTATTATGTAATTGCCCACACTCTATATTTTGAGTGTATACCCGCTTTTGTGTGGCTGATTTTTAATTGAAAGTACTTCCTAAATTGATTTGCAATCAAAAATCATTAAACAAAGGGTGTTCTTACAAATTCTGTCCGTTTTTGAGATGGTATAGTAGAACCCACACTTTGTTGAAGTTACTTGTATATTCTCATTCTTTTCCTCCTTTTTCTCCTTTTTTCATGGTCCCACCTCTGCCATTGGTTCTACTTCCCCGGGTTGCTGGATTTTCCACAAACAGCACAACCAAGATGGCGCCACATCTTGATGGGTAAACTCTTCTGTCACTCAGTTTTGTTTTGTTTTGTTTTGTTTTTTTATAGTATTACAGAAGGAACTAAATGCTGTTTATAGTTAGACGGCGAGCCTTCCTTTCTGACTGGATTTTTGGAATTCAGATCTACAAATTCCAATTTTGTGCTGAGTAGTTTTTGTGTTCTGTGTTCATATAGGTCCAGTCACTCATAGTAAGAAGCTGATCGAGAAAAAATGCCTTTTCACTGCCTTTGAAGACACTGAAATAATGCAATAATACTCAGGGCACAGTATAGTTGAGACAGGGTGTAAGTCTTTTTTGCCTCTTTGCAGTGTCCACGTCGTCTTCGGTCTTGTCATCTCCGGCTTCGAGGTGATAAAGAAGATCGAGGGGCTGAAGACTGATTCAGCCAGCAGACCCTACGCTGATGTAAGAGTGGTTGACTGTGGTCAGCTGATCACCAAGTCTGCAAATGATGGTAAATTCTCTCTTCACTAACTGATCTCTTTCTTAAGGGGTAAAGCTGATTTACCCACTGAGCCAATGTTTAATAGATGGGTCTCATTTACTTGTTTTGTAGTTTTTGAGAAACAATAGAAACAACGTATATGTCATCTTATGATAGTCCTTAATATAAAAGCTTAAATAGTATTTATCTGATATCCAATGGCATATACAAAAGCTTATACCTTTTGTCATTCTCTCGTGTTTTTGTCTTCTGTTTGCGATAGTAAGCGGGTCATATTTTGGGGTATTCTGTGGTAAGAGGTTGACATTTGGATGCCAGGGTTTCCCCCCCCTGGTATTGGTAAGGAGCGTGTAACGTGATCTTTTTAATGAGGATCAGTGCGTTGATCTCTGTGGAGTTCAATTGGCATCTGCCCACCTGACTCTGCCAGGCCTGCTTTCATTGCCTCCACCATACCGAGAAGAATCAAACAAAGCCTTTGTTGTAGCAGAGTCATGCCACCCTGAAAAAGACTCCTGGCATTTGAACTCCCCTTCATCCTTTTACTTGTACCATTGTATTCCTAGAAAATGCATGTGTTTGATAAAATACATACATGCTGTTCTATTTCGTACTCCAGTACTTGAAGGCAAGAGGAAAAGAACCTCCCACTCTGCCGACTCATCCCTCAACTCCCATGACTCGTCCTCTCAGTTCTCTTCCTCCGTGGAATCTGAAAGTGAATCTGATGAAAAGCACAAGCATCGCAAGCACAAGAGACATACAAAGAGTAAACGGTCTAAAAGGAAAAGGAGGGAATCAAAGAAGAAGAACATTGATGTTCTGTCCTTCAATCAGAGGTAATTCCGATCTTAATCAGCATATTTTTGAGCTGCATATCCAAGTATAAATAAAATTACTGATATAAGAGACTGTCTGGTTCTTTACGTGACAAAATAATGTTTTTAATCAAGTTGTGGTGTTGCTGCTCTCACAGTTCTGTGGAAGCACAGATAGAGGAGGGAGAGAATGAAGTGGAAGCAGAGAAGGAACATGGTGGGAAGAGAGAGAAGCCTGTAGTCCGACCGGAGGAAATCCCACCGGTGCCAGAGAACCGCTTCCTGCTACGACGGGACATGCCATCCCAGGAGGATAAAACGGAGATGTCAGTTTTAAGTTAGGCTTCATTTATTTAGTGTTTTTAAGGGTATTTGTTGTCTTACTTAAGTGGGAACTATTCAAAGTATATTTACAGCAGGTGTTTACTTTGAATTTGGTCTTTGTAGAGTTGAAAAAGAAGAACTATCTCTTTCAACTGACCAGAAACCAGCAGTGTCTAAGTCTGGACGGAAGATAAAAGGCAGAGGAACAATGGTAAAATCACCTCAACTTACACCTGAGATTTGTCTGTTCACATATGGTATTTATGTTACTTGTTATTGTAGATAACAGGTAAAAAGTTTGGGAACCGCTTATGGAAAGAAGTGATATACATATCTATTTCACTGACCAGTTGACCTTTGCAGATTGGTGCTCTGAATTTAATTTTCAAGATAATCACAGCTGAATAAGTTCAGGCAAAGAATCTTGAAGCACAGCCTCAGCAAACTATGTAATGAGCATTGACAGGTATTATTAGGATTTAATTTGACCTTTTCTGCAGAGATATCACACTCCCACAAGATCTAAATCCCGCTCTGCATCTGTGGAGGAACGTGGCAGCAGTGAAACTCCACCACACTGGAAAGAAGAGATGAAGAGAACCAAAGTCTATCAAGCACCAAGCATCGAGAGATGGAGCAAAGGAGACAAGTACGACTTATTTATTTTACTTAGCAACTTGAAACATTTTTATTTTTATTTTTTTCCATGCGTCTTTTGACTTAATAGAATGTAATGACCATTCCTCAAGCAGATGGGAACACAGAAGTGACTCTGCATGGTCCCGATCAGCATCTGCAGAACACTCTTCAGACCACAGCTTCGAGAGGTCCAGCCTGCGCCACCAGCAGAAGAAAGAAAAGAAGAAAGCCAAACACAAAAAGAAGGCCAAAAGACGGAAACACAGCAAGAAAAAGAGTTCCAAGAACAAAATTCAACAGACTTACCTTTCAGAGGGTGAAAGGTCAGCGTCATCAGGAAGGAAGTCTAGAAGATCGTGTTCTCTGTCTCGTTCCTCTTCAAGTCAGCGCCATTCAGCAGCTCAGAGGAGGCGCCGGTCCTCACGGTCTTTCAGAGACTCACGATCCTACTCTAGATCTTATACATCCAGTCGATCCAGATCACGAGGGAGGTCTTATTCAAGATCCAGAAGCCTGACTAGATCTAGAAGTCGGTCCCGGTCCAGATCTTCATCCTTTTCTCGATCCATGTCAAGATCAAGATCCAGGTACAGATCCAAGTCTGTGTCTCCATCCATCAGAAAGAGGAGTTCATCTGGATCCCCAAGAAAGAGGAAAGCCAGCAAGAACAAATCAGACACTATGATCCATGTGACTGACAAACTTCCTGAGAGCAAGGTCACACCTGTCCCCAGGCTCCCTACTGTCCCAGCTCCTGAAAGTGTACCTGTGATCCCACTGAGTGACAGCCCTCCTCCCTCACGTTGGAAGCCAGGTCAAAAGCCTTGGAAGCCCTCCTACATCCATATTCAGGAAATTAAAGCTAAAATAGCTCCCAGTGCCCTCTCCTCTACAGGACAAGCAGTTGATAGTGTTACAGATAAAGCACAGACTTCAATTATGCCAAAATCTCTGTCAGGTGACTCTGAAAGCAACAAAGCAAACATACCTGCAAGGCACTCACGCAGCAGGTCCTACAGGAGCAAATCCTGCAGCCGATCATACAGTCGCTCAGGAAGTAGAAGTTACAGTAAGTCCAGGTCCAGATCCCCTCATCAGTATCACAGTAGGTCGTCGTCCTACAGGAGATCAGATTCTGAAAACTCACAGGAAACAAAAAGCAACAGGAAGAAATCACTAGACAAGGAATGGAAAGAGTATTACAGCTCCCTGAGGAGGATAAAAAATTTAGATAAGTACGTTTCTCTCGCCTGTATTCAAGATACTCATAAAGGATCAGAGAATAGGACAGACAGTGAGCATAGTCCTGATATCAGTGTCTCAAAGAGAAGTGGCTCTTTGGAGAAAATAAAAGAGAGAGGCAGCTCACAAGATCAAGAGACAAAACATTACAGCTCAGTGCCAGTGGAAGGCTTTAACAGCAGGTCTGAATGGGATAGCGACAGTGATAAATTGAGCCAAACCTACAGCAATGTCTCATCAAAAAAGCAGAAACAAACAGCTCCGTCCAGTGAGCTTCTTGACAAGAAATTGTTGGCTCCTACTGGATGGAATTCAGAAAGTGATTCTGAAAATATGACAACTAGGACATTAGCCATATCTGAAAAAGAGGAAGGGGAGGCTAGTTCAGAATCAGATGATGAAACTTCCAGGAAGACATTGGCACACAAGATCACTGCCACTACACTATCTGGTACATCAGAGGAAAGTCCTGAAAAGGCCATCGAGCCAGGGAAGCACAAGAGCAAAAAGAAAGTCAAACGCAAACATAAACATAAGAGGCGAAGTGAGAACAAAACTGGCTCCCATCACAGCAAGGAGAAAGGAAAGAGGTCGAAGAGGAAAAATCAGAGGCTGAAAGAAACCTTTCACTGGCAACCACCATTAGAATTCGGAGAGGAGGAAGATGAAGATGAATCCAAAAAGGACAAAAACAGTCCTGGTGGAGTTGGCAAAGAAAGGCCTAGTCTAGATAGTGTGAATGATAAGGGTAAAAATGTTACCTCTTTGAAGAAAAACCCTATTAAAGAAGAAGATCGGAGGCATCAGAGGTCAAAAGAATTTATTAATAAAAACCCAAAACAATCCGAACCTAATCAGTCATTCCACAGTAATGGTGCTAACAATGCTAATAATGCTAATTTATTCAGTATCAAAGAACAAGGGTCATTAGATGATATGGACATTTGTACACCAGAGCATGATGATGAAGAACCTCTAGTTACACATGATTTTATTATTAATAACACCCTAAAATCTACCTCAAAGCCTTCAGATATGGAAAATAAAGAGAGTGCTTTACCTGAAAGCAAAGAACAGTCTGCTGTTACCTCCACCACAACAGCTGGTGGACTTCAAGATGACACAGTCACTGGCAAACCTACAGGCACTGTAATTAATTTTAAATGGAAGCCTTTAAAAGGAATGTCAGCTTTACAAAATGTCAGTGTTCCACCAGTCGCTGCGAAAAACATCCAAATTCAAGAGAACCAGAACCCCAACGCACAAGGAGTAAGAATAGAGATAAAAAGTAAAAGCCGGGTCAGACCGGGATCCCTGTTTGATGAGGTCCGTAAGACCGCACGGCTCAACCAAAGGCCGAGGAACCAGGAGAGCTCCAGCGAGGAGAGATCCCCCTCTGTGGGAAAGACCAGGGGAACATCTCGTACACGGTCGGTGAAGAAGTCCAGGTCTGTGTCCAGGAAGTCTCGCTCCGTTTCCAGTCACCGGTCTGGCTCGAGAGGGTGGTCCCACTCCTACAGCCGGTCCAGGAGTAGATCCCGCAGCTCAAGCTACTCATCCAGGTCAGGAAAAAAAAAAAAAAAGCATTTCGACTTAATGAAGAGCATGAGGACACCATCAGCAAATCTTGCTGAATGCCAATGAATGGGTGGCTTTTTTTTTGGATGTAGATCAAGGTTGTTGTGAAGTGATGATAAACTGGAAGCATTTAGTCTAGAAGCTAAAAATACTTCTGTGATAGAGGCCATTTGTTTTTGCTTTGAGGAAACTGAATTCGTAACACAATGCGATTCTTTTAGGAGTCGCAGCAGGAGTCGCAGGAGACATGGAAGAGGACGGTCACGCTCCCGCAGCAGCACATACCGAAGTTACATGAGTCACAGGTACGTAAAACACTGATTTTAATGACTTGATTTGTTAACTAATGGTTCCTGGTGGGAAAGTGTTTTCAGCTTTAAGCAGGGTCGTCAATGTAGCGAAGAAACCTTGGAACCCCTGGTGTTGAGTAAAAATTTGACAAGAACTGTTGTGTTAAAAATATGATAATTGTATACACAACCTTTCCAAGGCTTTTCATTGTATTATTCCATTGTGTATTTTTTATCATCACTAACGTATGATTGGTCTTGAAGTATGCCTCAAACACCTTTTCACCTTTTTATTTTTTTTTTTCTTCCCATCAGTCGGACATACAGTAGAAGTCATTCCAGAAGTCGCTCTTATACTCGCCGTCGGAGATCAAGGTCTGTGAGCCACCTTATTGTACTAAATTTTATGCCACATATTCAGGTCCAGGTGGTATTTAATCAGTTAAATTATATCATTAGGAATTATTGTTGTTTACGATTGAAATGTACAAAAAAAATTATTTTAATTATAACAGATTCCAGACCACATCTTCTCCATTATATTTCTATATTTTGGCCATTGTGTTCATTATTGGAAATAGGTCAGCAATGGGTCTAATGGATCAGCATTAGAGAGGTTTACTTTTCTTTGTATGATATGCCTCTACTAAGTTTATCTTTGTGAATAAATATTATGTAGGTATTCCCAAAATAATATCACTCTAGCCATGCGTCCGTATGTTAATGCAGGTCAGACTCCTATGACAGCTATACCAGCCGGAGTCGGAGTGTGAGCAGGAGACGAGGGCGCAGGCGAAGTGACAGCTACAGGAGTTCGGGCCGCCGATCCCGGTAAGACACCCTGCTCCCTGGTGAACCCTGACAGACATCAGCAATGTGGCAGGTCTCAGCTCAGCTGTTTTACTCAGGTGTTCAGCTCTTTCTTCCTCTTCTGCAGCTGAATGTAAGCACTTTAGCAATATGACATATTCTTTTACACAAGCACTGCTTTTCTGTGGGAACATGGGACCAATTTGTATTTTACATTTCTATTTATCAATCGGCTATATGGTCAATGTATCCCCTTCATGCCTGAAAGTAAAATTATTTAATCGAGAAATTGTCCTACACAGGTCATACCGCTCATCCAGCCGCAGTTCTTACAGGCGCAGAAGCCACAGTCGCAGCAGTCGGTACAGCTGAGCCTCCGGCATGTTATTGGATTCATTTCTGCTGAGGGGGAACAGAATAAGAATGTCTGGACACTGTGCACAAACAATAGCAATCACAGACCAGCAACTAAAGCTCCAAGAGGAAGAATTACTGGGTTAATACTGTGCTGTACATCCTCCCTATATAAGCTGACATGATGGTGTTGGAGGAAGTTAATGTCCTTGAATGTAAACAAATAAACCACTTTACAATCTGACACAAAGGCAGATCCTTGTCAACAACTGGATTAAAAACTGTTAAAATTGTCCCCTCAAACTATTTATGGGAACTATATGGTCTGGCTTGTTACAAATATGAGAAATAAGCTGTAAATATTTTATATTATTGTATATTTGTGTATTTCTTTTGTACGTCTGATTTTTATACACTGAAGTGTACAAATATATTTTAGGTGCCTCGCTCTGCTGTGTCTGAGGGGTTGGTGGTTGTGAGTAAAGCCTTAGGTTCAGTGCCAGCAAGACTGGATTGTTTTTCTCTGAAAGCTAACTTTTTTGTTGCAGTTCTAAGCTTTAATTTCTCTTTGTTCCATTTGTACTATTACTGCATCGTGTATATTAATATTTTACTCGAAGTAGCGTGTGTCTTACTTTGGTTTTATTCAAACCGTTATGAATGTTTCCATTTAATAAAGTCCAACACATTGTGTGACTTTTTTGTACAGTGTGTATACAGTAGATAGTGGTGCACAGATGTCAGTTTATGTCCTCAAATGTAAGTACATGAGTATATACACATCTACAATGGCGCCATCTATACTTCAATTCATAACTGCAGCGTGTGTGCGTGCACGCACCTGTCAATCCAGGAAACTGCAGGATGATATCTTTGAGCCAAACACTATAAATGCAATGACCGAATAGCGACTGCAGTTTACTAATCGCAGGATCAGCTGTAATTTTATTGCAGTAAGAAGAATCTGATTAATATAAGACTATAATTTCACTTCCTGATGGGGAGACTTCAGTGGAATAATGATTTTTTAAAAAGGAGACAATGCCATTAAATTATAAATCGTACACAGAGGTGGTTAAAAATTTGATTCCCTCTTTGCTAATATTTGCCTACACTTAAGACTGCAGGTGTCTAAATTCCTGCCTCTCATGTTGGAGCTTTTCTGAGCTGCATGTTAGAAACTAAACTGTCCATCAGATACAGATCCTATTAAAGGGTGAAGGGCTCATTTTTATCTGCTAGTACAAAGATAGCAGGTGGTGAATTTTGAATCCGAAAACACAACATAAGGCTTAAGAAAGAAAGGGATATATTTCAAGTTGTGATAAAATTTAATTTGACTTTACCTTGTTTACTTTTTTAGACAGTAAACAAGGCTCTAAAATCACAATCTGATAAGGAAACATCAGTTTTTAGTTAACAATGTGTTCAATAAGCTTTTTGCTTCCCACTCTCCTTTGTACCATTTTTAATTCACGTATATATAATTGGATGTAGGTGTGTTTGGATGTACGTATATAAATGTCTGTGTACATCATTTTTAGAATAGTTGTTTTTTTAACAAGCAAAAGGGAATGTAACCAGCCTGCGGTTTCATGAGGCAAATTCATTCACGCTTTTTTGGAAAGTTGATTCAATTTTTTTCTGTTCAGTTTCTCTTTGAAGCACTGGAAGCACTGAAGGAGATTTTTTTCAGTATTTAGTGCAATCCAAACCACATGGTTATTTTGTTTATAATTCCACATACTGTATATTAAAAACTATCCAAAAATTACATGTGTTTTAAGGTTTTTATCAGTCTGGGGGCGGGTCTTCTGAGCGATTGTGTCCACACTGGTGTGGGCTCAGCCGTGTGCTGGACATGAATTGATAAACGAGGCCTCCTCCAGGTTGGGATCAATTTTTTCCCCCACCTTGTTATGAGTGTATCGACTTCTTCATACAGTCTGCTCAGGAGTGAGTGATGGCAGTGGGGTGCAGAAGCCCTCAGCTGAAGTACCAAACGGGAATAGCGGGCAGCTGCCCCAGGGTCCATAACCCTCTGGGGGGGGGTCCACCTTTCTGTATAGCAATTAGAGCTGAAACTGTTACGTATAAATCAATAAGATCTCACTATCAGTATTTTGACAAGTGATTAATTAAAATTCATCTTTTTCAAGCGGCGATCCCGTATAGTTGCTGGCTGCGGCTTCTCCAATGTGAGTATTTTCTGCTTTTCTTTGTTTTAAATGATTTTAAACTCTTGTTGGACAAAGCAAGATATTAGAAGATATCAACTAATGGACAATTAAATGAGAAAATAACTGGCAGGTTTATTGATAATAAAGAATCGTCGGTTGCCCTCTACTGCGTATGAACTAACATCATAGAGGCCTTATTCAGTGGATGCCATACACAAACCATGTTATAGAAAAAAACAAGTTGTGTCTTATTGGGAGATTATGCACCAGCATATATTTGGGACAGGCACCGTGATTAAACAGATACAACAGGTTAATCCCTCAGCTTTAGAGCCGCTGATAGACAGATTTTCTTACTTTTGGACAGAGTCAGGCTCCGTTCCCACCTGCTTTCAGTCTTTATGCTAAGCTCAGTTAATTGGCTGCAGGCTTGTATATACTATACCTGTGCCAGAGTGCTTTTGCAAAGGAAACGTGTAATAGTTTCCCCTGTGTTAAAACCCACACCCCGTCTTGTAGGAGAAAGGGGGGCAGGTCTGAATTTGGCCCCCCGGGGGGCCCCCAATGGAGGGTTAATCCGTCCCTGGCACTTTTTCCTCTCTTCCTAATTAACAAACACACTGTCCGAGCCTCGGTGTCTCAGGTGTTTCCATCTCCGCTGCGTAAATGAAGTTACACCGACCCCGGGGAGGGGACGACGAACTCCCTCACCCCCCCCCCCCGCATCCGTCTCCCCCCCGCCGCCGCCGCCTGACGTCACGCGGTTGCGGGAGCGCACGTCGAGAGGAAGCGCACGCGGGGTTTGTTTTGTTTGTTTTTTTTTTTTTTTTTTTGTTATTTGTTTGTTTGTTTTTCTTTTTCTTTTTGCGCCATATGGCCGCGCGTCCTTCCCCGGTCCCCCCCCCCGCCTCCTGCTCCACGCGTCCGAAATAACCCGAGACCCCGGTACAAAGAACTGCGCCTGTCTCGCAACTCCGCGTTAAAACCGTAGCGTGTCCCTTTAAAAACGTCTGACAAAAAGCCCATATGATCCCCGAGCTCCAATCACCAATTCCTTCTGCAAAAGCAGCCTCTGCATTTTTGTCTGTCTGAATGCTACAGCAGCACAGGGGGGGAAAAGGTTGTGGATAAGGCAAAAACTGGAGAAATGTGACAATCCAACGATCATTTTCATGGCGAAGGGAAAACTGGTGCGAAAGGAGTTATTCTTGGACTCCTTTGAGCCTCGAAACGCTGGATCAAAATGGTAGGCTACAGAAGGAGCGCTGCATTTTTGTTTATTTTTTTTTTATTTATTTAATTATTTTTTTTTTTTGGGTCCCTTCTTGATCTCTTACAAAATTTGAGCCACTTAGCAAGGCCGATCAAACTTGCCACGCTCCCGCCTCGCCGTGCGTCCGCACCAGTGTCTGTCACGGGTGTGTTTTGTGCTTTGTGTCCTCTGCGGTGAAGTTTGTAACTTGCCGACATGGCACAAGTTAGAAATTGGAGGCTTGCTGAAAGAATGCAATGGCTACAATAGCTACATTGATGCAGAGAAGGAGTTAAATTCTTTCGGGGGCGCTTCTGCAAAAAAAAAAAAAAAAGCCTCAGGTCGTGACTGGTGCATATGTAGACAGGATGAGTGAAACTAAAACTGTCCCCCCCCCATTTTCCCCCCTCTAAGCCAGTGCAGGACAAGTTTGTCTGGCTTTGACAATCGTGCATAAATCCTTAAATTCTTCTCTTGGGGTAGATGTGAATCGTCTTGTTTCAATAACTTCACTTGATTGCAGCTGACACTCAGGTAGAGGTGTGTGTGTGTGTGTGTAGAGGTGAAATGGTCCTGGCGACGTAAGGCAGGTTTTCTGAAGCTCCATTGGACAATTAAATGCAAACTTGATTTTAGATGATCAGAGCAGAGCAGAAATGGTCAACGGTGATATTTTATTGGATTTTTTTTTTTTTACTCAATTTTTTCTGTTGCATGAGGTCAGTTTCTTCCTTCCTCCCACTTTTACAGCGTAACATCCCTTGTCACAACGGATAACTTGCATTTTCCATGATGTTTTAATTCCTCCATCAACAGATATGAAGACGATTCTGCACAGACAGACGGCGCTATGGGAATAGAGGCAGATAGTGAGGCAGACAGGCAGCTCTGTCTCCAGGGTCATGTTAGGATGCCTCATTAGGAAAGCATGTGGAGCTTGATGCAGTGGTGGAGTAATCCCACCGCGTGTTCACATCTGGAGGCTTGGGTTAATATCTGGGTCAGGTCAGCGGGGTTAGCCCTGGTGCTCGCTTAGTGGCTTCTGGTGGAAGCAAAGAGGGAGTGAGAGGGCTTGGTTATTGCTCTGTTTTCTTTACCTTTTTTCTATGTGCTTTTTTGTGAGTATATGAGAGTACGCTGCGATAAATAAATTGCAAACTCTATGCAATGTGCTGGAGATCAGTGATAGTGCATATTGTGACTGTTTTTGTAAACACGCCCTAGATAATTTCCGCTATTACTTTGTTGACATCAAAAGCGGATTAGTCTCAGCTAATTTTGGTTTTATCAATAGCCTCAACTCATAAATTCCCTTATTCATGGATGGATTATTGAATGGGCCTACTGGGCACAGGCCCAGGGGCCCTCAAGGGACAGGAGGCACCTGGACCACAGCCTCGACAAAAAAGAGACACAGTACAACTGAAAACAGCTCTGAAATAAATACAAAGTGATGTAAAATGACCACAAAGCACCAAAAAATGTGTATGACTTGAAACAAAATGAGTCACAGAGGAGGAAAACAAACCATCCAGTGACACAAAACGAGTAAAAATAGAAGCACGTCAACCTAAAAGAGACACAAAACGAGTAAGAACAGATGTAAAATGATAGCAAAGAGCTGCAGCATGACGAAAAAGAGATGCAAAAATGTCTCCTACTGTTGAGGGGCCTTTACCATATCTATGTCATGGGGGCCCTTGTCTCGTATTCCACCCATGTCCTCATTTGAATGAAAAGTTTGCGTTTTTGTTTTTCTCTCGATTTTTGCGGATACGCGAAAATGTAGATCTGTCTTAGTTCCATGCCCACTAAGGATGGCTAATACTCTACATTTTTGGCTCCTCAAAATGGTTTCGTTTCAGTCAGCATTGTGAGGTCCTGAGTAGCTCCTTCTCTATCCTCACAGGGTGCTGTGAGTTTTACGTAACTGCCTATTCAAGGCATTCCTGCCCACCCTTGACTTTGAGGCTTCACTGTCTCTGGGTGCTAAGTGAGGAAACTGTCTTTAGTCCTTGTGACAAGTGCAGCCATTCCCAAGCCCCGGCAACAAACTCCAGCAGACATCTTCGGCCCCTGGTACGGGGCCATTCTCCTTGTAAACTCGAGACCACACTGTAGGTGCTGCTAATTTATGCCCCTGAGATTAAGAGTAGTGGACAGGGCTGCAGACAGCAAGGTCGAACTTGGTGGGCTTATGTAAGGTTTCTTTTGTTCTGCTCGGTTCAAATGGCACAAGTTTGTTTAAAGTAAGTCTGGATTGTTTTTTTTTTACACTTTAAATAAATCCACAATTTTATTGTTTCTCAGCAGTTGCCAGCCAGCAGCAGTGTCTTTTCATCTGTGGAAAACATTTACTCTAATTTAACCCCTATGGCACTTTAAAAAAAAAAGACTTTGAACTCCATTATCAAAGAGGCGAAACAGCTTTTTCTTTTCGTACAGCTTGATATGAAGATTTCTGTTAGCTATACATTGTCAGACATTTGAAGATACTAAGAGAGTTTTAAAGAAAAGACCCTGTCTAAAGTGTTCTTAAAGCTTTCAGCTGAATTCAGGCCAGAGAGAGAGGGAGAGAGACTTTAAAGCAGATGGGAATGAGTTTTCATGTGGTTTCCAGAGAATAGCCTCTCAGAAAAGTCTAGATCCTTTATCTGATAGTTACCTAAAATATTTGTTTGTTCTGTCACACGCACAGATTAATTGCTGGTTTTGTATAAAAAAAATAACATTGTTATCCATCTATTTAAATATCTATCTAGATTTTTTTTTTTTTTTTTTAGCTCCCATTTGTGTAAGAGTAGCACAAATGTTACGCATATTATGCACAGATCCATTTGAAAAACAGACTCCTTATCAAACACATTCTTTCCCCTAAATCAAATTACTTATTTATTCAGTTTTATTTTCCTTCTTGTAAATGGAATAATTAGAAATTTTGGTAAATAAACATATTTGATTTCTTGCTGAGAGCTAAATAAGAAGATTGATACTACTATATCCTAAACACGAGGCTAAAGCTAACATCCACTTAGCATAGCTTGGCATAAAGACTGGAAACAAGGGGGGGCTTAACGCCTGCCAGCACCTCTATAGCGCGCTATTAATTTGTTTAATTTGTACAAAAATCAAAGTGTAAAAATGACAATTTGCCATTTTGCGGGGTTTTATGTGTCGGGACTGTTTCTTGGCTCTGAGCAGTTGCCAGGCAACCGGCGGAGACTCCAGCAAGTAACTGCTCCCGGCCAAGACATACTCTGGCACAATACACCCCATAAAACTACAAACTGACATAATTGCTTGGTGAATTTTGTTACCGTTTGACGAAAACGGGCTAACCGTTTCGCCCTGTTTGTAGCGCCACGATAGGTTAACCCGGCTCCTGGCTGTGGCTTTATATTAACGGCGCAGACTTTGGATTGATATTCAATCCTCTCATCTAACTGTCCACTCTAAAACTAAGAACTACCCCTTTAAGCTCATATTTGACATTTCTTTGCCGTCCATTGATTGGTTGCGACTTTAGAAAGTCAGGGCTCCTCCTCTACCTCCTTTCATCTCCGTCCTTTCTGACCTTCTCATCAAACATATCAACCGCCGCCGACACACACACACACACACACAGAGATTCCTCTGATAAGGAGCTCTCTAGAGTCTTGTGTTAGCCTCTTCTCTCTTTGTGTCATGCTATGAAAGGGATAATGAAGATATCACAGTGTAATAGCCCTTGGGTATGTCTGCACCTGCTCACTGCTGCAAATCAGAATGATCTTGTGTCTCTAATAGTTCTCTTCAAAGGTGCATCCTTCAGCCTTTGTCCCACTCGTATATGAGATTTTTTTCAGTCAATTTATGTTGTTTTGGGGTTTCTTTTTTTTGTTTGTTTTAAATCTTAACGCCGCCGTTCGAATTTTACAATTAGAAATATATCCGTTTGTGCAACACGCCACACTCTGCTGTGCCACAGGTATTTGGCACCACATCCCCGTGTTTACCGATGAGTCCATGCACAGCAGGTGAGCGTGTGCATCTGCGTTGTGCATATGCATGTACGGGTGCTGGCCCGGGGAACAGTGTGTTATGACTCCAGCAGAGCGACGGCGTGTGAAGCGTTGTAACGTGTGTGCGAGGAGGAGATGCCAGCGCCACGGCCCCCCTCTCTTGGCCAGGCTTCCTGACTCAGCGCTTCCTCCCTCAGCTCGTTGGCCCAGACACAAACTTCCTGGCAGGGCTTCAGTGCGGATGCTCTAACCTCATCGCTGCCCCCCCCTACAGACCTGCCTCCAGACAGCTCCTTTGATTATCCAGCCGCTTGTCATCTCAACTCCATACGACCAGCAGTTGATGTCTTCTTTCAACATCGCGTCTGATTGTCCGACATACACTCACACACACTGTCCTCAGCTTCTACAATCTGATGAAAGATACCTCTCCAGTTTTTTTCAGAGGATGGGCTGGTAGAGAGGAGTTTGCAGATAATGTAGCTGAGGCAATCCTGCTCATGCTGTCAAATTGTAAAGTACTGTACGTTGGCAAGATGCAGCTCGTGCTGTGTTCCAATCCCTATTTTTGTTTGTGCATCCCAATTTCATGCTTGAGTAAACGCATATCAGTTCTAGATTGGCTTGTCACCTGTGGTTGTATTAACATATAGATGGAAATGTATTTAAATCTAATGGTGAAAGCTGGTGCTTCACCAGGGCAAGGCTGGCTGGGGCAAGTCCAAACTGGTAGATTAGGACATTGAAAAGTCTACAGTGTGGATGGGAGATTGGATGTCTAGGATTAGAGCAGCATTAATGCTGATAATATTGTCTTTATTAATTGCAGCCAGCAGTGAATGCTGTGGTTATGAAAGCTAAATGTTTTAATAGGCTGAGGGGAATAAAATAATTAGCTACAGCGGTGGAAAGAAGAATTTAATAACCAGCAGCATTTTTTAGAGTCATTTAGGATTTGCCTTTTGCTATATTCAAAATTTTCTGGTTGTACATTTTACCTGAAATTTAATTCGATTTTCATGTGTTAAGGCGATTTTAGGTTGTTGAGCTGTATAGAGTTTATTGGACTTTTTCTCCTTTGCATTTACAAATACTGATCAGGACAAAGGCTATACCTAACTTTTAATTTTTAATCATCAGATTATTTTCTCCATTAAACGGTATTGATGTGATTTAGTAGTGCACTTCTATTAAATTTGGCTTTATGGAAGTGGGTTTTAGTGGTGACAGAATTAAAAAACAATGCAGAAAAATTCATGGAGCCGAGGCCAAGATATGCCTCTATTCTGATATACCGGAATCCTAGGAATTACATTTATATCGAGTGGTTCCCCACTGCACAATTTATGTGCACTGCCAAAGAACTTTGGCAGTGCACAGAGCAGTATGCCATTAATGTAGCAGGACAGAAAGTAAGGGTGGTTAGTTTAGGGTTGGTTGTGTGATATGAGTGAAGGTCATCTGATTTTCATGCAGGGAACTGGAATTCAAGTTTCATTTTGGTCCTGCAATTAATCTCCACCTTTTTATAACCCGTAACCAAAATCTTCCACAGACAATTCTCACCTAACTAGCTGCTGCACATACTGGAGCATTTAGCAGCTCAAAAGTCAGGTATTTCCCTCAGGAGTTAGTCAAGAGCAAAAAGAGAGCCAAAAGACAGAGGGAACCTACCTTCTTGAGGTGGACACAAATTTAACGCCAAATGAACGCTAACATTGCTCCATAACTAATGGATAATTAAATAACAGCTGTCTGCTAACATGTTTTTCACATCATATTAGAAGGTGACAATATATCTGTGTTGTGTTTATAGCCTGTTCATCCCCCAAGTACCCAAAATATCAGTCATTCTAGGTTTAACCATGTATTGTGGTTACCTAACCCTAACCAAACCTAAACCATAGTTTATTTGCCATCACAAGGATCTTTCCATACCATTGATACCATGTACAGATTTTGTGCAAATGATCAAATGATGTGCATAATCATCCAATATCGACATTCTTGTCTTGATTCTTGATTCTTTTTTCTGTCAGTTAATCAGGTCATTCTAAGATTTCGTTCAACATTTAAGGAAATACAATTCAACTATTGCTTTATAACGATGCTTGAATAAATATGTTCGGTATATAGCACAAGCTAGTCCAGTGTTTTGTTTTAAATTCAGATTTCGCAGGTGATGGTGGATTTTTCCATCAATCTGCATCCCAGGCATCACTTGTTTACTTGATTGTATAATCCCATATCCTAATATCACAAGGTGTAACTCTCAGCCTTAATACCATTATTATCTGATAAACCACCATCCTGGTGACTATTAAACTCCATTATAATGTCGCTGTGTGTGTGACCGTGCCGTGTGTGACCTCAGCAGTGAGTATGCTGCCATCCGTTGCTGTGCCTCCCCTTTAGTCATTGAACATTGATTTTTATTAGCATTTTTTATCATAGTGCTCTAATGATCACTGCAGGGCTTGTTAAAAGCAAGACCTTGTCACTTGTTCTATTGCCAGTCTGGCTCGTCTGTGCAAGAGTTTGATAACAGGATAATGTGAGTACAATCACATTCTTATCCGTCTTTTCCTTTTTCTGCATCAGCAGCATTATAAAGTGCACCAAATTTCTTTATTTCCTGTTTACTGATGTGGGCACAAATGTGCGATTAGGATGCAGGTATGGATGCATAGGCGTTCAGTTAAGGGTTGCAGGCATGTGGGTGGATGTGCTCATGCATCTGCTACTGTGCATGCTACTCCTACCTCAAGGTCAGTGCTGGGTCTCTGTGCTGATTGGATTTAGAGAGAATAGCAGGGAGTGCAGCCTGCAGAAAGAGAGGAAATCTTCCACTAGACACATGGTAGGCTTTTGAGACAAGGGGCAACTGGGCACAGACATGCAAATGGTGCCCCACCCCTCCTAAACTGGCGAAAGACACTCAGACTGAAAGACATACAAAACATTACAATTGATATTGTCCCATTGTGGTTGCGTCATGTCGTTTGTAGGCATGTCGTTTGTGCTTTTGTATATTTGTGGTTGATTTTTGGTCAATTTGTGTGTCATTGTGGTTAATTTGCCTCTCTTTGTAGTCTTTTTTTATGCCTCTTTGGGGCCTTTTGTGTTTCTTAGTGGTTCTTATATGTCTCTGTGTTTTATGCATCTATTAGTAATTGGATTTCCCTTTCCAAAAAAAAATGTGGACAGTGACTCTACAGTAAACAGAGGCTCTGATTCAGGGGCCCAAGGTATCCAGTAGGCCCATTCAGTAATCCATCCGTGACAAGACACAGACAATGAATGCAGGGAGACAACTTGGCAGACTGCTTTCCATCTATGCCCATCTTGCCCAGTCTGTATCCTAGGAGAGATAACAGCCCAAGCATTCAGTCATGCCACACTTTTCACCCACAGAATTAGGTCTCATTTTTCTGGCTCAGCATCTCTGGGACTAAACCTGTCTGTTGTTTGGCATCAGCAGCGGGGAAGGTCTGGTGAGCACACAGAGGACACAGTATCAGTCATTACCCTGATGACTTTTTAATGGCTGTCTGATTGGTTTCGGCCAGAAATGACATGCCCCTGTCCCGTTCCGTTTACTTGTGTTTACACATGAGCCAATCCATTTCCCACCACGTAAACGTGCGCTGATGTTACTGTGAGGCCTTTTTTAACTGGGTGATCTCTTTGCGGAGAGCTTTTTATTCGGGTCTGTCATGCTCCGCTCTCATCTGCACCGATGATGACTCAGGGATATGTGTGTGCATGTGCATGTAGGGGTGGGCACTGCTCTTCTCTCATCTCTGAACCAGTGAGTGAGATGAAGCCTGACACGGTGCCCACTCGCCTTCCTCTGGGTGTCAGTCACATTGAGCCATGCGTCGGGGCCCCTCAGCAGGAGGCCCTCATTGTGAAAGGGGCTGCTGAGTGGGCTCCTTACTTTTACCCTCCACCTCCCCGCTGGGTGACAAGAAGGCCGGGCATGAACTCATCGGATTGCTTTCTTAATGCATGTTGATGTTTGGGTGATCTCTTTTTGTTTCCTGATGGTAATGTCCAAGTGGAGGAACTTCACTGTGCATATGGACAGTTTGACATTTGGCTAGCAGCAATTTTCACTTGTTTTTAAATTCATTTAATGAGCATTTTGGGGCCTACATGAGATTTGTAGAGGTAGAAGATTGAGCTGAGAGAACTGCTTTGCGAGACATGTTTATATTAAGATTGGATTATTTTCATTATGGATTAATCTGCCATTCTCTTTCTTCATTTTACATTATTGTTTGGTCTATAAAATGTAAAAAATAGTTTAAAAAAACAAAAACAAAATGCCCAAAGTTTTGGTTTGCCCCACAGTCCAGTACCCAAAGATATGCAGTTAACCATAATGTGGGCCAAGGAAAGACAAGCAAATACTCACATTTGAGATGCAGGAACCATCAAATGTTTGGCTTTTTGCTTGTAAAATGCCTTAAACATATAATCATTTAATGCAGATTAATTTGTTGATTGACTAATCAATCGGCAATTTGAGTTGTAGTCAAAATGAATGGAAATAACAACTATTCATTATTGTTTTTAAAAACCCCTGATTGTTTGAAAATAAGTGCACAAAAATGATGATAATCGCATTAAAATTTCCTTGTTTTTATCAAGTGCCAATGCAAAACATTTGCCGATTCCAGTATTGCTGTTTTAAATAGTAAATTTAATTCTTTAGGGTTTGTTGGTTGCGCCAAACAATAAACATGTCTTCTTGGAAACTGACTGACGTGTTCCACTAATTTTTTGACATTTGATAGACAAAACCATTAATAATCAGGAAAATAATCAACGGATTCATCAATAATGATAATACCCATTAGTTGCAGTCCTAATTGAATTATCAAACAAAATGAGATGAAATTAATCAGGCAATGTTAATAGATGAGCTTGATTGATGCCCAGCAATTTTATTCATACTTTATTTGTCACGCTGTTGTTCATTCCATGAAATATATGATTTTGCAAGTATACTCATGCATGCTTATATATGAGAATTAATGTGAGCAACTGCACTTATACTCGGTGGTACAATTCAGAACATTATATTAACTGGGGAGGTATTTATCGCAATAGTAAGAAATAATGTATAGTGGTATTAATTTTGTCCGTACTCAGCTGTAGATACACAAAAGTCAGGTTGAAACAATAAAGAAAGTGATGTAAGAGGACACTGAGTTTATTCTGAGCAGTCTGTAGGCAGACAGAGAAAAAGCTTTAACCCCCCACAATGTCTTCCCCCTGGGACTCTCTCCTGCCAGGATACAACCTGCCCTCCCTCGCACTATTGATGTGTCCATGACTCTGTGCTGTGCTCTGACATTGGCCCCCACTAATGGCTCAGTCTCTTCACTGGTCAGCAAGCAAACAAGACGGTAAAGGTAGATCTTGTTTGGTTCCCTGCTCATAAATCTGACATACAAAGGTATGTGCAAAATGGTAAAAGAAATTGATTTCAGGAGAATAATATATAATCAGCCTTATTTTAACACTAAAATCAGAAAAGGATCAACATTTAAGACATTGTTCAGTTTTACTCAGGCTACTGTCTAAGATTTACATGTGTTGCCCTTGTAGGAGGCCTCATTTTTATAGACAAGTGTCCACCTCATTACAGTGAACATGGAGGGTAACATTTAAAATGGCAGCTCAGTGGAGGTCATGGCACATCCACAGTCTGTAGCCGAGCAGCACAATGATGGAGACACAGACAGTGTAGTAAATCTGCATGGGTTGTCCAGGGCAAAGGTGTGGGAGAAAAAAGGCATTCTCACCAGTGAAAGTCAAATTAGAAAGAGAGATTTCTTTCTCAGACTCAGTCTGGCTTAGGTCCAGGAGTCGGGCCACTGCCAAGCACATACCACTGGCCCTAAAATGGCAGAGCTGGGTGAGGATTCAGAACTTACTCCCAAAACCCACGTTTTTAATCACTGGCTTTGATTGAAACATTGACCGTCAGCTTGAGTTGCTTGACCTCAGAGACTGAGCATGACTAAATATAACTAAAGAAATGGCCTTTCAACGGCAATAATTAATCAAACTTTTTTCCTCTCACAATTGATGTAGGCTTCTCTTGGGCCAAGTGATAATCCTGTGCATCATCCATCACAAATTCATCAAAACTGGATTAGGGGTGAAGTAGTTTCAGGGTTTGAAACTTTTAATTTTAATTAATGAATTGCCATTAGGCTGATCAGGGAAATGTTTTTAAATGCCTGATAATCTTCCCGAAAACGCACCATCCTTCCAAATTTGTGCAAATTTGACCCATTAGACTAGTTAAATAAATGATGGCTGGATTAGTCTTATTATGAGTTGTCGCCTTTTCTGTGTTTGAGTTTTTAACATTTAATTACAGAGCAACTATCAGGCCAATTAGTATAATTTTAGGAGAGAAAACATTGTTAAACAAGGCTCTGCGAGGCTGTACGTAGCTAAATGCTAGCATAAGCATGCTCACAATGGCAATGTTAAAATGCTGAGGCTAGCAAGTATAATGTTTCACATGTTCAACAGCTGAGGCTGAGGGGAATGTCATTAGTTTTGCAAGTATTTGGTCATAAATCAAAATATTGAACAAAGTAAATGTTCAGCCTGATGATGGTATTAGAGGGGAAGTCAAGAGATCACCAGTCTCATTAGGATAAATTGTCTAAGAATAATTAATGTTGTTCCATCCAGAAGAGACTGGATATAGGAATACTTTGTTTCATTGCTAGCTTGGCTTCATCCTTTTAAATTTCATTAGTTGGGATATAAGTGATTAAGCAATTTTACATTAAAAGATTTTGCTTTTAAGAAAAGTGCTGCATTTAGACACAGTGTTGTTTTAAAAGACTGCAGCGCAAAGAATGATTTTATGGTCATGACATGCCTTTATGGATGAAAGTCTAAAACTATAAAATGCAGCAGCTATAAGGACAACTTTGCTTTTCTAAATCACGTGACGAGCATACAAAAATCTCCACAATAAAATAAATAGCATTTTTATTGGATTAAAACCATGTTGAGAGTTTTCTTGTCCAACAAGCCCTCTGAGGCCTCTACCTCCATTGTTGTGTCTGGCAGATGATGAAATGATCTGCGTGGAAAAGGGTTTACAGAGCTTTGATTGAAGTCTGATAAAAATGACACCTCTTGTTGGGTATGTTAGTAAATCCCCTGCTGACTGTCACGGGTCAGGCCAGATATGAATAATGTATTGGGAGTCATCTGACTGAGAGGCTGGTTAAAGGTGTCGCTCCCTCTAATGACAGCAAACAAACTCTCTCCCTGACATTTCCAAGGAAAGTGGGTGGGTGGAGGGTAAAGACAGAGATGGAGGAAGAGTTTGATGTAGGCTTTCAATCCAAAGTACTCACTCAGTTTGTTTGGCCTACCAAATGTGATGAAACGTACAAGATGGCCTCATCATTATTGCATATTGTGACTGGCGAGGCAGCTGCATGGTAAACACAACTGTTTGCAATTGGATTAGATAGTTTTGTAGCATCTGTCTGTCATCCACTGACAGAAAACCCCTCGATCATTCAGTGGACACCCTCACAGTAGATGAGCCGTGGAGCGGACATGGAAATAAGGAACAGCATTGGTCTTGTATTGGTAGTGTTATTTTAAAAACTGTTATGAAGATGTTTTTGTTCCAAGATGGCCCAGATGTTGCAATCCTGAAGAGGTAGAGGAATAAGTGTCCAGGGATTAAGGTGATCACACAGTTGTTTAAAGTAATATTAATTCAATCGACAACAATTTAAGAAAACTTTTCATGCAATCCACATTAAAACATCTTATTTTCTCTATATTGACCCTAAACTGTTGATGTTTTGAACATTATGATACTCATTCTGTAGAATTTAATTTTTGACTGCACTTTCCTATTTAAATCCAGTAAGAAGACAATGATTGTTATCACTAAAGGAGCATAACTTCCAGTCTGCAACTTATACTTGATCTGATTAAGACTGCAGCATTTTGCCCTTGGGCGATGTCTGTAGCCTTGCATGGAGACAAGATAACCTGATCTCCACTCATCTCTAGCTCAGGGTCCAATTTAGCAGCTCAAAAATATGAATAAATCTAACACTCCATAATTGAATTCTTCAAACAGGCCAGATTTTCAAGGTTAGGCACAAATGCAAATTCATTTTCAGCCTGAACAATGAAAAGCCATTTTCATTGATCCTAAAGAGGAAATATGTTAGGCAGCAGGGAAAGGCAAAGATTTTTTTTTTTTTAATTTAAAGGATAATTAACAGTGTTTGTAGTAAGATTCATACTCACTCAGAGTCAACAATGTACTATATGTAAATGCCAAATGGCTATTGTCCCAAACTATATTATTACTTTAATCAATTGCCCCTGTTTTCTATTTTCTTCGTTGTATGTGTGATATATACTGAAAAAAAAAGAGCTATAGAAATTTAATTATTGTTCACACAGCTCCATCATCCCCAGCAACATACTAGCCAAAAACCAGGCTTCTATCAATACTTGTCCTATTCGGCCTTCGAGAGATGCCTAGAATGATAAATTCCATTAATTGTTTGGAGGGTTAGTTAGTATTTATTTGGCATGGTTTCCCTAATTATTTCTCTGGACGTGTTTTGTCTTGTGCATAATTCGCCATTCCTCAGGGACAGTGTAGTGAGTGGGTGTGCTGAGAGAGCTGGCTAATGGGAGGGAGATGGCAATGAATACCAATGCTCAAACCAGTAAGTCCTTGCAAAGACCAGACACTGTGTTTGTTGTGTGTGCGTTTGTGTGCGTTTGTGTGAGTTTGTGTGCGCGTGTGTTTGTCTGTGTGCGTGCATGTCTGTGTGTACATTTGTGTTTTTTTTGTGCATGGTTGCACATCACATATGCGCGTGTGTGTGTGTGTGTTTGCTCTGTTTGCTGCTCTATCCCCACTCACATCCCGTCTGGATCGAAACCCTGCCCTTCCTGTGCTAAAATAAACCCACCTTGAGGACATTGAATGTTACACCTTTTGATTTTTCACTGACTTGTGTCGACCAGCATACATGCAGGGAAGGACTTTGTCCAGTGCAAGTAGACTTAAGATCAAAATGAGCATAATATAATACCTGCTGTAGGATGTAATTATTCAGAATTTGTTTTAACAATATTCATACCTCTACTTTTAAATTTTAGCGTCAATGTCAGAGTATTGACATTGTTATGTGATTGAATATTATAAATTGATTGAGTTAGTTTAGTTCAATTAATTTTGAGCATGAATATTTGACCAAAAACACATGAGAAAGTCTATATGTATTTTATGTATTTTAGTGTTCATTTTTAAAGTAGCATGGAGGTATACATAGCATTGACCAATGGCAAATACCAAAGATAACTTCCAGAGAACCTCTTTTGATGGCAATTTGTGAAAATACACACAGTTCATGTACCATGGCTGCATTTCTGATCCAATTCATAAACCGTTTCACCTTGGGTTTTAGATGATCCCATTCATCATCCATTTTGAGCTCTGTGGTTAGGACGTTACACATATTGATCTCCTGAAGAGAGAGATGACTTCTGTCCAAAGGACTTTTTATGAAATGATACTTCTCAGTTCCACATTGATGCACTAAGACTCCTTCGGGTTTTATCATGTCACCAAGCACCTTAAGAGTCCTATCATATCAATGTATCTACGGATAAGCTTAATGTTGGTTCTTATGAAATAATCAAGCCTTTGTATATTTAGTTGAGGAAGCAATCATAAAACTCCAGAACAGCTATTAAATGGACCTTGTAGAGGGAAAGCCCCCTCAACTGCTGAATCTCAAGAGTTATCATGATTATTTTCTTGCTAGAATGGCATTAATGAGATAACCTTCTAATCCAAAATTTTTACTAAAAATATATAGCAATATTTTGTAAGGTTTGATACAATATGATGATTAAGTCCTTTCTTTTTTAACCTTTTCTCTCTCCATCCATCACTTTCTCTTTCAGCTCATAGTGGAGAAGACCACAGACTTCCCCTCTGCTGAGTTCTCTCTGGTGGAGGATGTGGCTCTGCACTTCACCTGTTTGATGGACAGGCTGAACGAGCAGCGTCTCTTCCAGCCTGACCTGTGTGACGTTGACATCGTTCTGGTGCGTCAGCACAGCACTTTCCCAGCCCACAAGGGTGTGCTTGCAGCATACAGCCCTTTCTTCCACTCCCTTTTCGCCCAAAGCAAACAGCTGCGGCGGGTGGACCTCTCATTGGACGCCCTGACCTCACAGGGCCTGCAGCAAATCCTCAACTTCATTTACACCTCCAAACTGCTTGTGAGCAGCCGCACTGTCCGTGACGTGCTGAACGCAGCAGTCCTGCTTCAGATGAGCGACATCGCAGCCTCCTGTCGCGACCTCATCAGCAGCCACTCACTGAGAACCACCTGTGCAGAAATGGCCAATCAGGAAGGGCTCGGCAGCGGTGACCCATCTGCTGTAGCGATTCCCCAGAGCCAGCTGTACAGGGAGATCAAACAGGAGTCAGAGCTAGGCAGGGTGTACACGAGGGAGGGCAGCAGCCCATTTTCTGTTAGAGTGGAGGAGGCAGGAAAGACACCCTCCCAGCAGAAGCAGTACTACCAGAAAGAGGAGGCGACGGGGGGCGGGGCTGGGACGGGGAGCGGGGCCAGCACAGGTGCTTTGTGCAAAGTAGAAGGCAATGGAGAGGAGTCAAAGACCGTGGATAGCCACTCCTCCTTCAACAGAGATCAGATCATTGTTGAAGTCAACCTCAACAACCAGACCCTTAATGTGTCAAAGGGATCAGAGGGAAAATCAGCAACAGCCACAGAGACAGCCAACATGTTTGGTCGTTGCCATGACGACGATAGAGATTCAGAGGATAATGAGGATAATGAGGAGAATGAGGTTGAGAATGACGATGCAGGGGATGCGTATGAGGATGACCTGAAGAGGGGAGACATACTGGGGCAGAGCAGTGAGGAGGAGGATGAAGAGGAGGATGAAGAAGAAGAGGAGAACACCCTGAACATTCCAGGCTTGGAGCAGACAGCCATGATGGATCGACCTCGACGGGGCACCAGAGCCTTAGCCATGGCGGGAACTACTGCCTCCATGCGGCAGACGCTGGTGGAGGCCACACTAGCCAACCAGCGGACAGGAGGGAAGAGGACTCTGGATGCAGAGGCCCTGGGGCAAAAAGTGAGGTTGGAGGAGAAGCAACATTTTCCATGTAAGAAATGCCCTCGCGTCTTCAACAACCGCTGGTATCTGGAAAAACACATGAACGTCACTCACAACCGCATGCAGATCTGTAATAACTGCGGGAAACGCTTCTTGCTGGAGAGCGAGTTGCTGTTACACCAACAGACTGACTGTGAGAAGAGCATCCAGGTATGGTTCAGCCACGATGATGAAAGACACCCCCCCCCCCACACACACACACACAGATACAGACACATATTTTAAAATCCCAGTTTCTTTTCCTCAGCGTTTACAGTTTCACTACATTATTTAAAACAGCAAAATTTAGCTGCAGAATTAGCTCATTTCAAAGTCATGCCAAAATTGGTTGTTTTGATTTTGGGGTGGAAGTGAATCAGTGCAAACTTTTTGTATCAAGTTCAGCAAAATTGTGCCATTAACCATTATTAAGCCGTCTCAACGGTGCTGACCTTTGAGGGAATGGAAAGCTTTGAGAGTGGAAAATATATGACACTATTGTAGCTTATTAGTTGTGTTGCACCATTCACTTTTCCATGTAACCCTCTCCTGCTCCACAGAAGAAAAATGTTTCGGATAGTTATAAGACAGAAGTCAGTGGTACAAATGCATCTTTTTGATAAGATGATAAGATGTAGGTGTCCACAGGCAGCGTGAGAGGCAATTATTCTAGTGAATAGGATGCATAAGGATTCACTTATGCATCCTATTCACTCAAGAGCTCGAACTTTAGTCTTTTCTTAAAGACTGAGAGTTATTCTGCATATGAAAGGTCTGATGTGACCGAGCTTTTACAGTTACAATTTGAGCTACATACTTTTTTCTTCCATTAGCTTTTCCTCTCAGGCTACATACACACTACCCTTCCCTTCTAACTGGGGGAGCTAGTTGGGGTTCTTGACTATAAAGCAAAATTAAATTATTAATAATGAATAATAATTACATCAATCCACATTAAGCAATGTTTTAATTTAAGAACTGATATTTCTTCTACATGCAAATCCAAGAGACAAGAGTCAATATCAGTGAAATAAAACGTGATTTTGGTGGGTTTATAGCATTATTAGTGCAGCTTTTCTTATTATTTTGCAAGGCCATAATTGTTATGGCAGGTACAGTGACCAGTTTTAGCCCCTGACTTCATTATGCCACCCTCACCTCTGACGCAAACTTATTCTCTTTGTTGTACAGGTAGTTACTCTTTATTATTATTCAGTCACTAATTAGTATATGCACAGTTGCCATCATTTAAATATATTAAAACTGATCAGAGTCAGTCACTCAGTCAATATCTTTCTCAGTTCCTCCATTATTACTCCTCCGCAGAGAGCAGCTGAACTCCTGCTGTGGTTTTGAAGATCGTTTGCTGCTTTAATCTACTGAGTCTAATTGCTTTTTTTTTTTTTTTTTTTTTTTTGGTACAGAGCATGTTCAAGTATCTGTGTAAGCACACACAAATGGATTGTACTTGTAAAGACTTCCAGATAAGGACTCCAGATTGTCTGTTCCAGATAAATTTTTTTTTTTTCTTTTTTAAAGTGTGTAACATGTGGCAAGGCCTTCAAGAAGCTGTGGTCATTACATGAGCATAACAAGATCGTCCATGGCTACGCTGAGAAGAAGTTCTCCTGTGAGATCTGTGAGAAGAAGTTTTACACTATGGCTCATGTCAGGAAGCACATGGTCGGTGAGTGGCGGTAAAATCAACGATCCTAGTTGATCACTTTGTGGCCATGTGTTACTTTACGCTTCCTTTCCTACATCCCACTGATTGTTGTGCAGGATTTGTTTTGGGTGTTGCTTTCCTCTTCCACTTTTTGGGAAGATAAGCATCTTATTTCCCAGGCGGGTTTACCACATTCCTTGTCTCTCTATCCATGTTTCTAAAGCTAAAGGAGGGTCAGTAGAAAATACTCTATGGCACTGAGTCCTATTTATTCCTCCTAAGCAAGCACCCTGAGACTTTGATGTAAAAACTTCCCCTTATTTACTAGAGGGGACACATTCATAGTCTTAAGCATCACTAGCTAATGACAAAGCATTTAATTTTTTAATTGCTATTTGAAGGAAGCAGTTTGCTTATTTGCCCTCTCGCTGCTATGTTTAGTGCCTCAATATTAAATACCATTCATGGACCTTGTACTGTGTGTGTGCGTGTGCATGCGTGCGTGCGTGCGTTCCTGTGTATGTGTGTGTAGCCCATACGAAGGACATGCCGTTCACCTGTGAGACGTGCGGGAAGTCGTTCAAGCGCAGCATGTCCCTGAAGGTTCACTCTCTGCAGCACTCGGGAGAGAAACCCTTCAAGTGTGAGGTTTGAGCTCCTTTTATATGCTGCCGCCCTCTACTTCATTCACACGAAGAGTTTTGTTCCGAACTTATATAGCCACCAGTTTAAAAAACCTTAAATTTGTTGAATAATTGGCGTCTGGGATGTTATCTGCATTTTACCAGTCTCTCTGGCCTTTGCTTGTACAATTCTCATTTCACAAGCAAACGGCAAACAGATCAAAGAAAACAATTATTATAGTTATTAAATCATATTAGCTCTCTTTAAATACAGGGACCTCATTAGGCAGTTTAACTGTGACTATTGATTGGTCTATTACTATTTGTTTCTGGCATCGTTCTCACTCCAAACCACACTCTAAATGATTAGTCCCCCTACTTTGTGAATGTGGCTGTAGCTTTTGCTAGATTCACATGACTTGGGAACATTTGATTGGATAAGTGAGAGTGACTCAAGTGCTTAAAAGAATAGTTATAAATATTGTATGGTTAGCCTAGCTTAGCATAAAAGCTGGAAACGGAGAGAAACAGATTCTTTGTTACTGCACAGACATGTGAGTGGTATCCATCTTTTCATCTTACTCTTAGCAAGAACGTGAATGCTGAAAAATGTCAATAATTCCTTTGAAGAAAAGTCTTTTGAAATTTTCTTTTGTTTCGAGCCATTTGATGGTTTGAAAATCCACAACAGCTGTTTTCTGAACAGTCTGAATACTTTTGAAATCAAAATGATTCTCACATTTTATAGTTATATAACTCAACATGTGTAATACTGATAGTATTGCTTAAATTTCTCAGCCGGGCCAAAAAATAAGCAGCGGTGACTTAGTAAAACATTTCAGTTTATTACTGAGATCTGTCAAAACGCGTACACAGAAACAGATTCTCGTAGCTAAGATTCAAATTAAATTTGTCCCAGGAGGGGCTCACATTTCTGAATGTCATCTGTTTCTTTCAAGACTGCAACTTTAATACCAACAAGTACTATTTTTGACTACTTGTTCTAAAAAAATTTGCCATTTCAGAACTGCAGCGAGCGCTTCCAGTATAAATACCAGCTGCGTTCCCACATGAGCATCCACATTGGACACAAGCAGTTCATGTGCCAGTGGTGCGGAAAGGACTTCAACATGAAACAGTACTTTGATGAACACATGAAGACACACACTGGTTAGTCGTTCCTTGCTGTGTTTTTGTTAATTTTTTAAGGGTGTAATGATGCTGAATCACAGAGCAGCAACACATGTCTTACGACTGGAAAAACTTCACAGGCATATAGCTCTTTGTGTCCCTCTTTCTGCAGGAGAAAAGCCGTACATCTGTGAGATCTGTGGGAAAAGCTTCACGAGCCGGCCCAACATGAAGCGCCACCGCCGCACCCACACTGGAGAGAAGCCGTACCCCTGCGAGGTGTGTGGCCAACGCTTCCGCTTCTCCAACATGCTCAAGGCCCACAGGGAGAAATGCTTCCGTGTCAGCAACCCCATGGTTACAGATGGCAACAACCCCTTGGGCCTTGATCAGCCCCTGGCCTCACCAACTGTGGACTCCTCCGGTCAGGTCCAACTGGGGACAGCGCTTCCTGCCACGTCTGTTACCACACCCACTGCTGCCTCTAGCCCCCACCCTCTCCATGGCACCCAGCTTTCTCTCCCCCTGCTGCACCCCATGGGGGGGCTGCCTCCCACCCCTCATTTACCCCCACCACCTCCCCTGTTCTCTGCTGGTAGGATGAACTCCAACAACTAACAAATTTCTTTAGCATTGAATGCACTTTGTTACTTTTGTTCTACTATTTTTGTTTTTTTTTTGCAGCAGCAGAAGAGTGATGCACCTCTGTGACATTTACACAGAGGCGAAAAAACTGATGGAAGGCTACAAGGAGGCCTCATTAAAAAAACACACGTACACCTACCACAATTAGAGTTATTTTTTACTCTGTTGAATACAATAGATAACCTCAGTGTCCAGTAGGACTTGTCATCATCACTCTTCTCCCTGTGAGTTTCACAACACTGTCCTGGTTCCATTCTGGATTTTACTGACACCACACACATCTCTCCAGAGCCTTGCACAATGCATTGATTGTAGCATATTTTACAAAATGGGGGGAAGAGTTTCTGAAATCTTCACTTATAAAGGGGGGGGGGGGTCATCTGTCAAGTGAGAACCATACTATGATGAGTAAAAAAATGTTTTATTTTCTGTTCTCTGCCAAGATGTAGCGAGTGGTTCTGGTTCTGACCCAGCAATAACCAAATGTTGATTTGTCTTTGAGCATATACACGTATATGGCATTGCCAATAACCAAATCCTGTTAGCTCACCTGCTATAGTTAGGTAATGTTATACAGCATTTATAATCGATCCTGCACCTTACATTTAACTATAGTGATATTTAAAATGTACTCCTAATTGTCTTCATTTTTATAATAGTGATAGTGTGTAATTCGTGGCACGTTAACGTCAATTTGTAAGGCCATAAGAGAAGTTGTGGCGCATGGAGATTGAACCATGCAATGCAATGTGTTTTGTTTGTGACAGTGTGTATATTTGTGTGCGCGCGCGTGTGTGTGTGTGTGCGTGTGTGTGTGTGTGTGTGTGTGTGTGTGTGTGTGTGTGTGTGTGTGTGTGTGTGTGTGTGTGCGTGTGTGATATGAAGCAGGGATGAGAAGTGAGAATACTCAGATCTACATGTACATTCAGCTAAATAATGCTTGAACTTCCCCAAATCAGGAGATGGAGTAAATTGTTGACCCTCATCTTTTGCTTACATTAAGCTAGCATGCTCCTCTCCTGTAGATCTGGCTTTGAGACATTATGGCACTTTTCTGTGACTTGTTAGTGAAACCTAATGTACTCAGACCTACAGTATATTTGTAGGTTAAATGCTAATGTTAATGTTAACTTACAGCTCATTGCCCAACTAAACCCAGTCTGTGTAATAAGTTTGCAGAATACCATCAGTGTAGAGATAATAATAATAATCACAAAAACTTGCTTATGTAGCTCATTAAGTGTGTACATGTCATCAAAATATATATTGTGAAATTAATAACATTATATTCCAATGCCTAAATCGCCTAAAGAACACTGACAGTGATTACTTTTGCCACAATAGAGCTTATCACTACAAGGGCTCCTAACTGTTGCACCAATATTACTGTACAAAATAATCAACCGTGATAAAGTTAGGGACATGCAATAATATAATATGGTGTGATACCCCTCAAAAGTTAGTGGCTCTGTGTGCACTTTCAACAAGTGTTTGTCATAAATCTACCGGAGTAGAACTAAATAAATTTTAATCAAGTCCTTGTCATAAAAAAAAAAATACTTTAAGGAGTAGTTCAACCTTTTAAAAATATACTCTTATTTGCTTTGTTGCCAAGAGATTAGAAGGTCAATATCATCCGCATCCCTGTCCATCAAATATGAAGCTACATATTATCTTAGTCTTATCGTGCAGAGTGGCAGCAGTTGGCCTGCCTCTTGCCAATGGTGAAAACCATCCACCCACCAGCACTTCTAAAGCTAATTAATGCTCCACCTTGTGTGTTGAACCCATACGAAAAAGTGTAAAACAAGAATTTGTGGTTCTATCATGAAAAGGGAGCTAGTCACTGAGCTTCAGCAGTGCTGCTATGTGGGTTTTAAATGGAGTTGTGCTGTAGGCTAATTTTGTTACATTAGTGCTGAGCCAAGTTAGCTGTTTCTACTGTTTCCAGTCTATATGCTAAACAAAGCCAACTAGTTGCTACCTGCATCTGAATATTAAATAGACGGACATGAGGGTGGTATCAATCTTCTCATCTAACTCTCGACTAGATAGCGAATAGACGTAATTCCCGAAATCTCAAACTGTCTTTTGAAATCTGACATTTCAAACAGTTGTTTTTTTTTATCCAAGAGGAGAGTCTGTGCACTATTGATGCACTCCTGCTCACTTTATCTCTAGCTAGCCTCCTGGTAGTGTAGCATTAACCTGTAAATATCGTTAAGACCTGTTTTCTTCCTCGTGATTAATTCCTCATGTTTACATTTGGAGAGTCAGTCGAATGTGCCCCCACACGTGTCTTGGCCGGTTCTAGCGGAAGTTGGAATTTGTGGATTAAGCTTTTGTAAATGTAATAAGCTGTTACTCGTTTTTATTTAAAAGACAGATTCGAGCACCTTAGTGTAATCTTATTTCTTAGCTTACCCCGATTAAATATATTTCTTAAACTGCCATGGTTAGATGGTTATGGCCACATCAAATGTTATTTGAAAATGGTACGTTTTGATTTCTTTCTTCATGTGTCAAACACATGTTTTTATATTTTGATTTGCTGCTTTTGTACAGGGTCCAGTTTGTGACTGCCCTTTAAATGAAAAGTCTTGAGCTGTTGAATTTTTGGCTGTGATGAATCCAATTTTAGCCTTACAGTGAACTCCAGGGTCAGAAATGAGCTACAATTTTAGATATTTGGAGCAGTTTTGGGAGGCGACCGTCATATCCCACGCCCATCTTAAGTTTTGATGTCGTCATTGGAAGATGGGGTTGGTGACACAGACGGGGATAAAGGCAACCTGTCAATGTCACACAAATATAAGGACTGTTGCTCTCTGGTGGCAACTCCACAAACTGCACTCTGTTAGCAATCCTACACAATAGAAAGAGAAAAGTCTCCCTCAGAGTGCATTATCATTCATAGTTATCATCAGAGAAGCCCATGGTATTTTGGGATCAGGAGAAAAGTCTAAAAGTCCATTTACAAAGCACTTTGCCCACTTCACTGTTTTGAAAAGCACTAGCCCAAGAGACAATACTGAAAAACTGTGGTTGTAGCTTGTGTGTTTGCCTTACACTTGGAGGGCTTTGAATGTTTTTGTCTAATGGATAGTGATAGTAGCTGACAGTAAAGGAGGAAGGATAGTAGTTAATACTACTGATTTATGCACTTTGATTGTCATAATAGCCCATAATGGGGACATGTATGCAGATACATGTTTAATGGCGGAACAATCTAAATCCAAAGGCATACATTTTGCATTTAAATGTACCAAGTGGATTTTGATGCTCATCAATTAGTAACAAAGTCTACACATCAGTGATTTTTCTCTTTATTATTTGTTGAAAATTGATCAGAAGTTGCGGTTAGTGAGTTGCACAAGTGGCAGACCTGGACCTGACCTGTGCTGTGCTTCCTAGAATAACTTAGTGGGTCATTGGCTGTGGTATGGCATCCTGCACACTAGGGACAAGTCAGCTATGAGTAGTCAGTTATGTGTCAACCTGTAGATAAACTGATGTTTCCGTGTTTCAGTCTACCTGCTTTTGCACTGTGCTGCTCTTGAGCAAGTATTTGTGACCTGAGGATGCATTCAGCTACAGCTGTTCCCTGATCGTTGCCATAATCAGGAGATATTTTAGGGCCTATCAGTTTGTTCCTATTGAGGGAGCTTAATATGTGACTGTTATATTTCAAGATATAAGAAAAGTGCAAAGGTAGGTGTAAGTTGCCAAACTGATTAATGAGAAGGATACAATAATTATTGTGAGCACTTTATACTTCGTTTCAGCTAGTAAAGTTTGAAGGCTGATACACTAGCAGGTATATGACTAAAAATCTGCTGATGCTAGGTGTTTTTGTTTTTGTTTTTATTTTATTTTCATGGCAGAAGATTATAGGAAATTACAAGAATGCAGTTTCTGCCAGAATTTTGTCCTTGGCAGGTTTTCAGTCCCCTCAAACAGCATTTCAAACCAAAGGGACAATAAAACTATTTGTTTAGATCCTACAAAAATAATTCCCATTGTGTTTATCTGCTTGGAGTCAAAAAGAAATAATATAATACTAGAATCTAATTAAGTTACAGACTTAAAAACCAGTGCAGTATTAATCAGTTGCTGTTACAAAGACTTGAACAAACAGCATCGTATTCAGCATTTTCAATGTGAATTACAGTGAGAAGATGATCTGGGGGGGGGTTGTTTTTTTGTTTGTTTATTTTTTTATACAGGCAAAGGTACCTGATAAATTGGTAAACAGATTTAAAAAGTTAGTAAAAATGTAATGTACACAAACAAAAATATTGTTTTATCCCACTTTATGCACTGTACTATGTATATAGTGCTGTGTACAGTATCCAGAGAAAATATAAATTGAATTTGCATGTTAATCCTTTGCCTTGGAATATTTATTATTTATCAACAAGTCTTCCCTAAATCTAAAGAAGACAAAACTGCAGTGTCATCAAAGCACAGCTTTATAGAGACATATTTGTGAGCCCTTACAGCACCCAAAACCTGAAAAAGAACAGCAATTTTTCTTCTTTGGTTTTGTTTTAAATGAATTTTTTAAAAAGTGTTTTAAAGTTAAATGGCAGTAAAGATGAGATTCTAATGAGTAAGAAGGGAAATTTTTCACAGTGTTTAGGAGTCCTTTATTCTAGGCAGGTAGGCTTTATGTCTTTAAATTAACTAAATTCTCCTTCACTAAGGCTTGCAGCCAGAGGCCTGTATTAGATTAGGCAAAGGTGTACCTGCTCTTGTACCGAAATGAGGGTTGTCATTGAATTGGCTGCTGCCTACACAGCAACATAGTGACTGTGCTTTCGGCACACATAACGAAGCACTGACAATGGTAGTTGTTTCAAAGCGGAGAGTGCTCATGGGATTTCCATGTCGCGTCTCTTCTGGGACTTGGAATTTTGGGTTTAGCTGCCAGAGCAGAAGTGTGTATCCAAAAAGAATTTGATCCTGTGGCCTTGTGCTTCCAAGAGAATGGAAATATGACTATCTGAATTTCATAGCAATTACTAAAGTTTAAAGAAGATGGTGAAGAGAAAGCATTGTATGTTTGTAGGAATTTGAAGAAATGTGTTGCTCATTTGATGAGGGAAAAAAAGTTAAGGAGGAGGGATTTTATTATTATTTTTTTTTCCCAATGTTCCCATACCTCGGGTAAACTTATGGAGCCCAAAGAACTGACAAAAGGTCATCAGACAAGTCAAAAATAGAACTGAATACATTGATGAATGATATTGTGAGTTAAATTACTAAAATGGAATGTGAACAGTAAAGTTGTGGATATATAGATCATTAACAAGTGCAATAGCTGCTGTAGTTTTAATGACAAAACTTAGCTTCAGCTTGGTAGCTTGCTGACAAGGCTGGTGTTCAGTTAGTTTAACGGCTAGTGCTTTCAGTTAACAGAGCCAGCCACGCAGTCCTCTCATTTTGCTTTCACACTCCATTTCAATAATTTCAAAGTCCGTATAATTTATTTTTGTGTTCAGTGGTATGTTTGACTCATCTAAAAATATTTTGACATATTTTGTCAGTTGCTGGGCTGACAAAAGAACATAAACATGAATCTGGAAAACAAGTGTTGTTGGTTATTTCACATGTGAAAGTTTGATTATCTGTTCTGAGAAAGTCCCCTTTTTGGGGAAAGGTAAATGTGATGATAATCATATGCACAAATGCCATAGTCAGTTGAAATATTTGTCACCCACATACCCTCTACATTTCCCATACTCACTCATTTTGCGGCTATGTTAAAGAAATCATAATGTGTACTGTTATTTGCTGATTCTCTACTTTATAATGTAATCACTATGTCTTAGTTAACTCTGTGTACAAAGACCATGTGTAGGCAGTAGTTGTCAAGTTCAGCTTATCAAAATACTAAAAACAGTACAAGGACAATAGTGTCTAGAGGTGCTAATAACATTAGACTGTATTTCTGTCTTTTATTGTATTATTGACTAGTGTCTACCGTCTGTAACACAGCAGAGCGTAATGAAATAATTTCAATATTAAACAGTATAGATATATTATTGCCAATGGACATGTGTGCTGTGTTTTTGTTTCTGCACAGAGTTCACAAACTGAAATTGTTTCTCTGAATTGTTTGGGCTTAAACAATATCATGTTTCAGTCAGGATCTCTGAAGGCACTTACAATTGACTTTGCTGCCATCTTTTGGGAAATGCAACTCCTTCTCAGCACATTTTCCATAATTATCAAGACAATTTTAGGTTGGTGTTAAATACTTAAATTTTATTCCTTTCAGTGCAAAAAATGTCAGCAGACTACCCATTGTTTAAAATTTTACAAACTGAAACACATATAAAAATGTTATCAATTAAAAAAGAATACTGTCAATAACATTAGTCCAGAATCACAAGTAAAATTAGAATTGCTGCAGCATTTTTTTAAAATACAACAAACAGAACTCCAAACACACAAGCAGATTTTTGACAAAAGCGCTAATGTTAGACGCCGTTGTGTCCTTGAGCATTGCCGTACCTGTCCTCGGGCTGCTGTAAAACTACTGTGGACTCGAGCATCGATTTCTGTTGATAAATAGGAACCAGAGGGGGTTTCACATCTTGGTGAGACGCAGGGTGTTGAGGCGGACCCCTAGAATAGTGGAACCTGAAGCATACTGGATCTCTCTGAGGATCCCATTCCACTTCTTCTCTGACTCATTATACCTAAGGAGGTAGACAGACATTAATTTGTCATTAAATGCAAAATTAGGGCATCCACAAGTCAATATATAATGTACATTGGACTAATGGTATGACTGCATTACATCCATTTTTAGTGTTTACTGTCATTTCAAACATGCCATGGGATTTAATTAATGTCATGTATAACAGTATACATTGGCAAAATTTTTGGCAAAATGAACACCGCAGAGGATGCACTATTTTCTATATGAATTAAGTCTGCGCTTCTTTCGAATACCAGCTGAAAATGTCTCATCAGTTTGATTTCTCTTTAACATGTAGTTCTATGTGACAGGCACACAGAGAAAGTTTAGCTGGTGATTTTCATTTTAGCTTTGATTTTGGCTTGACAAATTAGAAATATAAATGTGTTTTAAAAAAATATATATATACCTGCTGTAAAATCACCCGCTAAATTACCTTTATGATGTTCATCACAATGTACTAAACGCATGAATGTCTGGATTAAAAGAACTGTGTCCTATGATTGTGATTCACCTCCAGATATCGTTCATCTCTTTGGGAATGATCTCATCACTGTCCTCCAAAGGCATCATGGCAAAACCTCCGACAGCGTAAAGTAAGCCGGCCAAAGACACAAGGTTCAGGGAGCTACGCTCTTGGGGAAACACTCCAAAGTCTGACCACCTGAAAAATGTAAACACACGTACAAAGGTACTGTTTGGCGCAATACACTTAAAGAGGAGGCAAGCAGCTCTATAGGGACAAAAGAACAAAAAGAAAATTTACAGAATAATCATAAATATCAAAATATGTTGGAAAAATGGGTTTAGAGGACATAACAACTCTAAGTTTGTACCACTCATGACTTCAGGGGTATAAGCCTTGCACCAGCAACTATATGAGACATCCACACTCACCTTCATGAGCCATAGTTACTGATTTTGATGAACTTACTTGTTGGTAGCGATGTCATACACCTCCAACGAGTCTGTCAGGCCATTGTCGGTGACTCCTGCCGCCACATATATTTTGTCCTTATGGACTGTGGCTCCGAATAAGGATCGGGCAATCCTCATGGGCGCAAGCTCCTTCCATTCAAATCTCTTGGCGTCATATGCACACATCCTCTTTAGACAGCTCCTTTTCATAATAAAGACAAAAAAATTGCATCTGAGATTCACCAAAGATGTCTCTTATATGACTTTTATTAAATGAAAAAAATAAAAATAAATATGGCCAAAATTGTCACTTGTGCCACAGTGGGATATTAATATTTTGATCATTCCCAAATGCTCACTTGTTGTCACCCTTGCCTCCAATCACATAGACAATATCATTGTGGGATACCGTTGCATGTCCATAGACGGGGTAAGGAATTGGCTCTGATTCACCCCATTTAAAAGATCTATAAATGCGAAAGCATAGGAAATGGTTAAATTAATCAGGATCGAGCCCTGAGAACAGCAGTGCATTAAGATTCGATACATTAACTCAAATTTGTACTCACTGTCTGTCATAGACCAAAACTGAGTCCAGAGTGTGCTCCTGCTCCTTCAGCTCCCTCCCTCCCAACACAAAGATGGAGTTCTCTGCCTCAGCCAGCCCGAACAGAAAGCGGGGAGACGGTAGAGGAGGCATCCCCAGCCAGTCGGCACTGACCGGGTCATACTGAGGTCACATGAGTCAAACATTTGTGAATGGATCATGGTAACATAACCTGAAGAACACTGTAGTACAGCAAACCTACCGTAACACATGCAGAGATACATGAACAGAGGTGGGTCAATGTTCTGCATGTGCAAACACAATTTATATTCAGATTAAATCCCTATAAGTGTTTTGTGGGTTTGAAAAATTTCTGCCTGCAGGTTTCGAGAGGTTTTAATGGAATAAGCAAAAATTCAACAGTATTTTTGCTGCATAATTTTGCAATTTTTAGTAATTAAAGTAAAACTTAAGAGCTTATTACTTTCTTAACCCTAACCAAAACTGCTGCAGGACTTGAATCAATAATGATAATAAGACCAGTTTCTGTTATCGTAAATTTTGTCAACTTCTCTCCTAGAAGAGCCTGTCCTACCTGCAGGAAGTAGGAGCACAGCGGATCTTCCTTGTTCTGTTCATCAAAGAATAATCCTCCTGCCACAAAGACCTGGTTTTCCTTGGTGACCAGGCTGGCATGGTTCTTGGGAATCTGTGTTGAGATTGATGCCATAAAGCAGTCGTTCCCTGATGGATCGTAGGCAACGGAACCTGTGTCATTCACCATCAGTATCAAGTCCCTGACAAACATGCCAAATCTCAGGTTATCATTCAGGATGCCTGGGAGAAGACCCTCTTCTTCCTCCTCTTTGTCCTCCCTCTCTCCATCTTTTTCTGTTTCATCTTTCTCTTTCTTGATTTTTTTAACCTCTGGCATTTTCCCAGCACGTGCATCCCTAACCAGCTGGAGTTTCTGCTGCAACTCAGGAGTTGAAGAGATCAGTTTGTGTTTCTCCACTTTTTCTGTCAGGTAATCCTCGTTGACCAGACGCAAACGAACACAATCCAGCAAACCTGTTAGCTCTTTCTCTCTGCTTTCTGTGTCCTGGGACACCCAGTTCATCAAAGCCTCAAACACTGCCTCTTCTGTCTCTACGTTAAGGTTGTCATTCGCCAAAATAGCTGCCAGCTCACTGGGAAGCAATTGGAGGAACTCCTCATCTCTGGAAATGAGCTGGAAGCGCTCGCAGGCAAAGTTGCGGGCAGAGACAGCCAATCGGGGACAGTCTAGCATCAGGCCGAGTCTGAAGATAGCCAGGCAGTTGCTGAGGCTCAGGCGCTTTTGTAAGAAAGAGACACACACAGTGAAAATGGATGGAATCTGGTACACATTAGCCACAGCAAAGATGTCCTGGACATTCTGCTCCGTCACATTGATTTTGGAGGTGTACAGGTACTTGAGGATGAGCCCCATGACACCAGGCTCCACATCCTCCAGGACGATCTCTCTCTTTTTGCTCTCCTCCAGGTCAGACAGAAAGATGGAGCGGAAGTACGAGCTACAGGCACACAGGACCAGCCGGTGGCAGGGGAACTCCTTGTCTTTGATCTTCAGCACACAGTCAACCAGCTTGTCATTCTCCAGCAAGTCATACAAGCCATCCTGGAGTAGTGTCTGCTGGTACATCCTGGGCTCGTCCATTGGGTTTATAGGCAGAGCCATTTTTACGGGCAGGTGAGTTTGAAGAGCCTTTCAGGGGCTGCAAATCCCAAAAAAAAGCTGATCTTCTCTTTAAGCAGAGTAGTTCTGGTTTCTAGCTTGGGAAGAAGATTCAGACGCACAGTCAGTCCACTATTAGCCCACACCAGCTGAACCCAGGGGCGGCCCACTTCCTCAGCTGTCCTGACCCTTCAACTGAGCTCCAGCTGGTCCGGTATTTATAGACCGGGTGCTCGGTTTGGAACTATGGGCTTCATTCTGGAACATGAAATGCAATATCCATCCATCACTCCCCTTTTCCCACCTCCAGCCCTTCCCCTTCCCACTCCCCGGGAACATCCTCCCACACTCAGACAGCTGACACATTGCTTCATAGGGAATATCTCTAACCTGAGGCATGGGGGGGGGGGCTCTGTGTTAGGAGCCGTCCCATTGGGTCTCTGTGACTCATCGTTGCCAAAGAGTCACCTTGTCAATTTGTCACATTACTTTATTTAAAAGATATTTACGCACACACCTTAAGAACTGATACAGGTATTATAAAATTTATTGTAAACTGAATTAAAGGGGTGTTTCAGTGACTTTCAGTCCTCAATATGCTGCCCCCCAATGAAAGAGAAAGAAAGTAAAGAATGAAGTTAAAGGCAGATTATTTCGTATTCAGCCTTTGATTTTATATCTTAAGGATTCAGTTTGGGAAAAACCTTCAAACCTTTAAGGCATCTTTTAGCACTTACAATTCCTCTAGCTATGTCACAAACTACCTGTGTGGTTTTTAGCTATTTCTTCTGGTTGTGCAAACTACTGTTTTCTCTGAAATTATACATGTATATGGTAAAATGGTATTTTATATTTATGTAAAGTAAATGTTGAGAAAGATTCTGGTCTTAACCCAATTTCACTTTGACCTTACAGGACAGAATTGGTCAAAAGCACTTTGTATAATACAACTTGCCAGCATCTTTCATGAGCATCTGCCTGGTAAACACTCGCATTCCTCAAAGTGAAGGCAATGTATCAAAAAAAACATAATTTCCCCCTCGTCACATCATTAAATGCCTTTTACTACGCTGTTTGGATCCCAGCAGTGATTCACCACAACTGCTAAAGTTCCACTGTGTTTAAAGTGTTTCCAGTGTGGAGGCATCAAACAGGAATTAAATTGCAAACTGCTGATGTAATGCTACAGAAATGCTTCACAGCCCTAACAATAAGATAGCACAGCGACTCAAATGATGCACAAAAGCTCGATTCTTAAACAGCTCCATCAGCAAGGTCATAAACTTTCAATAAAACCACAAAACATGATGCTTGCTGAGCAAATCTTTGCAGTTTATTTTTTGCAATGACAGTGAAAGCAGAGGTTTCAGAAAAAAAAAATGCATTTTTCACTTCCCTACAGTGTCGTTAAACTGCTTAAGAGTAACTTTTTGTAACTCTTCATTCTCATAGATTTCTAGACAGCATAAAGGTGTACAATACATTATATAATAAATCAAATAGGACTGTCTTTGGTTAAGATGGATTTTTTTCACTTTTAGGTATAAATAAAGCAAGTGATGGTAAACATATTTACAGTTAGTGCTGTTTTTGACATCAACAGGACAGCATCCATTCAGAAATTACATTATAAAATCTAGATTAGAAGTAATACTGTTGGCTGCTACATTCTTCATTATCTGAGCCACTAGGTGAAAATCTGATATTTACTCGGCTTTTTCCTTGTTGGGATCTGCAACCGACTGAGCAGCAGCAGCAGCTGCATCTGGAGCACCGGTGGTGTTTGGAGGGGGCGCAGGAGGAAGAGGATCAGGGTCATCGATAAGGGCCTGCCTCCTCTCTCGCTCCTTAATTACTTGAATCAGGCAGTAGGTTATAAACATGACGATGATGGTGGTTATAGGGAAGCCTGGGAAGGTAAGGAAATGTCCAGCGTCACTATTAAAAGAGTTGGTGAAAAAAATCCAACAATCTTCAAACTAAACAAACATACTAAATCACCTTTGAGAAGCAGCCGTTTGGCAACCAACTTGGCGAAGTCCAAACTGTTCAGTGCCAGGACGTTATATAAAACGATACTCCAGAAGTTGAAAGCATTGAAGATGGCTCTGATCCTGCGGGACATTGCTTCTGACATTTCGATCTGAAAAAAAAGAAGAGAAAAAATAAGATCAACAGAAAAAATTTTACATCAATATTCTGGTTTGGAAATATAAACCAACCTCAAAAGAAGCAAAAGGCTCCATGGAGAAGAACTTGGCAGTCCAAAGCTCAAAGTTCAGGCCAAAACAGTTAAAGAAAGCCCAGATCAGCACAACCTGACAAGGTCCCAGCCAGAGGATGGTAATGCCGAAGGTGCACAGTGTAGCCATCAGCTCCTCCACCACATTCTCATGCTTTCCACCCAGGTAATCATACACATACCTGTGGGAAATGAAAGCATTACAAACTCTGAATCTGACAGGAATAATAAGACTTTAATTTAATTGATCGATGTCTCGGAGATACTCACTTGCAAAGCCAGTCATTGATTCCTCTGTCAAAATGACTACAAAAAAAGAGTCAAGTCAAGATCAGGTGCGGTATCTTATCATGAGAGTAATCAACCACTTCAAGTCTTGTAAACTCAACTCACGTTTCAGAAAACACATAAAGCAGAGTGATACATTTTGGTGGCTTGGGAGGGTCCAGGTGATCCAGTCTTGATATTGTGCTGATGACTCCAAACACGATAGCGGCTTTTACCCAGTCATACACCAAGTTAAAGTAAGCCAGACCCACTGGGAAAATGCAAACATTTTAGTTATACCTTAATTTTACACCAAGAACAGTAGGTAGAACGTGTAACTTTGTGCCAAAACTGTCAAAATAAAACCGCTGCAATGGACAAGCGTTACATCGATTAAAACAATGAATGTAGATATGTCCAGGAGGTGGCCCAGACCTAGAGCCCAGTCAGAGAGTTGCCTAAGCAGCTTCCTGTCAGAGGGGATGGTGAGAATGTACATGAAATGGAAGAGGATGGCCACTACAATGATGACCGCCAGGTGGATCAGGCCATGCAGAATAATATCCCACATCTCCCGCTCTTTCCTGGTCAGGTCAGACTTGTTCGCCTGCAGGGGGAGGCAGACACATATCTAAACTACTATATGGGCATAGACACTCAACCTCTGCAAAGCTACTCTGCAGCTCACGAAGGGCACTCTTAGTATATATTACAAGTCCTTATGCTTTGTAAATTATCGCTCCTTTATAACTCTAGAATATTAAAATCAAATAGGTAAAACTAGCACATTTTGGTGACATTGGATCAAAAGTAAATACTGCTTTATTTTAAGGGGTAACAAACCAAAACAATTTGGAGCTGCTGAATGTATGGGATGAATAATAAGGCCCTAGTGTGACTTACTTGTACATAAAATTTATCAAAGGTCATGATTGGCCCAAAATAGAAGAAGGGGAGGTAGAAGTTGTACTTGAGCAGCTCCAGGATGTTGTAATTTCCATCTTTCTTCTCACAGTTCTCCAGAGCAAAGCTCATACAGCGCATGATCGTAAACCCACAACCTCCGTAGAAGAGAACATGACGCAGCTCGAAGTTCCCCTCCACGAATTCTCCCTGTATGGAGAAATAAGATGCTAATTTTCTTACATTTTCATCAAAAACTGTGCCCTTGTTTAATCCGTTCTACTAATACATAGGCAGCAGTTTACCTGCCAGGAAACAAAGGGTTCACACTTGAACGTAGCAAGTGTACAAAGACCAGTGGCGAAGCAAAGCCAGCGGATTTTCACTAGGGAGATGCTGTAGAGCAGGATACAGTGGGACAGGATGAGGGTGACGTAGGTCCAGCCCATACTGGTCCACACAGCCAAGAGTCCATACACCATGTACACCAAGGACCTGTGCTGTGAAAGAGAAAAATCATGTTACCAGTCTCATGATATAGCTTCTCTCTGGCTTTAGAATTGTTGAATTACTCCAACATGTACCAGAAAATAAGAACAGTTCACAGTCTGTTCATAAGAAACAAACAAAAAGTAAATAAAATGAAAATAAAAATACCTCCTCGTGGCCTGGTTATCGCGAGGCCATTGTTTTCATTTGTACACATTGTGCACATAGTGACACATTGTATAAAATCTATACTTAAATGATTGACTTTCACTCAGAGGCTTTCAAGACGCATGAAAGACAATTAGTTTAATGGTGATTATACAAACCATATTGACATAACTTATCTTCCTAAGTATAGAGCTTCATTTTTATTTCTTCCACTCTGTCTCTTTTATTCTTCATCTAGTCATCCTTCCATTTGACTCTCGCTCAGTGTTTTTTTTTCTTTCCACCTGCTCCCACTCATCTGCTGTTTAGCTAATGATAGAATAAGCTGCTGTGAGATGTTTTAAAAATAAATTGTGACAGAGGATTTCTTAAATGTCACCAAGCATTGTGGACACTAGATTCATTGATTGTTTCTTCCACTTTGTTTCATGTTAGCATCATGCTTTGCTCAGATCATCAAACCTGAGTCCCTTAATTCGAGGGGCTCAATTAATTAATAAATTAATCAATTCTTTAGAAGCACCTGTGGAGCCAGCATGGTGCAGATTTTGGCGAACAGCACATGACCCGAAAGAGCAAACAGGATGTGCTCTCTGAATGTGGAAAACCACATCATCCACTCAAAATCAGCTGTGTCCTGTGGATTGGTGAGCAGAAAGTAGAAATTAGGAAAAATAGATGTGCATCAATAACATCCACCTTTATATATTATAAATGTTCTCTCACCATTTTCCTCCCAAAGTAGTACCACCCTGGTTTCACACTGGTTTTGAAAGCCTTCCTGTTTGCATTTGCTGTAATACAAAAAGACAAAAAGGATGAGAGGAATCTACTGTAGAAAAAGACAAAATTTAATTTCACTGGTAACTTGATTGTGCTCATTGGCATCTATAAAATAAAATCTGGTGGGAAAAAATGCAACAGGAAAGGAAACATACTTAGCATATGAGGATATCTCATATCAGCACACAGACATTAAAATTTTCTGTCACTTGATTTATTCTTTTGCCTTTTTTAAAGCCCCTTGTCCTTAAATGACACAAAGTGACACAAAACAGAAAATATGCAGTGCCAACACATGGCCCGTTTCTTCTTCCTCACTGTGGTATTAATACCGACATCTGAGCTCCCCTGCTCGGTCTGCATAGCTCCAAGTCGTCACCCTTGAACAGTAACAGTGCCCCTATGTGTTCCCCGCACATTGTGTTGTCTGTATGTTACTGTACTACACAAAGCACAAGATATTACTTACAGAATGTCTCAACCTAAGGATGACAATAGAGTCTTTATGTCAAGGTAAATTAATGCCCTGATCTGCTGATAAACTGAAGACTTGATAATGTATTCCAATTTTTTGGAAAGACAAGGAAAGATTAAAGATCCGCCTAAAGTTATACTGCTGTGTGTTGGAAGAAAACGGCAGGGCAACGCGTTTAAACAGAGTTCAAGCAACACACAAGGCAGCAGGTGTGAATCTGTATCAGTTCGTCATCAAACAGTTTCCTCTCAGCTCTTTCAGTGTGGGCAGAGACAGTGTAGTATCTTCTTTTTCCATTTGGAATCAACCAAGACAATCCAGCCAATTGAGATATGCCCATCAGTCTAAATTGATTACGGTCCTGTTGGTGTTAATGTGCGTGCACAAAGCCTGTCGAATCAAATCAGCATCTGTTGTCCTGTGTCCTGAAGTGAAATGGAGAGGGAGTCAGACCTGGCTGGCGACAACATTATGTAAGATCCCAACAAAGCTCCATTCAACCTCAACCTGAGCACAGGTCTAATCAGCTGCAGTCACTGCAAATACCTGTGTGGTTGTGCAGGGCCTTTACTAACCAATTTAAGGGAATATTAAAAAAAGAGATTAATGATGAAATGCTCTGTAATATATAATACACTGATATCACTTTTTTAAACTCTCAAATTAGTACTGGCCTCAAAAATCCAGTATTACTGGGGCTCTCAGGTAGTCCTCCTGATATTATTTAGCACTTTTACTCATGTAGCTTTGAACACAATTTGTTTGATGTTTACTTGCGTTCACGGCAGACTGATTAACAGTGAATTAACATAGTCTATTACTGTTTTCCCATGAATTTGCACATGCGTCATACTCACAACTGGACACCTCAAAGATCCAGCTGGCGGACCAGAACATGGCCAGACACAGCACCGTGCTGTAGAAATAGATCTCAAGTTTTGGAAGTGCGGTTTTGATCCCCATGATGGCACGGACAGGGAGAGGCTCTTGGAGGCACCTGAAACGCACAACATCAGACCAGTCAACGCTTTGTCTGTACAACTGAAACATCTTTTATCGCTGAAATGATTAAACCGCACGGAATCGCAGCATGTTGGGGCCCAGTCCTCATCCTGTTTACTGTACATCTCTCATAATGACCCTCTGGATCACACTGGCTACATCAGTAGAGAGGGAACATTATCGTTATCAAGACATCACACAGTCCTTAACCAGCAGTAGTATGCTTTAAATTAAACAGTGCAACAATGCCCCTTCAGTGTTTGTATGAGAGAGATCTATTCCAGCCACAGCTAGAAATAGACTTCTCATCTTGTCATTCTTGGTTTAGCTAGCTGTCCTGTGTTATTATTAGAGTTGGAAAGTAACAAAAGACATTTAAATTCTGCAATAATGTAAATACTGTGCTTGAAATCCAACATCAGTGCTTTACAGGAGTATTTCCTTTCTGTGAGACTTTATACTTTTACCTGATTACTTTTCATATCTGATGGATGTAAATACTGCTAATTGAATAGCAGTAGAATATGAAACACTGATATATGGACATAAATTATGATAATTTGCAACAGTCTGCAAACTGCACATAAAGTCATTAGATCTTGCAGTTGCAAATAAAAGTCCTACTTACTACTTGTACTTTTGATACTTAAGGTACATTTTACTGATAACACTAATGTACTTTTAATTAAGTAACATTTTGAATGCCGGACTTTTTTTGTAATTGAGTATTTTAGATAAAGCAGCATTTTCATATTGTAGTTGGTCGAGGCGCTTCTCATTTCAGCTACTTCGCTTAATCTGTGACATTGCATCATAAACTAGCTCATCATAGGTTTTCTATGTAAAAAAGTGTTGTGGAGTAAAATGGTCAATATTTGCACAATGATATCTAGTGGAGTAGTAGTAAAAAGCAGAATAAAATAGAAACATGCAAGTAAGAATATCAAAATTGCATTTAAGTACAGTACTTGAGTTAATGTACTTAGCTGAACTTTAGTGAGTACACTTTTGTTACATTTTCATACTATATTAGCCTGTTCAGTCTATCCAGGTGGCTTATACTAATGCAAATTCTAATGCAAATTCTTCTGTACCAAAGACTTCGTTTTCTCTTTGACATTCAAGAGACACCTACAGTATAAGACACATGCAGAATAATTCAGTATCTTGTGGTTTGCTAGTGTCTGTTAAACAATACTAAGTCTCAATCATTTAGGAATTTTATCAGCCTTGACTTGTATGTGATGTATTTACCAAGAAAAAACAGTGGAGGGCAAATGTGCAAGTTTCCGCTGATTAGAATTCAGTGAGGTAAAGACATTAACAAAGTGCAGCTGCCTGCTATTTTTAACCAAACAACTGCTGTCCACTGAATCTGTCCTGTAGCTTTTGTGTATGCTCAGTATTGAAAAACAATGATATATAGCTTTGTAAGGCAGATATCAAACTTATCCAAGAATCTTTCATTGTTTGGGAACATAGCATCCATTTGGAATGAAATAAACTATTATCTACATTAAAATATCTCTTCGGTGTCTGCTTGAGATGCCCGCTGTTGAAATGCCACACGGTCACGCACTTCAGTTTGTCCCCTGCAGCACCTGTTGCAATACTGACCTTGAATGCAGCAGTTGCGAGCCCGAAGAAGTTGTTTCAAGTAAACCTTTTCAGTTTGTTAAGAGGGATGAAAACGCAGATTCAAATACCATGTTAAAAAAAAAAAATTATATATATATATTTATAAGAAAATGTGAAATTTTTACATCTGCCATGCATCAACAGAGCGCAGGCTGGGCTGCGGGTCCCTCTGACTCCCTGAGAGGGAGCTGCCACCGGTTAAAGGTGACATGATGTATTCATACTTTGACCACTGACACAGAGGGGGCGGAACGGAAGGGCGGCTAAATTAGTATAGTAGGTTATGAACCAGACTACATCAGGAGTCTGTTAGGGTCTATGATCATGACACATTACAAGTTATCCTACCTTTATAAATTATGTGGCAGAGGATTACCCATCTAAAGACATTTATTGCAGCTAAGTCTTCTATGTGCAGAATAGTCTGTTATCATTGTTATCACATTTACTCTCAGACAATTACACTAATTATATGGAAAAGAGAATGAATTACCATGAAAATCCATTTGTTGCATTTTCTTTTGTCTGCACGATGCTTGACCAAGTTTATTCTTGTTTGTCACACTCGAGAAACTTTGTATAATTATGTAACATTTTCAAATTAAAAGACCCACTATCTCTTTTCTCTTAAGGCTACTTTCCGTAACCCTGGTCGCCAGATCTGTTTTGGGAGGGTCTAAGCCTGTTGCAATTTTGAGCTGGAGCCATGTCCATGCTTCACATTCTACGATGAGCTGTGCAACAACACGCAGTGCCAACTAGTGACAGCTTCACAAAATACAATACAGGTAGATGCAGTGGCAACATAACAGCTGGAAAAACAAAGCAAGCTATATATAAAAAACAGGATGCATGTCTGAACAGTGAAAGAAGGAGCAACACATGTTATTTTTGGAAAAAACTACCAAGACATGCAGTGTGATTTCTAGTTTCATAGTATCAATGCTAAACATCCATAGGGAGTTGTTAAGAGAGCTGCTCAGGTGACAAACACTGTTTAAGGTAGGAGGCGACAGAGGACTGCGTTAGCCCTTCCACATGTTTGTGAGTAGTTTTCCCTCAGTCTATGTGACATATTCAAATCTCCAGATGCTGCTGCATGCTTGCTATTTATACATAATATATGCCTGAATACATTTTTCACACATCACAGTTTTTAAGTTTCTGTTTCAAAAGATAAATGCAACATCTTTATTGACAATATGGTCTCTGTGCGTGCCGTAGACGAGTTCCACTTTGGTCACTCCCTCTTACTCGTCTCTTGTCCTTCAAATATGGGGAGCTTGCTCTCCACCGCAGCCCACGTCAAGGTGCCACTCGCCAGATCTCGAACCATCCTTGGTAACTCAGAGACCAACAATTCATTTTTGTAAAAATTTGCACAAAAAGCAACGTATGTGACCCTTTTTATTAAATAAAAAAATAGGTTTTTTCAAGTTCATCGCACGCACTATATGTTTTTAGTAGATCTAGTACTTAACACTTACATCAAGGTCCTCTGTTGTACAGAAGCTTTAGTGCTGTCCTTCACTTGTAAGTCACATTGTGTAAGAGCATCTGCCAAATGAGTAAATGTAATGTAACGTAAATTAATGTTCTACCTTGGCCCTTATCTGTCTCATCGAGTCTCAGTCTCTCAAAGTGGCTGTGTGAGGCGTCTTGTTCACTTTGTCGGAGCCAGTGGTGATGCCAAAGGTCGCTCTGATCTCATCTGACCTGGCATAGCACCGTCCAATGGATCCCGAGGAGTCGTCAACCTTGTTAGACAAACCGTTTTTGGTCATTGCCTCTTCTGAAAGGAGAAAAGAGGCTTGGTCAAAACCCTTATAAGTAAAGGTAAAGGTCACACTTTATCTGTTTGCTTCTCTTCTATTCTCTGTGCTCACATATTTATATTTAATACAGCCAAATTCACAATAAAGCTGTTTTTATATACATGTTTTCTGTTTCAGTTCCGTTTCCCAAAAATAGAAACTATTCCTTTAAACCACATACTTGATTAAATTGAAAAATATAAAAGTATCATACTCACACAACAGCCAAATAAATGACATAAACTCCAGGTTTTGGCTCAAAGGCAGGATGGAGCATTTTTATGGAGCCGGAGTAGCAGGGAAGCTAAAATACTTCAAAAGAAATGAATAATAATTCATTAAAAGGAGGACTGAAATCCAAAACAGGTACTTGTTTCTCAGGCAGATCTGATTTCTGTTATGAAGCCTCCTAACCTTCCTCTGTTCAGCCCCATGCCGAAAAGGAAAAGAGTGCTCTAAGATAGAGTACATGATTCTGCCAGTGCCAAACAAGGGCTCAATTACTTTGGGAACAATCTCCTCCACTGTGGGAAAACAGAGACAGTTGTTTTCCCACAAGAACAACACACTGTCCTGCTCCACAGCCACAAAGCCAGGTTTGATGTCACCTCTTACTGTGCAGGGTCTTTTGGAACCTCTTCACACCGACCATGTCTTTGGTCAGTCTGAATGTTTTGCCGTCTGTTTCGAAGCTGAACTCCCTACAGACATGAGCACAGCATCACAAAATAATAATAATAATAAAAAAAATCTTCATAAATACATTTACAAACAAACTTTTTCTAATGTTTTTCTAACACTACGGTGACCATTAATTACCCAGTTTAATTGAGAAGCTTCCCCTGATCACTGATATAGCATTCGTGACAGCCAGGTACTCCAGAACCAACTTGGCCTATGGCTCATTTGTTGGCTTCAAACTGGATGACATTTACTACTTTGTGTGAAAAAGTTAAGGAGTGGAACAAAGGAATCAACTTTAATACATCAATTCAAGTGGGATTCATTTAGCACAATTGATAAAATTTTAAATGTACTTCTTTCCAAGCGTAATATATTCTTAAAACCATGGTTAAAACAATACTATCTATAATTCTTTCGTTTTGGATAATACAGAAGTACATATATGTATAGTTATTATTATAAGATGAAAGTTTTATCATTTGATGTTTGATGACTGCAATGTCTGTGTTGGCATGACACAGAAATTAAAATTAACTAACTTAAATGACATTATTACAATCAGGGTTGCTGGATGGGGACAAAAGAAGGATATTGGTTCTTTCAATGGCTTTTCTGCTACTAGGAGGACTTTGGTGGCTCTGGATTAACATGAGAGGTCTTAGCAAGCACCATCAGCACAGCCCACAATTTTTATCCAACCCTAAGTTAGAATTTTTTTTTTTAATAGGAATTAAATTTGGAGATGTGGGTCCATTGTTTTCAACTATTGAGCCTATAAGTGAAAATACTAGAGAAAAGGTTTAAATAGGAGGTTTTGGACTCAGTCACAGCAATTACATGTGTAGTGAGCCATCTCGTTTTCCATGTGCTGACAGAAGCGCACCTTATCTTTGGGGAGCCTCACTTTAAACAGATACAGGTAGATCCTTCCAATGAAGTAACCCAGCACTGAATTGTTGATCCCCCCCTGGGCGAGACACACAGAAGACTTAAACATGTCATCATGATGAAAAGTCGTTCAAATATTGAATGCTGAAAACAATACACACCATTTTTGTTCTTACATTAATACTGTTAAAATAGTGTTATAACATTGGTCTGAGCCTTCGAGGAGAAAAACATGATGTCCAGGTCAGTTACATTGGAGAATTTAGGGTGCACCTTCTCTTCTGGATCCAAAAAGTACTTCTCAGCCATGGGGAACTCTCTGCAAGCAGAAGTTTAAGGTCTCACTATACCTTGTTATAAATTGCAGAGATTCGTGTTAAGGAACAGGAGTTTCTGAAAACCTGACAGGGATGAGTCTAGGCCGAGGAGAGATTTCACTCCTGAAGGAGTTTACTTTATGAGCAGAAGCAAAGGGGAGTTTTCTCTGGTTAAACTCCAGTAAACGCTTAAAGTTGAGGAACGCTCCTTGAACTGTCGGGTTGAAAGAGATAGGAGGTGTGAGGTCATTTCCTGTGGAGGGAGACTTGATGTCGTATTTCACAAAGAGATCGGCCAGCTCCTCCTGATCATAGTCATCCATCTGAAACGAAGAGCAGAAGCAACGCATTAGATGATAATTCATCTACCAGCAGATGTCAGTGTTTTCACCGACATCAGGTGCCTACGCCTTTGTGCGTAACTGTGTGTAGAAGTTGTGTTGACGAAGCACCCACCTGACATCCTCTCTCTCATTCCCCTTCTCCATTTCTCATCAGGCATTTTAAGAGAGCATTTAGGAAAAAAACATCTCAGTTAGCAGCCGTCAATCAAATATTTGCCTTGAAAGAAATAGCAGGGATTTTGAACTGTTCATTATTTATGTTCAGAATAGTCTAATAGTTTTCATATTAATAATCATATCAGTACAATATATTTGTTTCATTTCTAGGAAATCAATGTGATCATTGGGATTTCAACTGTGTTGACTGGCTGACATGAAGGTCTGAAATGTTTTCAGTGAAAAAAATTCATGAACAGCGATATATTAATGTTAGGAGATACTCTCATCTATTTCGTGCCAGTTTCAGATGAAAACACTTAGGAAAATCACCGCTCGGTTAGTAATTATCTGCTCTGTTCATGTGTTCAGCCCACAGGTCACCAGGTTGTCCAACCGTTTTAGGGTTTGAAATGTGACACCTTCTTTGCTACGCTGAGAAATAATAGAAAACTCTGGACCAAGTGTGGCTCATTTTAATCCAAATGATATAATGGTCGCTGGACAAATTTACCTGTGAGGAGGTGATCAGCTCGGTAGCATTCTCCAGTCAAATTTATCCACATGGCCTGGTGTCCTGAAAAGACATAAAAGACATGTCCTATGACAGATCTATTGCCAGTCCAGCTTAAACCTGCACTTTCTCAATCAAGAGAGGCTGGAAAATGTGAGTTTATTGGCACCTACTTCAGGACAGACTCGGGGGTCAGCATAGCGCAGTCGATCTCCAGTATCTGCTCCTCCTGGATGAAGTGCTGCCTCCATGCCTGCAGGATATTGTACTTGGGGGCACAGCCAACCGGGCCGGAGTCGTACAGGCCGCTCACACCTGAGAAAAAAAACAAAACAAAACAGTTTTCAAAGATAAACTCATCAGTGATTAGACTTTACAGTGAACTATTTCAGGTAACGTCCCTTTTTGAACTGCGAATGCACTGTCACCATCATATTACTGAATTTAAAACTTTCTCTCTGGCCTCCAACTGCCGAGGACATCACTCCAAACATTCCCTGGCGGTTTCACTTCTCTTTACTGCTGTGCTATGGCATTTTACCTCCATATATGGAAAAAGCCCGACTGTAGAAAATCCCCTCTTTATGGTGTCCTCCATTTTCAACCTGTCCACTGTACAATCTTCGGATTGCAAAGCTAGCACCTAGAAATGAGGATGCATGATTGCATAATGGTTTATTAAAAATGTATTCTTCAAACTGAATGAAGGATTTAAAAAAAAATGTAAAATAAATATTCTATTTTTTTTAAAAACAGAGAAGCTGAAGGATATCAGGGAAAGATTAACCAGCAGTTATGTGATTCTGCTTCTTCTTTTGTAGATTGAAGTCAGTGCAATGGGCACATTGTGAGCTCAGCTGGCATTATGTGATGAATGTTATTGTATATCTTGGTATCAACTAGAGATCTTTTAGATGTATTTTACAAAGTGAAAAATAGCCTTTGCCATTAAAGTGACAAGCATATGTTTAAAGAAAAGTGTAGCCTTTGATATTAAGTTTCAGTGTGGTTGTCACATCACAAGTCTCTGTCTTATGTATACTTCCTAATCAAATTTTACAAATGTGCATTAATTGAAAAACATCCCTTGAAGTGCACGTGACACCCATTATAGCAATGTACCCAGATAATTTGCTGATATTGTATAGATATTATTTACAAGTTAGTTTCATCCACATAAAATGTATAACTATGTAAGAATTTAATCGATTTTACATAATTGTCACTAAGATGCTAGAATTAAGTGTAAAATTATCACTTCTTGATCCAAACACAGAAATAATTTAACAGGCTCTGAAAAGTGGATACAAGTAACTCGCCAATCAAGAGTGAGATTTCTCTCTTTTTTTTCAGGCGTTTCACTGGGTTGAGTGACTCACCTGTTACCTCAGAGGCTCCCTTAAAGCCATCAAAAGACTTCAGTCCTGACAAAAAGCTCCCTGTGTGGTGCACCTACTGCAACAGGACTCAGATGAGTGCGCTTTCCTTCAGGCTTTCCTCAGACCGAGGGAAAAGAAGGGGAGGCATCTGCTTTTACCGTCTGACTCTGCTATGCAGTGTTGTCTTGACACCAGGGCTTCTTGTTGCATCATCCAGGAAGCTCAGACAAAACTTCATTTTGCCATAAAGACAGAAGTGGGCAAACCTTAAAATGGAGGGTGAACATGACCTTTATTAACAACATCTGGCCTTGTTTATAAAAGCATTAGGGGCAGCCTAGTCAAACCACCGGGACCCTTTTGACCCTCTGTTGTGTACATGTTGCACCCAACAGACTACGATAGCAATATATTTTGCATAGATACCTGGTAATGTGATAAATTACTAATGAATTTAGGAATATGTCCCTTGATCAGAGCACAACTAAAAGTACAAAGGTATTAAAACTACATTGGGGCCCTTTGCAATATTGGTAATAATAATGCATGAGCCACTTTGAGGCTCATATTACTTCATTTGATAATGTGCTTTAGTAGTGCATGTATCTAAACACATTTGCAGAATTACCCTTAGGGCCCTGAGTCACTTCACCACTCTGCCTAGTTTTTAGTCTAGCCTTGGCATTAAACAATAAATGAGAATTTCCACATTTTTACAGTTTACTATCCAGCTGCAGCAGTAATAGCTTAAAAAAAAAACAACAACACAAGAGCCACTGAGTAAAGACTTAGAACAGGTCACCTAAACACTTTGAACTGATTTTGTTTAGTGTACCTGCTGTGTTATTGCCTCCTAAATATGTAATAAGATCAAGCAATTAAGTAGATCTTTTGTTTACATGTTAGGCTTTAAAGCTTGTTGATAACTAAGAAACATTTTAATATCTAGTTAATTCTGTACCCACCTACTGTGCTGAAGGGTTCCCAAAGTAGAAGCATGTTTTCATGACAATACTCATTCAAATACAAACTTGACAGCTGAACACTGTCAGTAGATGGTCTTGTATATGGCAGGAGGTGGTCTGACGATTCCCATTAGTGATGAACCATCTAACGCCAGCTGGTGGTTACAGAAACCCTCTGGTAAACAGCTGCTGCTATATTATGATCCTTCACCAGAATATTTATTAAAGGTTACATATGATAGAGAAACATACATTTTCTCACCCTTTTACTTAAATACTGAGACTAACTCCAGTTAACCTTTTATAGGCTATATTTAAAGCAGGAGTCATTCTAAACATTTAAATTTGCCTCTCTAGACACATTTTGAAGCCCCTTATCTCAGCTTATTTTGCTGACGTCGGTGGAGAGAGACATTAGATATTAGTGGTTGTACAACATTGTAAGTTTTGACAAATTCATAGAAAATATTACAATTTCATGCCTGTGTCCAGTAAGTGCTGGCTGTTTTTATTGAAATATTTAAATACTTCAATTCAATCTGCCCGAAAGCCGGAATGGTGCAAGCCTCCTTCCATTGACGACTCAAACAACCTGATTATATTTCCTCCCTTTTAAAACATATTGACATGGTCATACATGGATGAAATGTTGCATCAAAGAAACAACAGTCCTGTGCAAGCTTTCCCACAACTGTTAGATATGATGAATATATGACATTTTATTTAGTGATTACAGTGGTGTAGAACACAAGGAGGGCTCGGTGCACCACTATAGCTTATCACAATACGGTAGCAATATATTCTTCCTGGCGATGCATATGCAACGAGTCTGTGCATTTTTATGGAGTGACTGGCAAACAAGTGGCTTTACTCTTCGACTGTGTCCCTCTTGCTGGTTTCTTGTCCTTCAAAGATTGGATACTTGCTCTCCACTACTGCCCAGGTCAATGTGCCGTTGGCCAAATCCCGAACAATCACAGGTAACTCACTGACCTGAGGAGAAAGAGGTGAGTGTTTATTTGATCGTGTGTTATGAAATTTTTTTGAAGCAATGTCAAGCCTTTAGCCAAAGAATGCTATTGATTTTTCAAAAGACCAACAGACAAAATGATAATATGTATAAACACACTGACCACATTGGTTAGCAACACCCGTGGCACAATCAGTGTGCCATACAGACCTAAAAAGTCAGGGTACAGTAGCTAAATACTGACGACAAATGTGTGAAAATTGAGTCAAAGTAAAGCAGCACAACTGTTTATGTTTTAGCAGCACGTTGACCCCATCATACAATCACTGTTTAACAAGTAAGAGAGAGGTTGATGGAATTAAAGCCTAAAAAGATGCTTAAGGTCATAGATACGTGTATAAAGCCTAAGTTAAACACAAGCCATTGAGCGGTATTGATTCAAATAGAAGTGTAGCTGTTCAGTCAGTCATTCGTGAAATGGACGAGTGAAAAGCACAGCTGAAATTCGTAGGCAAGCTGTTAGGCTCAGTCTCATTCCATCATATATCCCCTTGACCTTTTCAACCCACCGGTGTTTAGGTGTTCCACTGCGTGGAGGGCTTGCGACACAGTAGCTACGTTCACCTTGTCCATAAATTACTTTGGCTTGTCTTGTAACTAGAAACAGTTTTTACAGACGTAAATTTCCAAAACAAAAAGAGCTCTCCTTTTTCATGGTTTTAATGTTATGATTGTGTTTTGCATTTACAATTAACCCCACAGCTGAGCGAGGACCATGTCTATTAGTATCCCTGGTGATGAATTTTTCCTGCTTAAGGAGGAGAGTGGCAAAAGACATTTACCCATTTATTTATATCATTTCCCTTAATGCAGAGCAACCTCTGCACGTATGAAAGTGACTTCATACATAGACAGTCCTTGACAGTCCTTGGTGAAGTGCTTATAGGGAATGATCAGTTTAGGCGCATGCATATCTAATGTAAAAATTATTAGATGAACTATTAGATGAAAAAATTACATTACTTAAGGGAAATCTTGCCATACCTCAGCCCTGATCTGCCTCATTGAGTCTCGGTCTCTCAGAGTGGCTGTGTGAGGCGTCTTGTTCACTGTGTCGAAGTCGATGGTGATGCCAAAGGCCACTCCAATCTCATCCGTCCTAGCGTAGCGCCTCCCAATGGATCCTGAGGAGTCGTCCACTTTGTGAGACACACCATTTTTGGTCATCGCCTCAGCTACGAGGGAGAAGGAGAAAAAGAAAAGTTAACAGAGTTTGTAGAACATATATTTCTCCTCTTAAGACAAAAATGGAACATTAACAGTATCATTATGTGGGCACTTACATAATTCCTTCACAAAGGGCACAAATTCCTGGTTTTGACTCAAAGGCAGGACGGAACATTTGTATGGAGCTACAGTAGCAGGGAAGCTAAAGTACTGTTGAAAAGAAAATAAAAATGGTCATTACAGAGAACCAGCAAACTTAAATTACTGCTTGACATAGGAACACTAGTGTACGAAAGGAAAGGGTGATACAGGCAGGCAGTTTTAGGATTCGATGACACTGCCAAGTTTTCTATGAATACTTGGCGATATTTCCCCAGTTTTATCTACCCTGTATGGTTTGATTCATTGAAGACTATGTGCCAGTTGTGAACTATATCAATTTCAGTAATGTTGTCAGAGCATCACGGTAAACACAAAGCACACATTACACTCAGTTCCCAAAAAGTTTGAACCCTACCACCTGGTTTATGTGTCAATTTTTGCATATAATAAAAAAATTCTCTTTTCTCATAAAGGGCTTTCACATTAATGTTATGAAGGAAACAAGCAGTACCATTAAAACTGCATTTAATATCATAAAATGATGTGAACTGGCAAAGTAACTACTGGCACCTCTTAACAGCTTTTACTGTAGAGCAGCTGCAGATTTGCGACATGGACATAAGTGTTAAATTAGTCCCTAATTTTTAACTTGCTTGAGAAAACTCTCTCTAAATGAATAGCCACAGTCATTGCATTGTATGAACTGACCTCACCACAGCTCTGACACTATGCCCAGCAGAATGGAAATCGGTGTTTATTTGGTAAGAATATAAATAGATAGTAAATGAACGGTAAAAATGTTGGTGCATAACTGTACAACATGTAACAGCAAATTCATTAGACGGCAATTTGCAGAGACAGTTATGTCAATACTATTAAATAAATCATATCACCCAGTGTGCAATGTTACTCCATATGGTTGATCAACATGATATGCTTACCGTTCTTTGTTCATCACCTTCTCTGATGTGGAATGTGTGTTCAAAGATGGTGTACATAATCCTACCAATGCCAAAGGAGGGCTCGATTACATTGGGAATAACTTCCTCCACTGCGGATGACAGACAGAAATTTGTGTGTTACAGAAGTTGTCACTCTCAGCCCCCCAATATAATCATCAACACATCTTTATGAAGAGAATCTCACCATGCAGAGTCTTCTGGAATCGTTTCACAACGACCATGTCCTTTGTAAGTTTGAACGTCTTGCCCTCGGACTCGATGGTGAACTCACTGTGGAGAAAAACAAACACTGATTTTTTTGGGAAATTACAAAACTATAATGTTTCATCAAGTGCCGTTGTTGCTCCGACTGCCTGCCATTAACTGCACTCACCCTGTCTCATTAAGCAGCTGCTCCTGTTCTGTAATGAAGCATTCGTCACACACAGACAAATACTCCATGACGATCTTGGCATCCTTCTTATACGCCTTCCCAATAGCGCCCTTGTTGGGCTCAAACTGGACGACATTTACAACTTTGTGTGGAGAAATTAAGGAGAATGACTGAAGGATAGCGACGCAACTGAGTAATTCTTGGGTGTTTGATCGATCAAAAGGGGGTTTGTTTGGTTTTTTTTTGTTTGTTTTGTTAAAACGCTGCAATTTAAGGATATGGGTTCTTTAAGAGGTTTCTCAGCAACCAGAGGGACCTTTGTGGCTCGTGCATGGCATTTCAGGTCAAAGCAAGACCGGTCAGCACACCCCACAATCTCGATCCAGCCCTGCAAGGGACAAAACATTACTCTGAGGAACAATATGTGGACTCCCTGATAAGCCATATAGAAAAAACTGCAGCGAAACATACGTAGGAGGTTTTGGCTTCGGCGTCCCAGCAGTCACAGGCATAGTGAGCCATCTCATTGTCCATATGCTGTCGGAAACGCAGCTTGTCTTTGGCAATACCAACTTTAGTAAGGTAGAGGTAGATCCTCCCGATGAAATATCCCAGGACGGAGTTATTGATCACTCCCTGCATGAGACAGGAGGCAAGAAGAAAATCTAACAATCTTGACATTGGAAACAGCAGTATGAAAAAATAATGGCATTTGAGTTAAGACTACTTTTTGTCAAATTTATTATTTACTTAAACCTCTTTTGTAGATCACATTCATTAAGATAGATATATATATATATATATATATATATATATATATATATATATATATATATAGATATATATATATATATATATGATAATATATAAGATAAAATAGATAATATAGTATAAATTTGTTATCTTCTAAAGAAACTAAAAAGCATTAAGAATCAATTTTCTGAGCTTATGTTAATCATTGAATCTCTCTACAACCTTGGTTACATATCCATATTACTCTAGATGATAACTATATTTATCAAGACACTACAATCCGAAAGTACCAATAGTCATCTCTAATTTAATTTCTTTGATCCAAACATTAGTGTTCTCGTAGTGATTAGTACCTGCTCCACAGCATTTCCAAGCCTCATGATCTGTGCAGACTGTCCACTGGTCTGGGCCTTTGAGGAGTATAACATGATGTCCACGTCAGCTAGATTGGAGAATTTAGGGTGGACCTTCTCAGTGGGGTCAACAAAGTGCTCAATCTCAGCCATGGTGAACTCTCTACGTGGAAATTCAGCATGGTTAGATCCTCGTCCTTTCTCTTAATACACTTATCTTCAAGTAAGGAGATAAAATATGTAAAATGGTAGTTAGGCCAGAGTATTGCTCACCTAACACGGATGAGTCCAGAGCGAGGAGAGATTTCATTCCTGAAGGAGTTTCCTATCTGAGCAGCAGCAAAGGGCAGTTTTCCCTGGTTAAACTCCAAAAGACGCTTGAAGTTGAGGAATATTCCCTGAGCGGTTTCAGGCCTCAGATAGCTGCAAAACAAAACTGAGGTTAAAATTTGAAATTCTGAAATTTGAATACATTTAAAAAGAAAATTTTGATGTTGCATTGTACCCTGTCATATTCCCCCCTGGTCCAATGGACGTCTGAAACATCAGGTTGAAGGAGATGGGAGATGTGAGGTCGTTTCCTGTGGTGGGCGACTTGACGTTGTATTTCACAAACAAATCGGTCAGTTCCTGCTGAGTGTAGTTGTCCATCTGAAATTGATATTAGACAAAATCAATACAGTGAATCATCTATAGTTTTGTCAGTAACAGCTTTTCCACATAACCCTTTACACACGCACACAAAAAAAAAAAGCATTTTCACTCCGTTACCACTGACCTGAGTGATTACTTCCTCCATCTCAGCCTTCTTCTCTGCTGTACACTTCTTGTCAGACATCAGCTTCTGGAGATGAGCTATAGGACACAAACATAAAAAAAAAAACCACACTTTCGCAAACGGCTATAATAATACTTGACACAGTGTCACTTATTATTGTTAGAAGCCAATTAAAAGAACTTAAGATGATTTCATTTTGCAAAAAGTGTGAATGTTTGCCCAAAACAAATCAGAAATCAGCAATGCACATCTTTATAGACCAAGTGCGTGATGCCAAAATGTAACTTGACATATCTCAGGTATTACATAATATACAAGTTTAATTATATGATTTCTTTTAGCATCTGGGCCAATTTGTCACCAAGTCTTTCAAAGACTGACACGTTCTCCCTATATCTGAAAATTTTCCACCAGCTCTTTGGCACAGATCCAGTCTCCGTGATCCTAGAAACTTGTATTGCTATGAAAGCCCAATGTGATTTCTGCTGGTCCAGCCACTTCCATTCTCCCTCAGGCACAGCAGTGATACTCAGAAACTGGCCAACCAGACGCAGCCACTGACACTACAAGTTTGGACCATGTCCATTCCTCTCTCTACAGAATCCCATGAATAATACAGATGAAAAACTTACAAAGACTTCAGTTGCAGGTGCTTTTAGGATGACTAATCTCTAGTTTATACAACGGTGGAAGCCAAGTTTCTAAATACAATCACACACAGGCAGATGTACAAAATGCTTACCTTTGAGGAGGTGATCAGCCCTGAAGCATTCACCGTTTTTAACATCTTTCACCATGTAATCAGCAAATTTGTCCACATGTCCTGATGTTCTGGTGAAATAATAATGCAGCAAGCAAGAAATCAGATGCATCATTGGGGGAAAAAAAAAAAAAAAAAAAAGTAATAATATTTGATTCTAATCAACAATGTATCTGCAACCGGGCTATGGAAAGCTGCTATGATGACAGTTTCCATGCATAAAACTGCAGAATCAATATGCGCCTGTTAATAAAAACCCACAGTTCAGCACTTTGGAGCTGACTCTAGGAACCACCAGGCACTCTGTTCATACATAAATGACAACCATAAACTGTTTATCAATTATAGGAGATATGACATGAAAAAGAATTACTTTTAGTTTTATACTAACACATCTTATGGTAAAAAAAAACAAATTTTTGATCAGTAGACAGAACATTTAATTGCACATACTTGAGGACAGGCTCAGGGGTCAGCATGGTGCAGTCGATCTCCAGTATCTGCTCCTCCTGGATAAAGTGCTGCCTCCATGCCTGCAGGATATTGTTCTTCAGGGCACAGCCAACCGGGCCGAAGTCATACAGGCCGCTCACACCTGTGAGGAATTACTGCATGGTAACAGAATCCTTAAAGACTACATGTGCAGTCATGTACGCACCACCAAAACCTTAATTTGCACTATTAGCTGTCTCAAACTTACCCCCATAGATGGCAAAAGCCTGGTCATAGAAAAATCGCCTCTTGAGGGTATCCTCCATCTTTGTTCTGTCAACAATGTCATCTTTTGGTTGCAATGACAACTCCTGAAATGAAAATTATACAGAAAACATTTTTTATTATATTGTCAATAATGCTGTCATGGTACAAAGAAACAGTTTAAGATAAAGTTAAGTTCCAGTTTTAGAAAAGTGAGTGAAGAAGTTCATTCTTGATGTTTGGAAACATTAATTTATTGATTTTTTTAAATCACTTTTAATTAGCATTCTCACCTTTCAACTGCATAAGCATGTTTTTTATTTAACAAATGGAGCTGACTAAGGCATTATTATGTGACGTTTTATGTTTGGAACCTCGGTCACATAATACGAGCTAGTAAGCAGATGTTTGAGCTTAGATTATCTTATTACATATAATTTTGGAATGTTTTCCACGTTGGAAACATTGCATATATGTAATCTCCTAAACGAACAAACCCTCTAATTGAATCTGCCATGATGTCAAACACCTGCATCTCAAGCGTGCACTCCCTGTCTGCTTGTGAACATGGTTGGTACAAGCGAGCTAAAGCGTGGGCACACTTCCCAGTTTTTTTATGAAAAGTATATTAATATCTGCAGCACAGACTGGTTATTTCAGGGAGAGTTGACAAGTGTTGTGAATAAGCCCTTAAAATTTTAAAATCATATTTCATACATTTTTGGTTTTACAACAAATGATGCACGGCTTGTCCTAAAACTGGTAATAATTTTGATTCGCTGAGAAGACTTCAATAGGATTTAATCAAGCGGATTCAAATCCGTAGTCAAACCGGATTAAATGACAAACCTTTGCCTCCAGAGTTCTCTTCCTTGCCTTCAGTTCAGCCACAGCTTTAGTAACATCCACATCAGGGGCACCCTCCTGTTTCATCTGGCGAACCAGGTCCCCCTAAAAACAGAGAGGTTGCTTGAGACTTCCACGCAGAAAAAAACCCTGAGCCAGCTAAGGCGACCCCACTCGAGTCCGGGCATGTTTACAAAAGGCCATCAGCTGATTGTCGGATTATTTTTTTTGGTCGAAGCTTTGACTTGGCCTCCTTTCTCAACCCCACCCTGCTCGGAAACGTCTGCAACTGCAGCGGCACACTGAAACGTGGCAAAGGGCGAAGACATGACTGTCAGCTAGCGCTAGCAGTTAGCTAGCGTGCGATGGCCATTCTCATTCATTGACAGCTGCTGAAAAGAAGCCGGTGCGTTAGCCGGTTAGCCCGGCGAGCTACCCCCGCTTTAAGGGACCGAGTCCCAGGCAATAATAGCACATATATCCCAAAGTAAACCGACTTAGCTCATGCGAGTTAAGAGCGTGAAGAACGTTACCTGTTCTTTAACAGCAAGCCGCAAAGGAGCGAGGATCTCCTCAATATTACCGTCCATGGTTTGTCCTTCCGCCAGTTGCAGCCACAGGCTTTTCTTCCTTTTCTTACACAAGCGGACCGACGTCGAAAGCGGCCTTTTTCCGGGCGGGTGGCGGAGCGACTGCCGAACGAACCGGACCGTGGACGCCGGGCAGAGGGAGGAAATCTCAGCGCTGGTCCTCAGCAGTGCCGATGCTGCGCTACGGAGAAGCATGGACCGCCGTAATAAGAGGAGAGGAGAATGATGAAATCTCGGAAAAACAAGTAAACGCCGCTTCCGCTTCCGGAAAGCACTTTCGCCACTCGCCGCAGCCACCCGGCGATCCCATCGGCGGATTCGCCAGGAACGCTAACGTTAACTAAAAATGAAGCGATTGACATATATATTAATTGCTTCATTTTTTTTTGTTTTTTAGTTTATGTTAGAATTACTATTTTAAATTAGTCAATTCTCGTGATTTCTCTTTTTATTTGCTTTTTTTAAAAAAACAATCTCTCTCTCTCTCATTCTCTCTCTGTCTCTCTCTCCCTCTCTCTCTATATAAAGATATCTTGATATCTAAATAAAAGGAGAAATCATGAGAATGAGTGATATAAAATAAAATTCTAACTCTCTAGCTCAAAGTTATGACTTACTTTTTCATTATTTTGACTAAAGAATCTCCTGTGCGAGTAGAATTTTCACTTATTATGTAATTATTATGACTCAATTGTGACTTTCCCTGTCTATTTGTCTTATTTACTGAATCCAGTTTTGCTCAGTGTTAGTTTATTTGGTGACTAAATACACCAAGACCATTGGAGTTTGCCTCAATATGCAGCATTTACACAGTGACACAGTGAACCCTGCTTGTAGTTAAGTATTTTTTTAAGGGTTAAAAGTCCAGCAAAACTTGTGGTATTAAGGACACCTTTACACCGGGGTCAAGACAGTAAAGTTGTCAGTAATACTGCATGGCATTGTAACTCTTTAATTTTGTCTTTGTTCATTTTCCCCTCAAGAGTCCTGTGATACTTGAACAGCCTACAAGCAGTTTTAATATAGACTTCAAATACACGCTCAGATATCGTTGAATCTGCAGTAGTCACCTCTCTTTTGCTATCTTAGATACATCTAACTAAAACTGCTGCAGTCTAATGCAAAAGTCCTCCAATAAATCCTACCTGTGTGAAGGTTATATTTTTCAGTTGTTCAGCTGTTGAGTTGTATTTCATTGCTGCATTGGACTGCAGCGGTTTTAGTTAGTTGTGCATAATAAACTCACAATGGAGTGTATGTTACTTAATCTTTCGACGTGTCCACATTAAAAATAAACCCTATTTAAAATGGCCTCCAGCAGTTTAGGTTGAGTTTATACCACAGGGTGGCGCCACAGGGAAGCTGATAATTGTTTATTTGTGTTGAAGCAAATCCTGGAAAAACATCAACAGCATTTTACTGATTATTTTGTAGAAAGGGTGGTCTGAGGGAGCTCTTCAATTCTATCATTAAAAGCGACTAACAGTGAATCAGGTAAACATATACTTTTAAGATTTGAAATATTTAGCTTAAAGCTCAAATTGTTATATTCACCAGCCAGTAAAAAACAATTTCTGTCTGCTGTTTGATGCCTGTCATGTAGCATATAAAGTCGGTTTTTAGGATTTTTGCAGCTGCCTGCTCTGGCTGAGGCTGATGCTATGAGAGCATTGAGAAAGACTCAAAACAGTAAAGTTGCGGGACAGAAAATCAAAACAATGAGCTGAATTGCTCTGTAGAACTGTTGGGCACTGTGGAGTGGGGTGATAATTCTCTGCAAATTTGTTATTATGAATGACACCTTTTACGTCAAGGTAGTTATGTGAGCCCATGTTGATATAAAATATGTGACTATAGCAGCTTTAAAATTCCTGAAGGGATCCTTTATTTCACCCATCTGGACCGTTTATTAACAACTGAAATGCTAAACAGTAAAGTGTTTTGTTTTTTTTTAACAAACCCAGAAGCTGTTTCCTATTAATAGATTCCTTACTACTTATCTATAAAGCATTAACCCTCTTCATAAAGATGAAGAAAGTAAAACGAAGTACCACCATGTTCTTTAAGATGATACAATCTAATTACAATCTGATCATAGTTGTTAAAGATGCCAAAACCCCCTACATTTACAAAACTCTGTCTGATCACTTCACTATGTTTCTCACATTTACATTTTTCCTAAAAATCTCTGAATTAATTTTTTTCTCTCCACATTCCTCCGCCTTCCCTTTGAAAAATTATTAATGTGGCCATGCACACTTCACAAACCAAAGTGTAACCAGAAACTGACTGTCAAGTGCTGAGAAGAGATTGTGATTGTGCAAATTGGCTGAGACCCATGTTGTGGTAATGGCTGTACGCACGCATCATTGTAAACATCAGGACAGAGGCAGTGACCCCCAGTGAGAGCTTCATGTCAGCCAGGAGATTACATTGTAATTATGAGCCGTATCAACAGATGACAGCCTACTCTTACTGCACTTACTGCTGCTTTTCACTCGCACATATGCCATACACTTGTCTCTCAGGTTGGGGTCATTTAGGGCTTTGTGGGCCTCACCTCCATTAAAACGATGGCGAAGGTGAAGAGGGACAAACACTCAGGCACGTCACTGCTGGCAACGAACCAGAAAACCACTTTATCTCCCTCGCTGTTATTCTACAGTTCACTGAGGCTGAAATAGCATGAATAATGTTTGTTTATCAGTGCATATGGGGGGGTGTAGGTCTCTGGTGCACAGGAGGACATTAGATCAAAGGACGGGACTGTCACATGATGTAAACAATAGATTAAAGGGGCAATCCTAGACTGCATTACGGGAAATGTAGCATTAAGCAATTTTGGACTTTCATACATACTGCTGTGCAGCTGACCATTGTTTTTTAAAAATATGATGCCACACATAAAGCGTTTACAAGTAATAAGTAATGACTTTATTGCTGCTTGATAAATAATTTACTGATGATTTATGGGTAGGTTAGAAGCTAGGTTTTGCACTACCAGGTTTTTAGTAATTCATTAACAAATGCTCTATGATCCCGTTGTTTTCTCATTTTCTAATGCGCTGTCAAGTCTGCAGTTATAAGTGTTAATAAGTCATTTATAATAGGTTTTTACAATAATCAACCATACTGACAACTTAAAGAGCTAAAAAAACAGTTGGGTGTGTAAAATGCAAACCACCAGAAACTTGGAAAATTACTTTTCTCAACATTAATAAAGTAATATGTTGCAACTTTTAAAACCTTAAAAGGGTGTCTATTAGAAAGTGGTAACAATATCTGAGTCATCCTGAGTCTCCAGATGTTATGGGTGTGCCATACTTAATCACTGGAATACTCCGTTAAAGAAAAAAATCTTTTCTTCCTCTCCAAAGAAAGATATTTGACTTTTGCTTCTTTTGGGATATAAAGAATTATGTGTTTCAAATTCAAAAGTTACACACACACACACACACACACACACACACACACACACACACACACACACACACACACATATATTACAATATTTAAAAAAAAAAAACAAACAAACAGAAAACCCTTTGATTGGATCTGCTTGTAGATGTCATAGATACCAGTTAAGACACTAAGATACCAACGTCTCGTCTTTAAATCCTAGTTCAAACATTCTTTTTATCAAAAATTTTCAATTTAAACTTTCAATTTTATGATATTTGTTCTATCTCCACGAGAATTAGAGCGATGTCATAAAGGCTTTGAAACAGCTTTTACGCAGTACGAAAGATCCTAGCTATTTATCCCACGATATGCATTTTTAGAAATGAAATTTATTCAGAAAAAATGACTTTTTTTAAAAAACACAATTCGTTGGTGTGCGTGGTTTTGCACCGGTAGACGCTGCTGGGCTCGTGAAACCCCTGCAAGAAAACATGTGAAAAACATCCGCGCTACTTTGTACAAAAACATGTGCGACGCACACCTGGAAACATCTGCAAACGTATCCTCGGTAATGTTTTTATTTTAGCTATTTGCAGCAAGTCTGTCGTGGAGCCATAAGCTGTGTGAAATAGCCCCCCCTCCTCAAACACACGAGGATGAGAAAGAATATGGACATACAGCGAGCGGTGGGCGGACTGAGAGTTGTTTGTTTGTTTGTTTGTTTGTTTGTTTGTTTTATAAGAGTGGGCTGAGAAAAAGATAATAAGAAATGCTAAAGGCGTGTTGCTGTAGTGAGCTGGCCTGGCCCTGTGGCAAAGGGGGGGGGGCGGGGGTGGTGGTGGTGGGGGGGGCGGTCGCCATCTCTGGGCAAAACACTGTAACCGTATCACGCAGTTTATATTGTGAAGTGTGCGGACAGAAGCCGGAGCTTACAGTAGCAGCAGCAGCAGCAGAAGGCAGAAGGCAGAAGGCAGAGGCAGGGGCAGAAGGCAGAGGCAGAGGCAGGGGCAGAAGGCAGAGGCAGAAGGCAGAGGCGGGGGCTATGCTGCCTTCAACAGCCTCGGCGGACGCGCACGACTCCAACGCAGGACCGACGCTTTGTTTGCGCCCCTCGCACATCGGACCGTCACCTCGGATGCTGGACGCGCCGCGGCCGCTTGTTTTTCCCTCCCTCGCCGACACCTGGTCCGTTGTTCGTTAGCCCCCCGGGGGGGTGGAGGACGGGACGTGCATGCTTCGAATAAAATGGGATTTTAACGCCGCGAACAGCGGACTCTCAAGCCTGCGCACAGCCGGGGAACTGTTGTCCACTTGGTAATGTTTACCAAGGAATAAAACGGTGTGGCCGAAGGCGCAGAACCATCTCGTTTCCATGGACAACACGTCCATAATAACACAGGTTGCAAATCCGAAAGAGGAGGAGAGCATTTCTTCAAGTCAAGATAAAGGTGAGGCGAAATCAGAAAAATCGCGATTCTCGAAACCGCGTTGTTATTTCGGCTCCTGCTCGCCCGGATTTCGATTCCCAGCCCGTCGAGGTGTAGCCGCGGATTGTTTACGTTGCTCGGTTGCGAAAATTTGATGTGCAGCCTCTCGGTGCAGGAAGGATCCTCGGCTCCGGGCTGCAAAAGCAAGCCGGAGTATCGACGGAAAAAAAAACCCTCCATTGTTCAACTGAAGGGAAAACAGTAAGAGCCAGATCCTTCAGCCAGTGCACTCACAATCTCACGTTGAGTGAGTGCACTTTAACTTTATTGCCAAGAGGTTTATTTATTTTCTTTTTTAGCCTAACGAGACCGTATATTTACAGTCGTTTTGCGACTTAAAACCTATTATATTTTCTTATCTGTGTGGAGTGAGGTTGGTTTTTACTACGGGGGGCGGGTACTCTACTCCTTTCCCCTTGTACTGTCGACATCCCTGTATGCATCACTGGCACTGTAAAAATGCCTGGTTTACTACCAATAACAAATCCCACCAAATATCAGGGGTAAATTAACAGTTTGGCTGTGGTACCAGCAAAAAAAAAATACAGTATTTGAATAGCAACATATAAAATAAATTTTGCATGCTTTAGTCCCTTTATGAGCAGAAGCTGTCTTTGTACATTTATTAAGTCAAAAGCCAGTAATAACATTCTATACACATTTATGTATTTTGCACATTTTGTCTATTTTAGAATAGAGGCAGAAAATGTGGGAGGCTAATGCCTCTATGGTAAAAACTGTATTGTTTATCAGTATCATCGGCTCCTTTGTGCAATGCCATATCATCGTAAAACAGAGATCATCATATGGCTGGCAGTGTATATGCACAATGTTAGAAATGTCCACTCTAAGCTGTGCAAAAAGTGCCTGAAAACAACAGCTCGACAGCTGCTCTGCAGATTACAGAGGCTGAACGAAAACACATTTTCTCTCTCTTGTTTTGCACAAGGGTTGCCACTAACCATGTGGTGATGACATCAGTGACAAATCCCCCTCATGAGTCAGGAGCTTTTCAATTTCCATTAACTTTGAGAAGGGGTTTTCACTAGTCTGTGCAGGTTGTTGGCAGTCTTTTGAACTCTAAACAGAGAGGAAAATCTGTATTTTTAACGAATTTCCATTTTCCATTGGAGATCAGTTAGCTTATGTGAAAATCAGGCTGTGGAGTACTGTGTACACAGCCGTACATACCAGATCACAGCAGGAGGAGTCGGATGTTTGGAGCTTAGGGCCCATTAATTTAGCCCAGAACCTATCCCAATACGCCAAAAGGGGGCCTGGAGGCCATAAATACCACAGCTTCCTGCTACACCTAGTGCTCTGTGGGAGAAAAGGTCACCTTCCTGCATCACCATCTCCTGAGCAACACTGACATCCATGAACCTCTCTGACTCACAGACCTCCCAGACGGTAGTCATGAAATTAAGAGATAATCAAGATAATCTGGACTTGTTTCATTTAATAAGCGGAGTTGAGGCTTTGATAAAATGATTTATTTTCACTGTAATAATGCATTTTCCTCTTGTGAATCCACTCAAGGATTGACCTGCATGATCATGGCGACCAGAGAAATTGTGATTAATGTGAAGCAGCACATTTCCAATATTTGTTTCCCTCATCAGCTCACTCCAATCTTGTGTTGCTGCCTTGATAATTAAACAACATGTAAAAAAAAGCAAATAGTCTGCTTCATCAGTCTGTGTGGGAGAAGCACTATCATCCAGGAAATTTGTTAGAAGAAAAATAAAACTATCACTTTTTCCTCTTAGCACATTGCTTAATCACTTGAACCAAATTCAGACACTTTCTTTTCTGCAACATCCTGCTTGCTTGCCTTGAACAGTAAATCCCAGATGACGTGGAATCTGACAATTAATCTCGCAGGATAAAATCCTGGGTCAGTCACTGACCAGAGTGGACAACACAAACACACAGTCAGGCTTCACAAACGGCTGCTGTCACACACACACACACACACACACACACACACACACACACACACACACACACACACACACACATGCATGTGTGCGCACACACACACACACATTATCACCAGGGAGCTTCCTGAATGGAGTCCCAGCTCTCCACTACTGGCTCTGTCAAAGCAGACAACAAACAGCACTTGTTGTCCAGGACAGTTACTCTGTGACCTGCTTCGGCTGCACTGTAGCCACAAATGATTACGCATGCACACACACACACACACACACACACACACACACACACACACACACACACACAAACACACGCACCCACATGCTGAATATTTCAGAACACTGGCAGGCTATTTTTGGGAGTTGTATCAGTTTCATTCCAAGCAAAGACATAGTAACTCATTAGAGTCTAGTTTTTAGACATTTGGTCAGGTTGAGATTATATTTTTATGTATTATGGATTATGTTAAATGAGGTGAGAGTTGGAGTCATAATGTGGGTGGTTTCTTTCTTCAGCCAAAGAGCACATGTGTTGATTCAAAGTCAAAGTCAACTATGTTATACTTACAGGAGCTTTGCAAAGCTATTTTCTGCACTACAGGGTGAGTTTTGAATGCATGTTTTATAACAGATCATTTTGAATACATTCACACTGTTAAAGAAAAGATAAAGATACAATATAAAACAGCAATGTTGTAGTAATTTACACCTAGACTCTGCCTAGGAACCAGCACTGCAGTACATAGCTGGCTGAGATAAAGCATTTCTTCTCTCCAAATCCAAATTACACTTCTCATTTGGCAGCCACTTACTTTTCAGGGTCTGATGCAATGAAATGTAATGACTGGACTAACAATGTCAAGGGATTCAGGGGCCGGCCAGCCTCCATTGTGCTTCACAAAATGTTTAGGCTTTGCTCTGATAACTTCACAGTCCAACAGGTATCAATGAACGAGCCGTTTTCCTTAATGAGATAATCTCAAATCTGAGTTTAGCTCTTTCCCCCTGCTGAGTTAGTGATGACAGACCTATGTGGCAGACACTTAGATCACCACGCACAATAGCAAGTGTTGAGTTAAAAAATGATCATAATATTGATGATTTTTCTTACATGGAAACATTCCTCAGTGGTCTTTAATTAGTGTTTTAATGACAGCAAAATTTGGACTGCAACATGTTACTGAAAATCCATATTTTTATGGTAAAAAAAATTTAGATTGCTTTTCTTAATCAGCAAAGTCATTAAAAGATAACTCGGAAGTTTTTATACATTTTCTTAATAAACAAATTCCATGAAAGTATAGTAAAGAATTAACTATATCTTCAGAAATAAATGCAAATTTTTATAATTCAAATATTTTATTAATACGCCAATGGTTACTGAACAAAAGAAAATAATAAAAAACACAACTTGCATAATAATGAAATAATGAAATCACAAAATGTACCCAATGTACACAATTATCGACACCCTTGACTAATATTTTGTTGCAGAACCTTTGGCAACAATTATATCATCTAAATGCTTCCTGGAGCCATCTAGAAGTTTCTTGCAACTGTCTGCTGGTATTTTCTGCCAGTCTTCCCATTGCTATGCATTCAAGCTCTATTAAGTTTGCAAGAGTCTTTTTTGTAGTTGCAGATTTCAGCTCTCTCCAAAGGTTTCGGACGGGATTTAGTTTGAGGACTCATTGCTTGCCAGTTTTGAAACAGTCCATTTTCCGTTTTCAACCATTCTTTTGTGCTGCTGTGCTTTGGGTCATTGTCCTGCTGAAAAGGACCTTTACTTCAAACCTAGTTTTCTGACACTGGGTAACGCATTTTGCTTTTAGTTTTCATCAAACACGACCATAGCAAGACTAAATTGTTTATTCGCTCTGGACTGTTTCAGATGTGGATTAATACACTTTTGGTTATCTAGTAAATATTTACAGCATCAGAGTAGTGTATGTGGAATGATTCAAAATAAAGTCCATGGTCATGACAATGAGGAAACATGTTATCAAAGTTGTAATCAGGCCTTGGGTACACAGAAAATACTTGTTTTGGGGGTTTTTAATGGGGTTTACTGACAACAAAAATATAGAATATCCAGTTTTAACCAGTCTCATTCTTTAAGTTTACTCTAATGTCACACAGGGATAAAGCTTTGTGTTTGTCAGCTTTCCTTCCTCCACACGGCTGAATATCTGTGGAATTTACCTTTGCATTTTTAAAATCCTTTTTTGGGGGAAGAACAAGAAACACAAATAATACAAATTTTTTTGTATTTTTGGTTTTCCTTGCTGAAGCTGAGAAATATACCTTACATTCTCCTGAACAAAAATAATGTCTTTCCTCCCTGTCATTACTCCAGTGGCAGCTCAAGGCTGCAACAACAGTGAAGAAAATAAACTGTATATTTCAAAGAGCCCATTAACCTTTAACCTTTTAAAAACTCTGTTGCCAGTTCACTTTATCTGTCCTACTGCATGTGGCTGTCTCTTATGGTGATGAGATTTATTATTTCAGCTTTGGCATAGGAAAGGAGGAGCAGCAGACACTGAGATTTATGTATACTGATGCGGATGGCAAACATTATGACTCCCTTGAAGGCTTGTTGGTTAGAAAATCTTTAGACTGCCTGAAAGAAAATAAGAAGAAACTCAAATTATATATTAATCTGGAGAAAGGTGTCTAATTAAATACATGCTTGACTTTTGAGGTTATGCCTTGAACTCGCTGCTGTATATTAATAAAGTGTTTATGATGTGTGGACCACATCTGTAGGGGTGTACACTGCACAGCTAGGGCAGTTTTGGCTACCCTGGAGTCCCTGGCACAAGTTGCCACTCTGCCACTGACAGCACTTTGCTGTCGCGATTGGACTTTCTTTGATGCATTTGTGGATAAAGTATGTCTTTCTCAAGCCCCTCACCTCCCTTGAGAACCACATTGGATTGGTACGTGCATACACTGAAGACAATATTCAGGGCACCATTTTGGCAGAGAGAAAACACGAGAGAAGAGCCGGACTCACTGCTCTGAAATGCATGTCGTTATTACAGATTTATGAGCCAATTTCAGCCAATGCTGCTCAGAAAAGCTGATTATCTGCACCTCCAGGGAAGTGTTGGAATGGTAGATTTTCCCAGCACATCTTCATTACTTTAGTTCAGTACCATTCTGGACAGCTGATTGTAAAGAGTTGAAAGTTTTTTTCTTCCAAGCCTAAGCTCCTTGACTGATAATCTTGTTAATTGTATGTACGGGATCAGCCCCCGCCTCAGTATTTGCATGAACATGACTGAAGTGGAACTTGGGGAATTAATTTACATCTCTTACATTCATTCAGGCCCTCAGCAAGAAGCAATGTAATATTTTTACAGCTGTAAGTGGAAAATAAATGTGTTTTGTTTTAGTGACTTTCTGCTGTTATTGTTCTGCATGGAGCTTTGTTTGGCATTGTAAGCAACCGCAGTTGATTTTCCAGCACTGAATTCCCCATTATGTACAACTCATAAACAGTCAATCAACAATAGTGGCTTCTTCTAGGTGTTTGTTGACAAATCAATCGTTTTAACTTGGAAATAATGCCCAAAAATCAGTTTATGTTCATATCTTCCTGATGATGTTGTATTTGAGGCAGTATTGCAATTTTAACCAAACCAGGAGCTGTAATCATTGACTAGAATAAACACAGGAAACTGGTAAAACAACTAGCCTACCACCTCTAAAGATCAGTGATTAACACTTTATAACACATTTTGCTTAATCTAATTCCACTTACGTCGTACGAATGCATACGTCTTTATGCATACTTAAGCTAACCTTCTTCTAAGACGTGTCATTAGAAAAACTCCACCCAGACACATTAAAGTTAAACTTTTCAACAATAATTATAAAATGATATGGTGACCCACTATGCTAGGTCACTCCTGTATGTTACCTGATTAAAAAAAAAAATAATCAAGTTATCTTTTAAAATATACCAATATTTTGATATCTGGAAGCAAGCTAAGTAGCAGTCTTTTGTACTTCTCTCAGTGGTGGACTTTGATTGTGACTACATATAATAGAAATGCCAGGGTTTTTTCAAACAAATGTTTAACAATGCCTAGCGGAGTGTTTTTTTTCCAGAGCCACTAAGCGTTATCTCATGTGACACAGACTGCATTAGAAAGATTTATGCCGGATTTTCACATCTGCTCACAATAAAGTTTCAAGTTAGAAATCAGCAAATTGCCCTTTAATTATGAGGCAGCCTTTAGATCAATGGATTGTGAGACAAAATAAAGGAGATGCAATCGCACTGCAATCAGTCCGCGAGGAGGCCACAGGGGAAAATCTGGTAGGTCATGTAAACCTTTGCTCAGAGTGCAGTTTTAAAAGGGGAAAAAAGAGAAGAGAATTGACATCACTCCTGCTCTGAGGTCCGTGCAGTGGCTCTCAGTTTAAAATAGACCAATAACATCCGTTTGCTTGTTTATAAATTTTGCTATAAACTGTATTGTTGAAATGGTGCCATAATGTCTTCTGCAGAGCCCTAAGATCCATTGATGCTCTACTACAATATACACTTAGGGACATGAAATCTGTAACAGTCTCCGTGCGGATCTGACCTGAAAGTTTAAGGGGAAAAATCTGAACGCTTTCGATGGTGGTAAAGAGTAACTAAAATAAAATATCCCAAATCTTACTTAGGTGCTCATTTTGCAGCAGAGTGACTCCTGTCGGTGTTATGATAAATCCTGTTGATTAATTCATTATCATTTCATGTTGTAGCTGTTTAAGTTGATTCTGTTTATAATTACCTCATACAGTGTTGGGTAGTTTTATCTACTATAATGCATAGCGTTTTATCATTGGAATACACTTCATATGAAAAATCTTACTCTGTAAATCTTTCAAATAAATGTAGTTGATAAAAAGTAAAGTACTTCAAAATCTATGTAACTATAAAAACATAGTAAATTACTACCCATCAAATATTACATATCATTTTATTTTGTAAACCAGCTTTCATGTTGTTGTTAAGAAAGTACTGTACGTCCTGGGAGTCACACAGGGACATGTTCCTGTTTCTATTCCTGTTCATACTGTTCATACCAAGAGTTTCACTCCTGTGTTACAAGATGGTGATTGGTCTGGCTACAGTAAATGAATACAAAGTTTAAATATTGTTAGTTTTTATTTAACTTTTTTTGTATTTGGGCTTTAATTCGTATAGCAAATGGTTTATATTGAAATTATTTCATTCTCTATGTATATATTTATAATGTATTCCCCATCTTATATAATACCCTCTGATTGGAAGCTGCACATCAAACACTCAACATTTCTCTGTATTCTGCAAATATTTTGCCCTGTTCTGGTTCGGTTCTGCTGCACAGGGCAAGTGGGGTTTTTCTAGACCTCTTTTTATGTCTGTGTGCCTTGGATGTACGCTTGGCGGCATTGTGGGAAGCTTTATGTTCAAACGTGGCCTCAAATGTAGCTTACTATGCTGCGGTTGCTTGTTTTGGAGCAAAGACTGTTTCAAAGGGAAAAAGAAGAGACTATTAAAGTAACATTTCAAGCACATTCTGAATAAAACGATCTTCTGCCCAGTCGAACTCCATCCTGAGCAGTGATTGGTTTTGGTTGCACTGAAAAGATGTTGTTTGTGTTGATTTGAATGAGAAAACATGTTTTTTTGCAGTGCAAGATAACAGAGAAACTCTATTAATACTTAACTCTAATGAGCCACAGAAAGGGGCGTCGTCTTGCATTCTGGTAGGTTTTCGGCTCGACTGACTGCAGCCATCAGTGACTTTCAACTCTAATCTTCTTCGGATAGAATACTGAAAACATGTGACTGACACACTGGTTATTCTAGTGCATGCATGTCATATTTAGTTTTATATAGACAGTATTGTTGGATTACATCACTCTGACTTTCCTGTATGGCTTGACAAATAGGCATTCAGTGGCTGTGAAATAGTGAAGACTGTTATTGATGCTCCAAAAGCCAAAATCCCCTTTGAGCAAAAGGACCGTCAGCATCTAGGCTTTAGAGCAGCAGCCTAGATGCTGATGCTGTAACAGGATGGCGCTGTTGAATGCAGACTCAGACAGGCCACAAGATAGGATTAATTGAGCATCTATTCAGCCAAACGGAAGTTGTCAAAACAGATCAATACAGTTAGAGAAAGGTAGGGGTCAAGGAAAGAAGAGAGGAGGTCTGTGAATGTGTGTCAAGAGGAGAGAGCAGGAAAAAGTGTTCAAGTAGCATCTGTGGGTCTCTAGGGTTGTAGGCAGGTACCCAGCCTGGCTCTGACAAGGAGATGGCCTTTCTGCATATTTTGCCATCTTCTAGCGGGAATTCGTCACCAGTAATTGGCTTATCTAAAATGGGGGTCACGTTTCGTCCGCAGTGATTTTCTGTCAACTTTACTGAATTATGCTGCCGGTTTGTGAGATATTTGACAGACGAGCATAAAAGGTTTATACATTTTTAAACGGGAGCAAGGAGAAAAATACACAGGCACATAGGCTATAAAAGACACAAACCAGTATCTTTTTGCCTCTCCAGTGGTAAAGATGAATTTCAACTGTAAATCTCAAGGGGCACTAAGTAAGACGTCCTGTGTGTGGAAATGTAGAGATGAACGCCTCTCAGTGAGCAGAGGAATGGAAAAATGTAGCAGCGATACACAAGCAGGACAAGCAGACGCTAACATGGACACATGCATAAAAATAGGACCTACTTGTTTATTTCCTTTCCATTCATAGCAAGCAGCATTTTAATGAGCATTCATGTGATTTACTTTATTTTGGTGTCTTGCTGTGTTTATGAGTGAATTTGTATGTGAGAACAAAACTTGCAGTGACCTTGGGTTCTTACACATTATGGTTTACGTTACTCATTATACAGAGTAAGACTCAGCCAGTAAATACAGTTGTATAGTGTTTTTTGTGACTCTAGAGGAGCTTTCTATACCCTAAAAAGTAAACATAAAGAGATCGTAGTGATGCCTTCAGGATATTTTAGCTTTGACTTAGAAACTATGCATTATTTACAGAATGTCTAAGTTAAAGAATGTGGCTGAGGAGTTTGAAAGATGCGGCCATTTATCAGGCAGGGAGGAGCTAACAAAAAGATACTGTTGGTTGCATAATGGCAAATATAGGATCCAGTGTTTTTGGTGCTTGCCAGGTTTTCTTGGCCTCTGCTCCTTTGATTTTAACCATTCATTTTTAATCTAGCTCCTAAAAGTTCAGTAATTTCATGAGAGATCGACACCAAATTGTTGGAGTACCCCTTTAAATTCCATCTGCTCACTGGTTCAACTTCCAGGATCCATATTTTTAAAACTTTTTACAGCTGCATGGACAGCAACCCCTGACTATGGGTTCATGAAGTGTACAAGCATGTCCCTGCTCAAATGAAGCCTGACCACAGGCCCTTAATTTCATCTGAAATTAATTCTTCTAGTTTTTTTATTAACCCAGAAGACAGTCGAGGAGGATTTCCCATCAGTTGCTGAGCCCTTGGGCGTTCAGCGCACAGTTGTAGATGAGAATATAAAAAGATATATAAATAATGAACTACCACAGCCCCAAACAATGTGGGCTGTGTTGCTGGCGGTTGCGTAACTCTGACAGAATAGTCAGATCTCCCTCATTATTTCTCCCTGAGCTCTCAGTGGTTTAATTCCCCTGCATTCCTTCATTTTCGCCGAGCGTTCGAGTAGCAGCAGTCCTTGTTCCTTGTTCCCTCGAGGCTGCGAGCAGGCTGGCAACGCCACCACAGCGCCTACGCTGCTATTTGACTGAGGCAGGAAACCGGGGGCAGACCCACCCACGTCTCTTTGTCAGGGTTCACAGCAGCAGCAGCGGCAGGAAGACTCAGTGCCTTGCATGACATGGGTGCCAACCAAGCAGTCTGCTGTTATGGGTTTAATCACAGAAAACCTTGCCTTGACTTGTTCAAGTGTAAGTGGGCTATTGAGTGAATGTCAATTACATAACATCATGTAGAATGCTAATGTATATATAAATCCTCCCGGATAAGTGGGGAAATAAAGCCAGAAGGGCAGCTGAGGGACAGTCAATGTGAGTGAAGGCATTTAGAACTGAGTGTACCTCCACAACCTGTAATTTTCACCCTAGCTTCAGCTGTCAGTGTGGGGAGGTACAGAGGCTTAATGGGAGTTTATTTTATCATACTAAGCTATTATTGCCCTGATGGCCTCACGCATAACCCACCAAGGACCTTGGCACAGGGAACACACACACAGGCTGAACCATCAGGCTCAGCTCATCTGTCGCTACCTAACTCCTTTCAGCTGTTTGGATTTGCCATTTGTGCGTATGCGTTTGTATACGTGTGTGCGTGTGTGTGAGCAAACACATGTGCATGTGTATTGCAAAGCAGATGCTCTTTGGTGTAAATATTTCTTATGAAGACGGTGTTGCGTAATTATCATCGCCTCCCTTGGTTGGATAATGTCTTGTGTGGAAACAATTAATAATCTGCTTTTGATAAAGGAGGGCTGAACTCATTCTTTAAAATTTTGGGTTCTGAGATTCACAACTAGTGACGAGATCATTTGATTAGTTAATTAGTCTAAAAATAAAACATAAGGGGACTGTAGTTCAGCTGGTGTAAGACTGGTTCAGCTGTAGAGTTTTGTTGTTCACGTGCAAAAGACAAAAGAGGAAGTTCGAAGACATGTACTTGGACATTGCTATGGGCATTTTCCACTATTTTTTTTTACATTTTAGAGGCTGAAGAAATAATAAAACTAAACAGTTACAATCCAGAAAATAAGCCATGCTAGCAGCTCTGGGAGGCTGCACTTTAGGCACAGGGGTATTTTGAGCTACGTGATAACATGCGCACAGTTCCAATGATATCATGCTTATGTTTAATAGGTATGTTTACCATGTTCACCATCTTAGTCAACATGCTAGCAAGCTAACAGTTGCTTAGCAATCAACACAAAAAATAGCATAGGCTGGGGAACCGTCAATAGTTTGAAGGTATTTAGTCATAAACTGAAGTACCAGACAATTTAAAATTTTGTTGTGATGATGACGCTAAATGAAAAGCCACTGGATCACCAAAGAGAGTGAAGTTCATTCTGTTGGGAGCATGATTGTAAAATTTCACAGCAATCCATCCAATAGCAAACAGAAATGTCAACATGTTGGTGGCACTGCAGAAGAAGTCAGGGGATCACCAAACTCAGCAGGTTGCATCCATTGGGTTCCATGACTGTCTTTACCAGCCTTTGTATCAATCCACTGAGTAGATGTTGCTATAGTTCACTGGAATCTTTGAAGCTTTGACCGGCTGGTGGCACCAGATGATTGGTCAGGGGATCACCAAAGTCATTAGGATTCATCCTCTTGACACCATCTATATCTGTACCAAACTCCATGGCAATCCATTCACTAGTTGTATCAACGCGAAATATTTCATTTCATAAGTGAAGTGGTGGACTGACAGGCTGACATTGCAATTCCTAGAGCCGGGCGCCTAGCATGGCAAATAAATATGCCAAACATAATCTGGTTTCATCTGCTCAGATGTAAAATTATTTGATTATCGTTGGGCTCTAGAGTTGTAGTCAGACAGAAAAAAGCAATTTCAAGATGATACCCACTACTCTGGAAAATTGGTATTAGCATTTTCACCATTTTTTTGACATTTAAAACAACGACTGATAAGTAAAGATAGTCAAGGGATTAATAAAAATAACTATCTGCTGCAGCACCTGTCTCAACTTAAGAGTAAGATAAAGATGTTTCCTTTGTCAATATCTTTGCAGTTGCATTAGTGCTGGAAATCCCTCCATAGTGTTTTGGTTTTTTTTGCGGACAGAGGGCACAACAAGGAGTCCCCCTTGCTGCTGTCTGATGCTGTCACTAATAGCAATGGACAGGAACAGATTCATCTTCAGGTGCTCACTTTGTCTAGTTGAATAGTGGATTGTCTGGTGGTGTATGCATGTCTGTGTATGTGCGTAGAGTCCTGTTCTTCATTTTTGGCTGAGAGTATTTTATCTCACGTGGTGTTATATCAGCCCTAGAGAGCCGGTCCGACTTATAACACAAACACTTCCACACGCAAACTATCAGTGACAGGAGGAGGTAAATAATCCGTAGCATCCCCGCTGCCAGAGGAGATGTCGGGTCATTTCAGTTTTTGGTTGCTGGTGTCTCCTGATGTCAAGTTATCACAGTATAACGAAGATGTTTTTTTTCTGATGTTTACAGAAGCTTCATGGCATGGAAATCCCTCCGGCTCCTGGCTGTGTTATTTCAGTGTATGTTAAGTACCCAGCCTTGTCATTTAAAAGCGACCTGTTTTCCATCTAAATTATTAAAGACACCTTCACATGGGCTGTTCTCACATTTACCTTTGTGCTCCCCGGGTACTGTACACTTTACCTGCCTGGCTGGTCAACTACCTGCTGCTTGAATGCATTTCAAAGCCCGTCACACAGGAACTACCAATACCAATATCTTACAGGATCGCTCTGTTTTTATACAATTTCTGTCTTATTCTTGTAGTTATGTGGTCATTATGATGATGGTATAAGGCAGGAAGGTATTATATAATTATCTGATGTTTTCAGTGATGAGTTGTATAAGGGATTAAAACTTAAATTACTGCTCAATTAATTTGGGAGTTGACTTGTTTGCTGTTTTATTGGGTGTTTCTGTGCAATCAAAGGAAATTCTCCAAAGTGATGCCTTAGCTTAGAGCAAGAACAGGAAGGTAGCCTCTACTAAAAGTGGTGATGTACAACTCCAGGTAAAAAAGTTGTCTTACTTACATGTTGGGCTATATTTGACTAAGCTAGCTAAACTAACCTTAGCTGTTGACGGTCATTAAGCAAATTTTCTCACTTTCTATTTCTCTATGAGTTAAATACAGATTGACGTGTAGGCATGGCGAATTAAGAATTGTTTAAGGGTACCTTTGACATGCTAAGGTCTAAGTAACGAAACTAACTAAAGTAACAGATTGCCCCTTTTCTGAGTATTTCATAATGCGATGTCATTATCACTGAGAATGTAACAAGTGATTATATTTTTCACTTCAGCTACCCAACACTTATACTTATGATCCTCACCGAGTTTCTTTTTGTTCAAAAGTCTCATAATCAGTTTGGTGAGTGCTGTTGTATTATAACCGACAGTAACGGCAGCAAGACCCATCAAAATAAAACATAAAATAGATAAATAGAAATTACTGTTTTTATTTTATGGTCAAAAAGGCCACCTCACCCAGGATCATTTGTCCTACAAAAACCAATGAGACTTCATGCACCGTAAAGGAAGAGACTGTAGCGTAAACCTCCCATATCATAGTTTAAATGTCGCATGTTGTGTTTTTACTGCTCGCATACATTCTGTGCTTTGAAAGCTACAGTATAGGAGGCCACCTCAGAAGCCTTGAGCTAAGCCAGGGATCATTTTCCCTCTCGGAGCCTGGCGTTATTCCACGCTGCGGGTCACGGGGTGATTATCTTTTCCTGTCAGGAATGCTGAGAATTTCCTGCGTTTTCCTCCCTCTTCCGGCCTTGTTAGCAGTTGTGCCTGAACATGTGATAGAGGGCCTGGGCCCAGCTGGCTCTGATTGACTAGCGATCCTTCTATCGCTGTCACCTAATGTTTAGCGGGAGCGTTATCACAGGCACTGACTTAAAGTGTCATTTTCGCAGCTTTCGGATCGAGGGACAAATGCTGAATTGGATAAAGTGTATTCACTTGGTTAATGATGTGCACCTGCTCAGAGGAAGCTACAGATTTGGCCTAACATCCCTTGCTCTCTCCAGTGAGCTTTTGGTAGATACGGCCATTTGCATACACTACCCTCTACCTAGATGTTTGAGGGGTATCCCTTAACAGGTCTGCAGAGTGTCACCTAATTCTTTTCAATCTGGGAGCTTCGGTGTCTTGTTTGCCAGATTTGCTGTATTGTTGCAGCCTATGCGTATTAAGGCACATGTGTTCGTAATGGTAAATGTTGCACTTTCACCTTTTGCCGTTATTCTTGGAGCTGACGAAAGCTGCATTGCTATGCAAGGAAAGCTGACTCCAGTGACATTCCTGAGCAAGGACATTGGAAGAAAAAAAGTTTCAGTGTTTGAATATGGTTGATCACTGTACACGTGGCCATTTGCCTGAACATGTGAACATATCTTTTGTATGTGTGTGTGTGTGTGTGTGTGTTTTCTCAGTCTCCGGCAGCAGTCAACTCTCAGCTATGTTATTTGTGTCAAAGGGAGAAAGGAAAGCTCTGTTTGTGTAGGGTGGTGGGGGTGGAGGCAGGGGGGTGGAGTAAGAAGCAGACCCAAGTATAGGCTGCCACAGTAACTCTCCCCACCCATTCTATGCCCCTCTCCCCCTCTTCCATCTCCCACTTCTTTCTCCCTCCCTCCCTCCCTCGCACTCCCACCTGCTTTTTTTCGGGCAGTGTATCGGGGCAGCGGGACAGGGCAGCAAAATGTAGACAATCTAAAAATGGAGGAGCGGAGAATGACATCAAGGCATTGAGGCCAACTTCAGGGAGAGTGTTGGATGATTCCAGAGCTGAAAAGTTGCTATGTTAGAGTCCAATCGCTCTAATATCAAAGAGGCATTTTGTAGGGGTATCTAGCCATGCAGATACTTTTGGCTTTATATGCTTATCAGATTTCTGCTGCCACCCTGCTACAATTAAGGTGAATTTGTGGAGCTCAAGGTATTAAAAAAAAACACTTATTTTTTTTATGTTGTAAAATTACCCTGCATAATCCAGAGAGCATGCTGTAAACAGTTTTAATTAAAACATTTTAAATTTATTAATTGATTAATCGTCAATCAGTTATATTCCACCCACAGTTTGAAACCCAAAGATATTGAATTTGCAGTTGACCAACTAAGAAAGCGAAGAGCAGCAAATTAACACATGTGAGAGGCTGAAACCACATAATTTTTGTCATTTTTCGACGGATGGAAATTGATTGATTATTGAAATTTTAGCTGGCAAAATTAACTTTCAATTAATAATTGTGACTAATTATCACAGCCATAAAAGCAACCATTACTACTGCAGGAATAACACGGGCAAGAACAGGATTTTTAACCTGGCAACCCAAAACTTGTTCTTATTACTGGCCTATAACTACAAAGCATTGGCTAGTATTTTATTGACAATTAAAAAAGATTTTAGTTACAACTGAGATACCCCTTATAAAGAGTGTCTAGTTAGAAAAGGGTAGCCTACCCATTTTTCAATGCTTTGACCGCCACAAATAATATTCCATTTACCTAAAATTAAACCAAATCTGATTTATTAATCAACAAATCTCCAACAGTTGTGCCACAATATGAACCTTGGTATATGTGTTTTATTCCACCACACAAACTTCTTGCAACTTTCTCAACTCTCTATGTATGGACATGTTTGTGTATCTGTGTGTGTGTGAGACCTTGGTCTCATGGGGTTAATGCTTTCAGATGAATCCCTGATGTTCTCCAGCTATTAGTGCTCTGTCCATATGTAACAGTAACTCTTCAACTTTTACTTTTATATCCTCAAACAGAGAAAAGTAGAGACTCTATATTTGTAGCCAGTACACTGTTATCCGATTTCTGTAGCAAAAGAGAGTGAATCAAGTCTGCAGTGACAGATCTCCTTCAATAACCACAAAGGTTATAGTAACAAAGCGTGCTGCCTTTGTCTGCTGATCATTTAGCTATGTTTGCACCTTGGAAACATCTATTAGGGAAGAGGAAGAGCGGCGGCAAGCTTTCGGTTACAAAGACAGAGGGAACAAAGAAGGACTACTGCCTGCAGCCTGTGAGATCCAGTCGAAACAACCTAAAGATAGTTCTGGGCATTAATGTGAAGACTCTCAGAACAAAAACAGGCTGCAAACAGCCTCAGCATGCATGTCTAACTGGTCTGCCTGTGTCACATGGATGTATGAACATTTTAACAAGATGGCAGCTAACAGGGCCATTGTGTGATGGCCACTCCAAGTAATAAAAATGGTGACTCCAGCTAAATTCAGCCAATGGACACTTCAAAGTCCCAAGGAGATTTGGAACGTCCGTGCCCAAGAATTACCTTTAAAGCAATTAAAATGGCAGAATTTCTACTTCAGGAACACGTCGGGATAATTGCACTGTCAGATTTTAGCCTTTGTAATGTAGCTGCCCAAATTGCTATTTTTATCCACGCATCCTCACACGCAGAAAATATAAAAATCATAATCCATGACAGAATATTTCTGAAGGCCTGCAGACCATTCGAGCCTGCTCAGTTCTCCTCTTCCAGTGTAAAAGTAGGGCATGGACTTCAGAGACAGGAAGGAGGAATGATGTAACCAGGGACCTATATGTGTAAGTTGTTTTCTCCCTGGAGCTTTTCAGCACTCAGCCACTGATCATTCCTTCTTGACATGTGTCTGAAACTAGGTTTCATTACTTTCAGATATATTCATTTAACAGAATTAATTTCACAATTCAGCTGATTAAAAAATTGAAACTACTGCATGTTTCCCCAATTTTCAATCTTATCTGGACATTCGAGGTCTTGTTTGTATAAAAGGTATTATACTTTATTTCTTTCTATCCCTTTCTTTTTTTTGACCTCTTTCTCTCATACATATATGATATTACTCTGTCTTTTTTGCTGTTCTTGATGTTAATTAACTGTACTACCTTCCCAGAGGGCACTCTGATGACGGCTATTTTTGTCCCTATGCTCCCTGTTGCATGAATCAATGCCTCACATATATCTCAGCTCCTTTTATCGGTATAATGTGATGATGCATGGGAAACACAGTCTGCTACTTTTGGCATCAGTTGTCTTTTTCTTTCAAAGGATGCGGCTTTCATTAGTGTAACGGTTTTTGGACAGATATGACACTGGCCATCAACAGATGACATTGTAGTTAGATGACCTTAAAACAGAAATTGTGATGATTCAAAGTCAAGAGATGCCTTTTTTCTCAATTACTTACTTTTTTATCAATTTTTAATAAGATTATGAATTGGGATACCTTGCTACAGGTTAAATGACAATGACTCCCAAAATTTCAGGCCTTAGGGGATCCATCCAAATGCTAACATAATCCACCTACCAGCACCTCTAAAGCTCAATGCCATACACATTATATGTCCTTTGTTTAATTTGTATAAAACCAAGTCTAAAAATTCCAAGTCTTCCAGTTGGTTATGTGCAGGACTGTTTCTTGGTGAGACATTACATTAGTAATTAGAGAGGCTTGGATATGCTGGAAGGTGGATTTTATTCCCTCCATATTGAGGTAAGCCAGCCCTTTGGCTTTTTCAGGCATTTTGGCTATGCTAAGCTAACTTGCTTTTAGCTGTTGTTTGATATTGAATAGACAGAAATCATCTCCTCTCACTCTCTGCCAGCAAGCAAATAATTATATTTCCCAAAATATTGAATTATCCATAAGATTTATAAAGCAGGCCTTATAACAGTTTTATTAGAATATTGTATGGCTTTATAAAGAAGTACTTCCTCCGCCACTTGTGGGCATAGGCAGCCTAACCTGACCTTGCTTCTTCTGTCTGTTTTGGTTCCTATCTCTTCCAGTCTCCCAGTCCAACAGCAGCCTGAAGAAGCACCGTGGCCGGAGTATTTTCAGCCCCTTCTTCTGCTGCTTCCGCAACTACAATGACTACCACGTGGAGCCACCACCCACCAACAACAAGACACTTTCTCTGCCCCCACCTCCAGAGGAGAATGGCAGTCCTCCCAAGGTGAACCTCACCATTCTTTTACTCTCGCATCGTAGTTTGCCAGGGTCCAGATATCATACCATTCGCATCCTCGTGAATATAAAAACACACTGATGGGCATCAGTTATTATTTATTAAAGAAATCCTAGATTGACTGAAAAGATTCAGTAACAAGTGACATTTGTTTGTTTTTGTTACAGCGAGCTTGTTAGGGTTTGCCTTTTCCTGCTGAGGCTGAGGCGCTGTGCAGCCTCACTGAGCTCCCTCCACAAATTTTTCCAGCTGCTTCAAACCCGTTGAACCCAGAGGTTGTTTACCATCCACTGCTTGAAAATACGGGCTCGCTTCCCATCTTGCATTCTTCGATATCTGCCTACGCACACAACAGCACACACAAAATAATACACAGCGCAAAGAGCACACTGAGAAGCTCAAAAGACACACAAACACACACACACACAACCTCATGCTCGTCCAAGCTTACCGTATACCCATGACAACACATGTACTTACACACACATGCGCTCATACTGCTGCTTCTTTAATCCCCATAAAGCGGGCCTTGTGTGTGTCCGGTGTGATGGATTGCCTGGCATCCACGCCTCCCCCTCTCCTCACACACACACTCTTACCAGTGTAGTGAGGATGTGTGAAGTGAATGTTCTGGCTGTGGAAAAAGGCGCCAAAACCCCGAGCTCCTCCGCAAACATGCTGCTCTGCTGCCAAGGCAGGTACACAGGGCTATAAATGGAGCAGAATCAAATCACATTTCCACTCCTGTTTACCTGTAAATGTCTCTCATTCAGGGGAGGAATGTGTGGCCCTTCACAGACACTATACATGTGGTCAGCGCTGACCCGTTCCGGACCCCTCCTTAACAAATGAGTTCCCATTAATTTCAAGTGAACCTAGCGAACCTTGCCATAAAAAGCCTTGTTATAGAGTTGGGCTGATTTTTTGAGCTGGGTTCTTGCCCACAGTCCCTCCCAGCAGTATACTGTTGCTGGATTTCTGGCCAGCTGTGTTTGTTACTATGGCAGCTCTGTTTGTTTTTGAGCAAGTTGTTCTCACTTTGTATCACTGTGTGTACTATACGTGTGTTTTTTATTTGTCTCTCTTCCTCTTTCTCTCACAGTCCATTTGTTGATTAGAATATTGATGTTGTCAATTTCTTCCTTGCAACAACTTTCCACTGGTTTTATTTTGCTTCCCTGTCTCTTTTCTCTTGTTTTTCCACCCTGTCTCTCTTAATCTCGCTCTCTTTTTCTCTCTCTATTTATTTTTTCTAGTGTGACCAGGTCCAGGTCATCCCTATCCCCAGTGTATGTATTATTATCTTTCATTTTTCTTTATCTCGCTTCATGACAGTAACATCGTCCTTCCGCTTGCTGTGTTTCATCATTCTAGCTGCATGCGGATGTTGACACAGGTGATTACTTTTTTGCTCTCAGGTGAAATTCAGTTCTGTCCCATTCTGATAATCATATGGCTCTCAAGGGTTTGCTTTGTGCTGCTTACCCTCCACTCACAAAGTTGGTAGACAGAAATAATCTAAATTGACTTACTATCATATGATTTATTTGTTGCTTTCTCCTCTTGTCCATTTCTCATGTGCTTCTCCGGTCACTGGAACAGAACATGAGATTGATTTTCTTATTAGATCAATCCTTATTATACCTTTACAGCTGCAGTTTGGTCAACAAATGGAACACTTGCCCCTAAAAACTTGATTAAATTACTTATATGTCTAAATTGAGAAAGATTACATCGTGATTATGCACTCAATGGTCAATGAACTACTGTTTGTCCATTAGAACAGGGCTTGGTTTCAGTGAGATGTACTTCGTCAGACATTCCCCAGAAAAGGGGATCAATCTGATCCCTGCTTTGTTTGTGCTGAAAAAGCAATTCATTAGCTATTTTGGAATGTATGCGGTCCATGCAGTTTACTGTAATTAAGGATATTCACACTCACAGCATCCCACATCACAGCCAAGCTTTAAACTACACCACCCAGCAGACACCTCCCTTCAACGGCAGGAAGTGCATGTGGTGATGAGGTCTGTGACAAGGACTCTTAGAGGCGACTTAAATAATTAAATAAAAATGACCTGGGCATATCATGTCTGTGTCGCCATTTAACTATTGGATGTAAATTTACAATTAACATCAGACTGTCAAGTCAGTAGACAAACAACTTTGGCTCTACAACTTTGTGTTAAGTTGTTGGTTTTACTGCAGAAATACCAAAGTACCAAAAAGAGACACACCCCCAATGAAAAAGAGCACCAAAGCTAATATAAAAGAAAAAAATTCTACACAAATACCCAAGGACATACAGGCATCACAAATAAATTAAACCTAACAAATAAATGGTAGTTCTTTACTCTAACCCTCCCTTTTTAGGACTTACTAGGCATATAAACACTTACTAAGTTGTTTATAACAAACTTCAGTTTAGTAGTAAACAGATAAAAGGATGTTTTCAACAGTTTTTTTTTGTTGGATCTAATAACTATATTACTTCCAGAGCTTTTGACAGCTGCATCTCAAGGCCTTCATAAGTGTTTAGAGTGTACTCAGTTGTTGTGAAAGGGAAGTATTATAATTTATTAAAATGTATAATGTTTTATAATGTTTTTTTTAATCAAATATAATTATACAGTCATGAGTACTTCATTAATAAATTGATTTTAAAAAACAGCCTAACTGCCATTATGAACACCTATTTAACTTTATCATATAAAACATTTTGATTACCCCATAATCCTGCCTATACATTGTTTGAACAATTGAAATATCATGGTAAAAGACTTACAACAGTAGAGATCATGGAAAATATGCAGGGGTGAAAGGAAGCCAAGGGGCTTCTAAGTCCTAATAATGGTTAACATTAGAAAACAAGACCAATCAAACGAAAATAATAAAGGCAGATAATAGAAAAACTTAAAACAAAATTTAAAAATGAATGAAAAATTAAAAACAAAACAATGTTTTTAATTTTAAAAAATTTCTCAGTTGAGTCTTGAATACATGATGACTTCAGTGTAATAGTGAGGTAAGTTAAAGTGGTATTTATCTGGTATTAGCTTTCTTATATAAATGCAAATGGTTACCTCCTATATACATTTAGCTCTGATGCTGAATTCTTACACCCACAGCCCATCTCTTACAAGGGATTTAATGATTTTAATTTAATTTAGGTTTTGCCTGGATCTGTATTGTATACGGGGACACACTGGAAATTCCATCATCTCTCTTACTCCCAACAGACAAACATGTTTTTCAATGTCTGTTTGATATGTCTGCTTCATAATTTCACCGATCAAGTGAAATTATTTCTTATCTGTTAACATGGTGCACTCTGGTTGAGATTTATCAATTTCGGAGAGTGCCCCCTGGCTGCTGTTTCAGGTGAGGGGCTTTCTATCACAGTGCAGCTGCCTGGTGAAAAGGTCAAGGTCCCAGTCAGTCTCTCTTTCTTTGCTCAACATGCATGTATAAATCAAATTCATCACGGCCTGACAGGATGTCACCCTGTGTCCTTGCTCACGGGGGAAATCATTCTGTGATACACCAGCATGCAGTCCCGTGATAAGACATGAGAGATGCAGTCAACACGACCAAGACACACTAAAACAAAGATACATGCAGAAAACGGCAGGAATACTGAGCAGAACACTAGTGTTTGTATGTTTGTGTGTATGAGAGAGAGCGTGTAAGTTTGATGGAGTCCTTGCTTCTCACCTTGTGAGTGTATGGCTATGTATATGAATGTATATGTACATGTATAGAAGTGTGTGAGCATGTGCCCCCTATGGCCACACCATCTGCCCCGTGCCTCTCTGTCACCCCAGGCGGCCTGTGCTTGGCACAGGACACAAGTGTTGCCCCCCCCCCACCTCCCACCCCCCACCCCCCTACCCAAAGAGCTCAGACAACATGAGGTAATACAGAAAACATCAGCAGGGACTCATGAACAGAGAGCAGGCCAGGAACATTACCAGCTGAAGAAGCTATTTTTTGATATGTGATGGTGTATGTGACAGTAACTGTCTCAATTTATTTGATGCGCTACCCTCACTCAGTTATATGATGTTACTTAAGATCTGATTATAGGTAATACAGCACAATATTGGGGTGTGGATGATATGGTTACCAAAAACCGCATTCACTTCACGGCTGGGCATTAAATCAATTTTTCCTTATATTATTTATTACTTTGTTATTTTATACTGTAAACAAAACTCTGTTGTCAAAATAAAAGATTTGAACCAATTCTTAACAACACTGACAAGACTTTTGTTTTACATGTACATTTTTTACTCGGATGAAATACATAAAGATGGAATACAGTTCATTGCATTGAACTTTATATATTAACCATTGATTAACATATGTCTTATTTATTATGCCAGTAGTGACTTCAGCCATATTGCTCAGCCTTAATTCAGCCTGTGAAGAAAAGAAAAGAATAAATTTAAGCTACATTTATGAGTCTTCAATAACCAAAGTCCCACATAAAAATCATATCAAATGATCAGCAATGTGACACCATCCTGCAGCTCATTAATGCTGTTTCTTTAGTGTCAGACTGCAAATGGGATCATCGCCGGTACTCTGACTGGGCTGCCATCACACCCACAGCACTCTATGATCATGCTTGTGTTTGTACGTGTGTATGTCTGTGTCACAGTCTCGTTCCTCTAATGAACCTCTTCATATACATAATACTGTAAAGGGTGTGTGTTGTCTCTTCAGCCTCCAGCCAAGTTCCTCCTGCCGGAGGTCAGTATAGGAGACTTTGGCAAGAACTGTGTGGTGATCGACCTGGACGAAACCCTTGTACACAGCTCCTTTAAGGTATTTCACCAAATTACCTCTCTATTACCCACAATCTAAATACACTCATGTCTTGTTTTTTTTTTTGCATTGTTTCAGTTGTGTCGTGCTGTTATTCCACAGCCTTAGAGGGATAATAGGATTATACTGAAATGAAACCTGAAGATGCCATTCTTTGCTGTGATGATGGTATTATGGCATTTAATATGAGGTGCTGGTGAGCCATCACTGAAACATATTATATAATCACAAGAAAATATGTCTGTTAGGGAATCGTGGCTTTTATATTACCATTTAAAACAGGAGAAGGCAAGAGGGAGACTTAACTACTATTATAACAAGAAGTTGGCATAGCAACCAGTACATCCTCAGCAGCTGTGCATCATACAACTGATCAACATGTCTGGATTTATCTCCAGCCTTTCTAGGCAGGAGGTACCTCCAGTATCATCTCTATCCAGTGATAACCATATACAGTATATCCAAAATGTAAGATTTTATGTGCAAACAGTTTCTAACTCTTTAAATATGTTGTGTTAATGATGTAGATCAAATATCACAAAAAAACTGTTCATTTAGGGCTGAAAAACAAGGAAAAATAATAATAATATCATGATACCTACAAAAACAAGTTCTGCAGATATTTTCAGCTTTCGATTGAGTTCAGAAATGATTTTGGACGAAGTTTAGTTGTTGCCCAGGCTCTTCTTTATGTGTGTCAATCACCTGATCCTGTATCGCTCGATCAAAGGACCCCTCTACTGACACACCTAGCACATCTATTGACCCACGTCAGAACGGCTCTGCCTCAGCCCCAGCTGATCCTATTACATCTGTGTGTACTCTGTCTGCTTCTTTTGTCCTCGGCATGGGTGTAGCCCAAATAAAAAGAAAGCCAAAAAGGTGTAAAACAGACTAACTCAATCTGAGGCTGAAGAATCTTTTGTTTATGCTCTAGTTTTAATTTAAGCATTGAAAGGAAACTATATGTTATTCTAAAGAAGAAACAACTTCTGAGAAAACACTTTCGGTACTTTCATATGACTTGGAATCAATTCCTCATTGCTGTGGAAAGGCAAAGGGGAGAGAAAAATATATATACACACTGCACTGGACCCACCCATTCCAGTCACATGCCAGCAGTACAGGGCCACACACACGTACATGCTCACCCACACACATGGGTGTGTCCAATACAGTGTACTGTTGCCTGGAATGACTGCGGGATGAATTTCACAGAAATCCTGGATCTTTTATAATAATCTATAGTCTTATTTTCTCTACTGACAAAAAAAAAAAGTCAGAAACTCACCCAGGAGCTTCAGTCCTTCCTTGAGAAGAAACTGAGTCGCACAGAGGATACTCAGTCCATCAAAATTCATTTAGTTCAGAAATCATTATGTGGTATGAAATGGATTCAGGCAGTGCAAATAAATGGAGATCAGCTGGGAGAGGAAAAGAAGAAAACAGAAAGTGACACGCACGCAGCATTTTAAGTTCCATTCACAACCCTGCAGGATTTCCTGAAGATCTTTTTTTTTTTCTAGAAGTAGAGGAAATTTTAGAACACAATATTTGGCGCTTCAACGTATGAGATAACATTGAAATTGGACAATTAGTGCAGAAAAAACAGCCACAACTGGCAAGAGACATTTCACACAGACCAATCACAGATGGACAGAGCCTAAAAAAGAAATGTTACATAACATGTCAGATGCAGTATGCTTTATCGTGCATGCTATGGATGAGAAGATAATTCCAGGGCCTGTTCTGAGATCAGATCGAGTATGTGTTAGATGTGTAAAAGTAGCTGAGAGAATTTACCAAATATAATAAATAAAGTTTAAATTTATGGCAATTCTCAAACCCTGTGTTACAAAGGGCCTTTCATAAATAGGAATTAAAAGATACAGACACAGAGCCTTTAATCCCATTTCTGATTGTTGAACATCTAATTCCAAAGCTCTAGGCATTAATCAGCTATTATAACACCATCCACTCCACGCATTCAACAAGATCTTGGGACTTGGTTGTAGGGATTTGATCCCATTCGGCCTCGAGAGCATAATGAGGTCAGGCAATGATATGGGCGATAAGGCCTGGCTTACAGGTGTCGTTACAGTTCATCTTGAAGGTGCCAGATGGGGTTAAGGTTAAGGTTAAGACATTTATTTATCGCCCTTACAGCATTTTCACTGTAGTGTTGAAACCGTCACCAAAAAGTTGGGACCATACTATTTTCTAAAATATTTTCATCATGTGGTAGCAATATAGTTTGGCTTATCTGACACTGAGGGAAAAAAGCCTCATGATGAGAAAAAGAGCAAAAAGTCCAGAGACAGAGAAAGGTCTTCTGTGTTTCAAATCATATTTCAGTCTATATAAAAGCTTTAGAGCTGAAAAAAATCGTAAACTAATGGAAAAAATGCAAAAATTCACAGTTAATGGCATCTCAGCTATGAATATTTTGAGGTTTTCTCTGTCTTCTTTGATAGTTCACTAAATATCTTCTGGTTTTGAAGTCGTAGCTGTACAAAACAAAGATTCCTTGCCCTCTGGGAACTTGTGATTAGCATTTTTAACCACATTGTTACATTATGTGGGCCAAAATAATTTAATGATTAATTGAGAAAATAATCTGCATATTAATTGATAATGAAAGTAATTGTTAGATGCCGCCCTAAAAAGCTTTTAGGCAGGCATAGACAACACCACCAAATGATGAATTGTACCAGTATGTATGTACATGTATGAAGGAAACACTCGATCCCAGCCAGGCTGTGATCATCAGGTGAAAAAACCCTCCCTCCATCAACCATATTGAGGTCAACTCTAGATCAGCGGTGATCCATAAAACAACGTCGTTTAGTTCATCCCTGTCCCTCCTTTTCTCTCAAACACCCCCCCCCCCCGGCCTTCCTCCATTTCCATATCACTTGTGTCATCTCACATCCAGTGCCGTTACTGAGCAGCGAGATGAGCGGCATCTGTGTTTTTTCAGTCTTCAGATGATGGATGTTTTCAGCAGAAAGCAATAGGCAGAGGCCAAGTCTGTTTCTGCATCTCTTCCTCCATCTGTGACTCTCTGTTCTTTCTCTTCTCTTTGTGAAAGTAGGACTAATGCTGCCCGTTTGTTCTCTCTTCCTCCTGCTACTGGTTTGGCTCATTACTGGTTCCGTTTTTAGATAATTGAGGCTAAAGTCTATACCTCTGCTGGTGTAATCATTAACCCGAGCTGAACATTTGCAAATCCTATCTATAGCAGCACTCACATGCATCTTGAAGGGAGATGTGGATGCTTTGATTGTCTCACTCTTGTACTACAAGAAACCCAATATCTCTAATACTTCCATTGTTCAACTGCCATCAAAATAGGTCATATTAGAGACATTAGATAGGCGACAGATCCAAGGTCAAAGTGCTGTGTAAGTTTTCCTACAGCAAACACCCCTTCTGCTGGATGGTATTGAACTATACATGCTAACTATGGTTTTATGACTGAAGGCAGGTGTCAATGAAATTGCACATATAGTACAAACACTGGGGATGTGAGCAGGTTTATCATGGAACGCTGTTGGTTTAGGGTACATTAAATGTCAAAGTGCTTTATGGATTTAGTGCATCATTTTAAGACCTAAAAGAAGTTAACACTTTTACTTTGTCTCTCTGTTTACCATTACTTACATTTTAAAAATGGTTTATTACACAGCATAATGTAGTTCTGCACAGATATAAGGGCATTTTAGGAGTTAATTCATGTACAGTAATCATTAACAATTATAAGTTCTCCTTTGAAGACATGATTTATAGTATCACAACTATGTTTTACTACATTGTCACTGAATATCTGTATGCAGTAGTTTCCACTTATGGGTGCCCACGGGAGTTATAGTTGTTAATACACATGTTTATCTGCTTTCAAATGCATTTTAGTCTGTTATTTATTACATTTTTATCGACCTTCTATAGATGCCACATAGCTGTTACGAACTTTGACTGAGTCACATTCAAACTTTAAATCCTTTTTTTCAAAAGCGCTGTTTCTGTAGTTACTGCTGTCTGACTTTTTGAGGCAGAAAAGTAAATATAAAATAGATGAAAACACATTCCAGGATACAAAGTCATCTTTATTTTTGTACAAAACAGTAGTGTTTTTCTCAGATTTACAAAATATCAGTGGATGAATTAATCAGTTTATTATAAAATGATACTACTAAATACATCTCTACTCTTTTCTGTCTCTATAACAAACTGTTAGTTGTCTGTTAGGTGACAGCCAAAGTCTAATGGAAGTAGCTTTCTTTGTGCCTCTGAAAATGCAGACAAACATTTTTTTTCTCTGATTCTGTCACCTATTTTTCCTTCACCCTCTCTCTCCGAAATGACACCGCTCTGCCTCCTACCTAATCCTTTCATCCTCGTCTTTACGTCCCCCCCGACTTGTCTTCCACCCACACTCCTCTGGCTTCTATCTTCCTCTATCTCCTGCAACTCTCTCGTCTCCCTTCTCTTGCCTTTAAAAGATGACACAAGTCGCACTGTCTCGCATCTTGTTCAGCTCCAGGTTTTTCCCCGGAGTCTCACATCTTGTTTTTTTTATCTAACATTGAGACGTGGAGCACTGGAGCAGAGGGAACTACATTATGCCTAAAGTATCCCTAGTTTGGCAGGTTACCTTAGAGGAGTATTTTATCTTTGTTTGTTTTTTTAACCAAAAAATGTGGGTCTGCGGTTTAGCTGTGGACTTGTCAGTTTGTATTGTTTTGAATAAAAAACACAGGTTAAATCCTTTCTCTGTTTGCCTCGTCCTGCAGCCCATCAGCAATGCAGACTTCATTGTTCCAGTGGAGATTGATGGGACAGTTCATCAGGTAATTTGGCGCTGATATGGTTTGCTTCCAAAAGTGGGCTTCAATAAAATAGTATGTATTGATTTATAGAGCTCTCATAGAGGTTTGGCACCATTTTCTCTCCTTTGGTATTTAATATTTTTATTATTTCATAACTACATTGAAGTGGCACAGCTCCAACATTCCTCCCTGAGTTTAGTGCCTTCTATTTTATGCTCTGTGTCTTTGGAGTCCTTGCTCACTGTAAAGATACATGAGTGATGACATGACTGTATCATCAACTAAACTAATGTCACAGGTTCTGAGGAAGATGTTGCAGAAGAGATTCACAGATTTGGTTTGTTTCCTGTGTCCGGTTGGAAGCAGAAGAAGCCACAACTTAGCTGTAACCTGGTTCAAGTAATCCAGGATAGGCTTTCTGTATCTGCTTTGGCCTATGCTTGATTACTTGCACTCGGGGGCAGTGACTAACCCCCAAACGCCCACTCAAGAGGACAGAGATGAGATGAAATGGAGAATATGAGCACAAAGTTATGTCTTCTTTTCCAAAAGAATCCCAAGTTCGGTTTTACTCATGTCATACAATGTCCGTAAGCAAACGTAAGGAGGAGAGTACAACCATGCATGATCAGTCATTTTGCGCATTAGAACCAGAGCTATTGCTATGTGTACTGTTGCGCTTCAATAGTTTAAAACCGTATTCATTGTTGTGTCTTTGTTTCAGGTGTATGTGCTTAAGAGGCCCCACGTGGACGAGTTCCTCCAGAAGATGGGGGAGCTCTTTGAATGTGTCCTCTTCACAGCGAGCTTAGCCAAGGTTGGTCTCTCAGGTTATAACACCGCCTGATGGTCCCGTTAAAGCCTCAATAAATTCACTGCATAAACCCTATTTCTTTTCTTGCTTTCAGTACGCTGACCCTGTGGCAGACTTGTTGGACCAGTGGGGGGTGTTTCGCGCCCGGCTCTTCAGGGAATCATGTGTTTTCCACAGAGGAAACTATGTCAAAGACCTCAGCCGGCTGGGCCGAGAGCTCAGTAAAGTCATCATCATAGACAACTCGCCTGCCTCCTACATCTTCCACCCTGAGAATGCAGTAAGTCATTTCTCTGCTTGATGTGGGTTCAGACCCCAGACTACTTTCTAAAAGAGGATTCAAAAATACACTTGTGGAGCAGAATAAGTTAGTTGGAAAGTTAATAACGATGTACATGTACAATCTGTGAGACTATGTCATAATTTTGATCCGCAGTGTTGTTTTTGAGCCAGAGGCAGGGTTCCCAGTTTTATATTTCTCTCATCTTCTCTGCGGAGAAGTCGTTCAGTGGAGCTGCTGCCAGTCTGCGTGCCTTTGATGCGTTTCCCCCATTAATTATTTACACAAATTTTGCACCAGCTCCACACCTATAATGCAACACTTTAGCATCAACTGTTGGCTGAGTTTTCTCCCTTGATCATATAAATTAAGTCTGTCTCTCTAACTTTCTGTCCCTGTTTCTCCACAGGTCCCAGTGCAGTCCTGGTTTGACGACATGACGGACACAGAGCTGCTGGACCTGATTCCTCTGTTTGAGAGCCTCAGTAAGGAGGAGGACATTTACAGCCTGTTACAGAGCCTGAGGAACAGGTAGCAGACAACTGCTCCTGCCGGTGCTTCCTGCCACGGCCATGCTGCACAGAGGGCCTCACCTCTTGGCCCTGGCTCCCATTGGCCAACTGGCTCTGGGGGCCTCATCATGGATCTCAATCCATGGACTTCAGGCAAATTATCTGGTTATAATCATATCTAGAGAGAACATCTGTATGGATTCTTACCATCTCTGGATTTTTGGAAGTCTTTGAACAGGTCTCCAGCTGACAAAAGATTATACTACTGTATGTACATACTATATGTTTGTAAGAGCAAGACATACATAAAGTAATTTTTCTATTGGAGAGATGAGGTTTTACTATCAAGTAATATTTTAGTTACCAAAAACAATCAAATACACAGAATGAAGAGTTTTGTTTGTTTTTTTGTTTTTTTTTCCTGAGAATGGGTGACCTTTGGTTTTTTTGTGTTGAGCTATGCTATGCAGGCTGTTTTTTTCTTGTCTGACCTTTCGTTAAAACAACTGTGATTTATCTCCTCTTACAGAATGAAGTGCCTTCATTACTGTGCTGATTTTGTTGTGTTGGGTTATGGGATGCACATATTTATGCTGCATATTTAGTCAGATCTCCAAAAGTGTATCAACTAAATCTTTAAATTGAGGATGAAAATGAGTCTTTTGTAGTTCTCATTTAATCTGAGAAAAGTGAAAAGCTTGGTCCCTAGAAATAAACAAAAATAGCTTGTTAGACCTCGATGACTTTGCTTTTGAGTTTGGTAACATTGAATTGTAGATTTTTACAAATCAGTGGGATTTGTGGCTGAATGACATCATTTGATCCTTGATAGTGACTGTAAATTTATGATCCTTCAAGACATTTAAACCCCACTTTATAATGAAAAAAAAAACCTTTTGTAATAACATCACCATCCACCAATACATGTTAAACTTTTGAGGAAAATATAATGATTAGCTTAGATTAAATGAAAATCTATTTATTGGAGAACAGGGGATTGGTTGCATTATAAAGAATGCTGTTGAAATCGTACTGTACAACATTATTAAAGTTGCAAGTTTGCACACTGTCAATTTGCACTGTGGTGTTATGACTTTAACAATACTTAAAACTGCTATAATAAGTATTTCTTATATCAACATTTAATCAAATGACAATGTGTATTTGAAATGTGTGGTTGTAGTGATGAACCCACACAAATTATTACCCAATTCTGCAGCTCTGCCGACCATTTGTTTTAGTTTATTTGAGCTCATTATTATAGTTTTCCAACTGGAGTTAAAAGGAGAGTGAATATTGGACTTAAATCCATCAGGTGGGCTCAAACATGACTCTGAATGAATGCTAATATTATCCCCTCATTTCTTGATTTCTAAGTAGGCAACTGTTTGCTAACCGGTTTTCCACATACACTTAAAAGGGAAGACAGTTTACGAATGTTGTGTATCAAGGCTTATCTATGCTGTCCCTTAGTGGATAGAAGATCATATGCAAGATTGGGTGTCATACAAAAAGCTGATTTTTCAATGTTTTTGTTTGAATTTTGAAACATCTAAAAGGATATTTTGCTTAAAATTGCCATAAGTTCATTCTAAACCTTGGAAACAGCAAATGACAAAACAATGTCACTCATGGTAGCATTTTTTCTGGAACTTTCAATCATATCAGCATCACATGACGGAGGCTGCCCAGCAGCCATGGGACTGTGTTTTGTTGTTTTAAATCAACAAGGATTAGAAGCCTTTAAACAAAATTGACAGGTAAAAATGATAAATTTTTGATGCTGAATTCTATTTAGCTGCTTTTGTTTCAGGGCCCTAGTACTATGTATTCTGCACCACTGTCACACTGTCATTGCTCCCTGGCACATTTGAATACATTGATAATGTTATTAGTCACACCTGTGGTTAACCCTAACCCTTCCCGCTATGACAAGTGAAAAGTGTATTGCTGTAGATGATAACTGTGAGAAATCCTGTGATGTGACGGAAGTGCACTTGCTAAACTTCTCCTCAAAGGGTCAAGCTACATTGTTTGCAGAGTTAAATGATCTTCAGGTGCATCTATAATATGGAGCAGTTAATGTACAACCCAGAGGAACTTAGCTTCATGTGATATCTTGAGGTGCACTCTTGGCTTCCGCTTATGTTGCAGCCACTTTAACTGCGGCTGTGGATTAGGCATTACAGAGCCTATTGTTCATGCCCGGAGAATTCTTGTTTTCTTTTTTTTACACTTAACTTTCCACTTGCCCGTTAGATATGCTGGGACTTTAGTTCACCATGTTGTTGAGTATGATCATATTTTAATAATGGAGTCCAGGACCATATCTAAAAATGAAAAGCCGCGGACAAAGGTAAGAAAAACTTCAGCCTGTTAACTTGAAGCTGTTGGTAAATGAGAAAAAACCAGGTTAGTTATATAACATTGTGTTCTCCAGATTCCCTTGCAGGGACTGTGTGAACTATATAAAACAATGTTATAGACATATCAGCAGGGAACCTGATCTATGATTCATGCTCTGACTGCAATGAGTAACAAAACAAGGTTATAGATTCACAGTTTAGAAATGTTTAGGGTGCCAGCAGAAGCAGGGTTTGGCGATTTTTGTAGGGATATAGTAGAGTCTATATGAGAACAGTCAAAGGTTTCTGTTTGAGATCTGATGCACTGAATCTATCTTTCTATTGGAGCTCAAGGCAAAAGCATCTAACCCACAATTTATTTCTCCTGCATCCTGACATACAATTTAGTTTCGACTAAGGATTTACATCCACACTATTCCCTTCTGCTTTAAAAAGTGTGCAAATCACTTTGGATACAGTGTGTTAATACCTCTCCACAGTTAGCAAAAAAATGTAAAGACAAGTTGCCAATATGCTTGGGATATCAAAGCCCAGAGCTTCAAACCTAAATAATGTCAAGTGTTCCTCTTTGAGTGTCTGTGTTAGTAGGTACAGAATGAGAGATTTAGCCACAGGAAGCCTCTGATTCCTTTCAAATAGCACTCGCAGCCCCTTGAGAGTAATTCCCCCTTCTACTAGTTAAGAGTTTTGGAATGAATAATTAGTGTCACATGGCCCTTGTGATACTCAGAGTACTGTTCGGGCTTGCTGGAACACAAACACAACTCCGGCCGGCTAGTTCAAGCACAATCAGGGCCTCGAATGAGGCTTGAATCTGACTAACGAAGGAATTGCAGATGATTTCCTCAAGCATCTAGACTTTGTGATGCATTTTGCAAGCCTGACTCTCTTCATCCAGACTAAAAATCAAGCCAGTATCTCCACATAGAAACTGGGAGACAATGTGAGGAGAGGCCCATTTAGGGCTGTGGTATTGTAAATATCTAAACAGGAAATTACAGGTGTGTTCAAACCTGAGTGTGGGGACAAATACACCCAGCCCTTCCTGCCTCACACTCACTCCAGTTTGTGCACAGGAGGAAAAGCCAGTGATACTTTATTAGAAGGACATAATTTCATTAATCTACCTCCACAACTTACAGGAGACAGCCAGGCCTTTTTTCTGCCAAAAACAACGCAAGGTATGATCCATACTTTTTTCTGGAAACATATTTCTCTAGATTATTTTGATTTTTTTTAAATTTCTCTATTTCTTTTTACCAAATCACTGCAATTTGGAAAGAATATTTTTATATCATATTTGTTAAAAAAAATGAAATCAAACAGGCTTTATATGATGTTTAAACCTATATCATTTCATATTAGCAAGAGATGAAGACATTAGGAGATTAATATATATTAGGTTATATTTAGAGCTCGCTGTGTGTTCCGAGTCTGTGGACACTGCGGGTTAAATGAAGTGGAACCAGTCTTTCCTGTTACAGTAATGGAACCAGACAAAGTCCTCGGTTTATCTTTTCAGAAATTATTTGCTCATGCTTTTCATTTACTTTGACCCAGGATCAGATTTCAGAATACGTTAGTTGTTTTCCGGTCACAACAGGGAGTTGCCACCGCGGCCAAAGGTTTCTACGGCTGTTAATAAGCCATTTAATCATGTAGTTATGTCAATTAAAGAAATATATATCACTTAAAGAAAACTGGGGGAGAGAGGTAGTTATTCTCCTCTTCATCTAGATCTAGAATCTAGAAGTTTTTGTAATCTCTCTTAAATGGTTATTTTATCACAATTAAATCAGATGAAAATCAGACCCTTGCTTAGATTTAATGTTTGATTTACAGATAAATCAGTAGTCCTGTCAGCCATATACAGTATATTCTGCCGCATTAATAAGGAATACCGTTATCTTGAATCATAGTTTGATATGTGGAGTAGACATGCCTGAAGGGTGCAGCCTAATCTTTGCCCACATGTTTGAACATGTGAATGAGGAACATGAGGATGAAAAAAAATAATTTCAGTTGGCTGAATTATGGCTCTTTTGTGAGTGCAACTGTCGCACTATGTTTTAGTGTTCACTGTAATCCCATATCTTTTTTTCTCCCGGCCACAATGCCTGCGGTTTATTTGGAGTAAAGTAGTCTCAATTTAACGCAACTGATTGTACTGAAACTCTTTATATAGTATAACCAATCTTAAAAAATTCATAACGGCTCAAGCCCTATTAATTTATATAAACGTCTCCTATCTGTTTTCTTTGTGTGTGTGTGTGTGTGTCACTACTTTATCTGATTATCTGACAACGTGAACCTTGAACTTATTAATGAAGGGTGTGGTTAAAGTCTTTGTCAAGTACAGTTGAACTGATCTATCTCACCTTGCCTTATTCCATCAATCATTGCCTAGTGAGACATTTTTTTCTACTCACTGAGCAATGATTAGACACTGAGGCAAGGAGCACTGTATGAGTCATGAATTATGGCTTGGTTATTTCTCCGGGGAATGAGTGCAACCAAAGAGCCACTTGATAAATATATCATGCGCGCATGGATATCATACTCGTATTTGTGATATATTGCAAGTAGTGCAACATCCCACAAAGCCTGTTTCCAAACAGCATGTCACCACTAAACCTATTTTCTTGGCTCAGCTGGTGATGGCCTGCTTATGAGTACTGATGTTTCTGATATCTGAGTCAAGAGGCAGTATAAGCACTGCTGACTGCAGAACTTGTTTGTTGCTATGGTACCATTAGGGGGATTAGAGGTGTTTCACTGCCAGCGATCCAGTCTTTTAAAATGCTCTGCTTGTCATTTTAGAGAGGTCTGTTTCTAATGAAAAGAGAAACACATTTTAAGGACTAGCAATGAAGAGGAAGGGGTCTCAGCTTAATGTCAATGAATGTGTTTTTCAGTGATTCAATGATTTTGATTCCCTCCAACCACTCTCATCGCATCGTTTTTGCAACAGTTTGCCAATTAGCAAAAAGCCTAAAAAAAAACAACAACAACAACAACTTTATGCTGCCTATGGTAACATCCCCAATGGCAGACAGACAAAATTAGCAACTAACTTGTGATGATACCAAAAACGGAGCTAAAAGAGCGGGAATATTGGACTAACTGTTATCAGGTGTCCAGAAATATGATATATATATATATATATATATATATATATATATATGTATATATATATATATATATATATATATATATATATATATATATATATATATATATATATATATATATATATATATATATATATATATATATATATATATATATAAAACTGTGAATATTTTATATAATGCTCCATTATTTAAATTGTCACTTAATCACATCTTAGAAATCCATCCTGTTTTGTAACCTGACCTGAAAGTAATTTAAAAATGACAAATTTTATCAATAAAATTAATGAACTAAAAATATAAAGTGTCCGAAATCGGAGCAGTCAAGTAAAGTACAAGTATCTTAAAGTTGCACCAGAGCAACTGAGCTGCAAAGCTACATTCCACCACTGATCACAAATCCCTAAGGTTAAAATAGAGATATTATGTTTCAACAATTGTAAATGTAAATTTCAGTTTTACTCTATTTCCCAGATCATGCTTTTTTTATACATTTGACCTACTTTGAATGTTTACTTTTGTGCGATTCAGACACATGCGAGAATGTATTTTAAAATATACTGTACCCAGCATGAGAGAAACATTAAGTTCTGTGTATGGAAACAACATAAGATAATCTCATTGTTTTTGGTTTTATATGTGTGTTTCTTTTCAGTTCAGCAGGATGATGAGCGATGACAATCAAGATGCATTTAGAAATGTCAGCAAAAAGCCAGGTCTGCAGATATGGACCATCAGTGTAAGTCAGTCCTAAAACAAATACCTTTTACCAGGTGGTCACACAGCTCTGCTTTAGGTAGAGTGTGGCACGCTGAAATCTTATTTTTGTGCAAGATTCATTACCATGTTTTTGTCGTTATTCAGAACATGCAAATGGTGCCTGTTCCAGCCCAAGGCTTTGGTAACTTTTTTGAGGGAGACTGTTACATTGTTCTAAATGTGAGTAAAATGCTTGCTAATTTCCTAAGACACTAGAGCGAGGCTCAAAATTAACAAGGGCATGTGAACTACACATACCTGGAAAGTATGTGTGCAAAAGTTAAATCTTTGTCTCCTGTATTTTTCATGCTTATCACCAGAGAAGTAAGAAAGGGGGCTCTGGCCAGTCTGTCGACATCCACTACTGGATAGGAAACACCTCCTCTCAGGACGAGCAAGGTGCAGCAGCCATCTATGTCACCCAGCTGGATGAATACCTGGGCGGGAGTCCGGTACAGCACAGGGAGGTGCAGGGCAGCGAGTCACCGCGATTCAGGAGCTACTTCAAAAACGGCCTCATGTGAGTCAAAGAAAAGGGACTGGTATGTGAATAAGAAGGGGGTGGTGACCAAATAAACAGACGGAGTCTCAAACACACACTTCTGCTGTAAATTTCCCGAGACATGGCCTATGACACTAATCCCTCTGTAGAAAATCATTATGACACAAATTACACTTGTTTTGTTCCAGCTTAGCAAGGTAAACACCTTCAACCTCTATTTGTGTTTTTTCTTCTTGTTATGAAACATTGGGGTAAATTAACAAACAAGAAATGCTCCCTGTCGCTTTTTGCATTTATACTGCTTCAAGTGTGGCATAGTTGCTTTATTACACTTGAACTTTGGTCCTGTGTGCTGATCTCTCCTCAGCTACAAGAGGGGTGGAGTGGCCTCAGGTTTTAACCATGTTGATACGAATGCCTACAACGTCCTGCGATTGCTGCACGTCAAAGGGAGGAAACATGTCACAGCGACGGAGGTAATGAGAGTAATATAAAGAGCTATGACAGGGATCAACTGGAGCTATCAAAGGCTTGTCACATGGAGAGTTGTCCCTTCCTGTTAAAGAAATTATGGCGTACTTGTTGATATAACTGTCAAAGTTACAAGGTGTAAATTGTCTGACAAGCGCTATGACTGTGTGGTGTATTTTCCTATGTTAACTACATATGTATCTCTCGGAACATTTGAACATTTATGACACTATATACTTCCATTTCGATAAAGGGGAATTATTTGATAACTCGTATCAAGTTGAGCTTTGTATGATTACATGCAGGTGGAAGTATCATGGAACAGCTTTAACAACGGAGACATATTTCTTCTGGATATGGGGAAAACCATAGTGCAATGGAACGGCCCCCAGAGCAACAGGAGAGAGAAGCTCAAGGTAATCTTGAGAACCTAAGAGTACTCAAAATAGAAAATCCAAAAGTATACAGAATGGCTTCTTTTTGAATTCTGTATTATTATACTCTTGCATTGCCACTCTTGTATTTATAGCTCATTTCTCAGTATTAGTAATGAGGCCAGTCTTTTCATCCTGTGGATCTTTTTAATGACCACAAGCCATTGAATTCTGTAACCATTACTAAATATTTGCCTCCAAATATGTTGGTGTTCATGCCCACAATGTAGGCTACATATTCTTTATATTTCTTAAATGGATTACCATTGTAGGAAGCTAAAAAAGAATTAAAAACTATTTTGAGTAAGATTTAACTCATTTTGCTTACTATCTCCTCACCTTTCTCTGCAGGCAGTGTTGCTGGCTCAGGACATCCGTGACAGGGAGAGAGGAGGTCGCGCTCAGATCGGTGTGGTGGAGGGAGGAGATGAACGGGACTCCCCAGAGCTCATGAAAGTCATGACGGCAGTGCTGGGCCAGAGAACTGGGCCGCTGAAGGAGGCCATCCCTGACAACAAACCCGATCAGGTGCAGAACACCAAAGTCAGACTTTACCAGTGAGGACTCTTTTTGTATCCTTCGAATTTCTGCCACAATAATGGGATAATTGAACAAATTTAACAATACCATGCACTATTTTTTTCTTCTTTCTCTCCTCAGTGTTTTTGATAACAGCGGGAATCTAGTGATTCAAGAAGTGGCCACGCAACCTCTAACACAAGACCTTCTTCACTCCTCTGTAACTGGCTTTTATCCTTGAATCATGTTACTTAGACACTTTTATAGAATTTGGGCTGTGTCTCATTGTTCGCTGTTTCTTCTTCTCATGCGGTCAGGACTGTTTTATTGTGGACCAGAGCGGCTCTAAAGTGATGGTGTGGAAAGGCAAACATGCCTCCAAGGAAGAGCGACGAGAAGCTCTGAACAGGGCAGTGGTGAGTTTACTGAATGATTAAATGTACGAAGTTCAAGCCGAACTTTCTCCATGAGATTAGACATATTATAAATATATTGCTGGGTAATATCCTTGGTAAATTTCCTTTTTGGTTAGAATAATTTTATATTCAGGGTTCCTTTTTTTGCCAGAATCACTAAATCAAACAGTATAAAATGATCAAAGTCATGAAAGATACATTTTGTCCGCTCACTTTTACCACCAGGGCTACATCAAGGCCAAGAACTACCCATCCAGCACCACCGTAGAGGTGATGGCCGAGGGAGGAGAGTCAGCAATGTTCAAGCACTTGTTCAAATCCTGGAAAGATAAAGAGCAAACTCAGGGTCTGGGTACCACCTACAGCGTGGGGAAGATAGGTAACCTCGAGCTTAATTCCCATCTGGGTCAGCTATCTTTTAAACCAAATTTTCTAATACACTAAAGACATTTTGGCACACAGTGCACTTTGCCTAGCAGGTTTGTATTAGGAATGATGATAGGGAAGTTTGAGCTGATGTGGTATTTTTGAATGAATCATTGGCAGCTGAACTACATGGAGACCCAAATGATCAAAACTAGAAGACTGAATAAGATGTTGTAAATGAATAATCACTATATTAAAAAAACATGTGATGTATCTATGAAAATTGTGATATAATACAAAAAAATACTGCAAAGACATCATTCAACAATATTGTGCAAAATTTCACAGGCATTATTATTCCACAATTTGTGGTTAGAAATATATGTTTTGTATATATACAGCAATTCATATAATTTCTGATTTCTTAATGGTATCTTAGTGTCTAAATTACTAAATTTACTGACCACATCGTGTCTCCATACAGCGAAGGTTGACCAGGTGAAGTTTGACGTGATGGAGCTCCATGCACGTCCCGAACTGGCTGCACATCAGCGCATGGTAGATGATGCATCTGGAGATGTTAAGGTGGGCATAAGGCAAACCAACAGGGCCAATGCACTGCTGACTTCAGTTTCAATGGTCCAAACAGCAAAGATTTTAGATTTCTGTAAACATTTCGGTCTTCATCAGGTGTGGCGCATTGAGAACTTGGAGCTGGCTGAAGTAGATCCGAGTACTTATGGACAATTTTATGGAGGAGACTGCTACTTGGTATTATACACATATCAAAGATCGCACCAGCAGCAGTACATACTCTACATGTGGCAGGTCAGCAATTTCACAAATATGTATAAACTTTCATTTAAGACCCCTCGCTCTTTATGTTCAAATATCTAGACAGCTGCTTTATAGTAACACGATTTTTAATATCTTTCACCAGGGCCGTCATGCCACTAATGATGAAATCACAGCATGTGCCTACCAGGCAGTCAACGTTGACAACAAATACGACGGTGCCCCGGTCCAGGTCAGGGTGGTGATGGGAAAAGAGCCTCGGCACTTCCTGGCTATTTTCAAAGGCAAACTAATCATCTTTGAGGTATGATTTTTCACAGTGAAGATTTTTTTTTCGTTGGATAACATGCTCAAATGCAGAAAAGGTCTACATCTTGATTGTGTGTGAAATTATAGTAGAACGCTGCAGGAATTATCACTGTAATATAGTTTAAAAGTATTTCTGAAGGGGAAGGTGTTCAAGAAAAACATCATGGTCAATATAATGCATAAAATAACACATATCAGAAGTACAATTATATGAAAGTTGCAAAAGAAATTATTAGTTGTTAACTGCATATTTATTTCTTGCATTTCTACGTATGTGTGTGGCTTAAGGGTGGTACAGGTCGCCCAAGTGTGGTAAACCCTGACACCGATGCCAGGCTGTTCCAGGTAAGAGGGACTAATGAGCTGAATACAAAGGCCACTGAAGTGTTGGCAAGGGCGTCGTCTCTAAATACCAATGACGTGTTCCTGCTGAAGACTGACCATATATGCTACCTGTGGTACGGAAAGGTTAGTACTTTTTTTATGGAGCTGCATTGCAGGCTGCCAAAGCCTGATTTGAACCCCTTTCTAAGAATAACAACGTCCATTTGTTTGCACTTTCACACAAATCCATATATTGTTTGATCTTTGGCTCTATCTGCGTCCAGGGCTGCAATGGGGATGAGAGGCTGATGGGGAGAGCAATGTCAGATGTGCTTTCAAAACAGGACAAGGAAGTGGCAATGGAGGGACAGGAACCAGCTGAATTCTGGGTAGCTCTGGGAGGAAAGGCCCCCTATGCCAGTGAAAAGAGGTAAATACAGCTAGCAGCAGCATCACACCTTCGAATCAGGATTTTGCATTTTTGGGGGGGGTATTTTGACAGTGATTTGACATTGTGCAGAACAACACATTTCAGTGACACTTGTCTATGACAGTAAACACTAAGCCCAAGTTTTTCAGGTGGAAGGAAATCTTCTGATACATTTCTCCGCCCTGTTAGCCACACTGCATGTCATTATTATTCTCTATTATTTTAAATTGGGCAGAAAATAAATATTATAATAACCTATAAAAAAGGAATTGTCTTCCGAATTCATTAAAAAGGGCTATTCATCATATTTTGAACCTTTAATAAACTTTAATTTAAATCTGCATGGATTATTTTTATATCTAGGTCAATGGAATATGCCCATGTCATCTGAAATACGGCATACACACCCAGATTATAGAGCTGCTATGATGAAAAAGGTCTGTGTCATTTCAGACTGCAGGTGGAGGAGCCTCTGCACAGTCCCCGGCTGTTCGAATGCTCCAATCAGACGGGCCAGTTTAGAATGACCGAGGTGGATGACTTTGTCCAGGATGACCTGGACGAGGAGGATGTCATGCTCCTGGACACCTGGGAGGAGGTGAGGGGTCAAAGGGCCTAGCCCAGACTTTGGGTTGATGTACATGAAAGAAACTGGTTACTGTATATAACAGAAAGGAGTACATATATATATATATATATATATATATATATATATATATATATATATATATATATATATATATAAGCAGTTGCCATGTAAGCTAAAGTGTAAGTTTCTCACTTCTACAATGGGCTGATAGTAATCTGGAATGGATTGTTAAAATGAGTCCATCTGTTATTTTCTCAATTCTTTCCTCCAAATCACTTCAGATTTTCTTCTGGGTTGGAAACTTAGCCAACCAGTACGAGACCAAAGAGGCGTGGAACAGTGCTCAGGAATACCTGAGGACCCACCCCGCAGACCGTGACCCTGACACACCCGTCATCTTTGTCAAACAGGGACATGAGCCGCCCACATTCACCGGCTGGTTCAATGCATGGGATCCTCATAAGTGGAGCGTGAGTTCGATAGTCTCGCATTGATCACAGTGGGACAAACCTGAGTATTACTAAAAGACTAATACACCATGATCAAGACATTATAAATCACTACTCATAGTATTGCACTGGTGTACATTTTCATTGTATTAACAAGGCAAGGGCCACAAATATCACATAAATGCTATGAATAATCTTGTGTAAACAAATCATCACAGAAATTAGGGACCTAGGAGCCTGTAGGCATCTGTGAATGATTTTATGGATTGTTTGACAATGATGAAAACCCTGCATGCTTGCCAATTTTCAGCCCTGGTTCACTTGATCTTCTCAACAGGGAGGAAACTCCTATGAGGAGATGAAAAAAAAGCTGAGTGATGCAGCATCTTTCTCACAGATCACTGTAGTAAGTGATTGACACTAATCCCAGCTCTAGTCGACTAAATGTACTAATGTCACTGATGTTTGATCAATTATAATTGGATTAATCTAATTTTTAATACTTTCACCCAAATGTCATGTATAAATTCAATGGAAATATGATTTCACAAGTTCACCTCTATTTTCTGTAGGACCTGAACAACACAAATCTGAATACGAATCCTACTGGGACAGGTGGGGTTGGTCAGAGTGCCTCAGGTGGGCCTGTGAGCTCCCCTTCATTCTACAGGGTCCACGGAGATGATCTGTCCCCCAGACACTCTGCTCCCACCAGCCCGTCCACCCCCAGAGGTCGCTCTTCTTTGCCTGTGACCCTGTCCCCCTCCGCTACCTTCGCTCCCTTGTCCCCAGCTGGCGACACTCTGTCCCCCTCTGCTGGAGGCTGCGGGACATACCTGGACCCAGAGCTCCTCATCGACAAGTCTCCCAGTGAGCTGCCGGAGGGAGTGGACCCAGGCCAGAGGGAGGTTGGTTAAGAGTTCTGGATCTCGTGCAAATTGCACAACAACATGAAAAACATTACATGCTAGCTGTTATCATTGTGTTTCTACCAAAACCACCCAAATGCAATGCAATATTTATTTTTGGTAGTTTTTCCCCCCTATATTTTGTAGCTGCACAGCATATTGAGGCAACATTAACATTTCATCCAAGAACAGTAACATTACGTAACTTTATTTTACAGTTTCCTGTAATATTTTTATAGTGTGCTGTATTGTTTAGTGTAACATCTTTGCAGTGGAGTGTTAGTGTGGATCTGCTGTGGCAGGAGGTTTTGGTCAGGAGTCAGACAGCCTCACTTCATCTCTACTGGGAACTAAATACCAAAGTGTAGCTGCTGTTTTTCAGCCAACAACAGCTTCTGAGGACCAACGCACGAATTTAGAAAGGCATGCAAAATAACTGCAGACGCACGGAGATGCAAAAAGCTAGAATGGAAGAAAAGATAATCACAAAGAAACATAAAACAACCACATGGACACACAAAATAATGATAAAGAAGAAGATTAACACAAGAGAGGCACAACTACTAGATGATAAAACAACAAAAAATAGACACTTTATCCTTTTTTTTGGTTGTTTCGTGTCCCTTTCACCTCTGGGGGGGGGGGGTCTTGGTCCCATCTAAGGTGGGGTGAAGGGCCTTTTTTCATGTTTGTGCCCAGGGGCCCCGTTGTCTCATAATCTGTCCATGGCTGCAAGAATGAGTGTGATTCAGTGAGAGGCGCTATGATGTAATTAGGATGTGTATACTGATGTACTAACGGTGCCTATGCAGCAGGGATCAGCCTAACTGTTTTCTGTCTCCTCCCCCTGCTCCTATTACAGGCCTATCTATCTGATGAGGATTTTGAGAACCTGCTTGGGACAACTCGTTTAGACTTCCAGCGCCTGCCAAAGTGGAGGCAGAATGACCTGAAGAAAAAAGCAAAACTTTTCTGAGATGGACTTACCTTTGGTTTACACGGCAACATTGTCAAACTTGTCTCACTCTAATGTGAAGAAGGTGTTGCTGAGAAAGACAGGAATGGTAGAAGCCTTAGTCATCTCATCTAAATATTGTCAACAATCAACAATGTCAAAGTGATTAAAAAAGTTGCATAGAAATATATAGCTCAACATTATGTTATTAAAATCACAAAATTCATTGACTTTACTTATACTAAATTATATTAAGATTCTGGTTGTGCTTTATTCTTGTATCTATATTTTCAATGTTTGAATGTGATCAAACAGTGACAAAGTTTTCTTACCATATTATTGTCGTTTGCAATTTCTGATCATTTATATTATGAATAAATACACAAAACCTTCTGTCAGAGACCATCAGTTTTATTTTAGAGCTAGTGCAAAATCAAGATAAGTGACATGAGATACTGAAGGCACTGAGTGTCATATGTTTAGCACAGCTTTTTTACATCGGAAGGTAAAAAATAAAGTATTATTTGAAATATTAGAATTTGCTTGACACAGATTACTTGATAAGGTGAATTAAGGTTCAATATGTCCATATGCAGATTCATATACAGTAAATCAATAATCAAGAAAAGAAACTTATTTAGAATTTTTAGTCTTTTTTAAAGAAATATTAATCATACTGACAGTAAAAAATGATAAGTCACCTGACTACATGCACATAGACGTACGGCTCTTTCACTAGTCAAGAAAAAAATCCTTTTTATATTAAACCATTCATTCTTTTACTACAGACTCCAGTGGCTAATATCATTATGGCATTAAAATTTAAAGAATCTAAATAAAGAGTTGTCCTACTCGAAAGAGGCATAAAATACTAAAATAGCTGATTGCTTGTTGTGTTGCTTGACAAAAACAGTTTCCATAAGTTCTGGCCTGTACGAAATATAAAGTCTCAGGATATATGTAAAAAAATTAAAATACTTTTCAGAAAATCACATATTACTCTTCCCAATATGGCAGAAACAGTTTAATGACTTTCTTTCACATTTTCATTTATTCTTGTTCTTGTTGCCATACACGAGCTCTCAACAACTATTTAAAAAGCTAATATTGTACAACGACAGGAAAGTGTTACAGACAACTGTGAATCAAGAGCTGATGCTTTGACGAACACATAATGTTTTCTCCTTGGAGACACTTTTGATGGATTTTGTCAGATTTATATTATCTAGCTTTAAAACCGAACAGATTCCTTTAGAATTTTGAAAGAAGCTGCTCCGCGTACGAGTCTACTGTGCGTCCACGAGCATGAGATGCACAAACAGGCCGGCGGAGCAGAGGACGTCACCTCTCTTGGTGAGCAGCGGGACGTGACGATAACCTGGAAAAAAAGGAAGCGAGTTTTAGCTTTGTCAGCGAATCAGAGTTTGGTTTGGTTTGTGATGAACTGTCCACAACTGTTGTCAAAGGAAAATTCACAGTTTTGAACTCTAGAAACCTACTTTTAAACTGAAAAAGGCCATCCGCTGTTTATCCACTTTGACTATGATAAAGGGATGAGTCTCAGTTGTGAGTGAATATTAACACCAGAGAGTGCTGGCTATCCTGTCTTACCACCTACATTATCCTTTATATCTTCATTTTGCACCTGTTAAACGCCTTAATATTTCAGTCATCGTAGTCTTGAGGTTAACTTGCTTGTTGTGACCTTACACTCCTGTGTGTGATGCGTTAAATCACTGATCACACTATTGGCTCTTAGTAAAACATCTGGACGCTTCAGAACAAAACCGAGCCGGACTTTTTCTTACCGTTCTGTACACTGGTGAGCGGTAGACAGTACTGCCCGACGAGATCATTTTGGGATGTTGTGTCATAGTCCTCCACCACAAACTGCACCATGGCCAGCTCTGGGACATGGATGTCAAACTGGAAGCTCTCATTCCACATGGGGTTGAACCCTTCAGGGATGGATAAATGTTCAGATGATGCAACTCACTGATGTTTAGATTTTTTTGTGAAATCCGTTCTTAGAAAACCTGAAAAACTAGTGTTTGTAAAATTTCACTGTATGTACAGTGTATGTGTATTATGCTCACCATTGTTTTCAATGTGGTGTGTCTCCCTGCTAGCGTTGTCTGCTGGTACACCGTAGATCTCCACTCTTACCAGAGGGTCCACAATGGATTTGTCTTTGTCCTTGTTGAGTTTTGGTAACTGCTGAGCTGAGATGACCTGTTGTATTGGGATACGAAACACAAACACACAAAAATGTGATATATATATATATATTTTTTTTTTACTGCTTGTTCAGGCATTAGTAAATACCAGTGTGTTTAAAATCAAAATGATCTTGCATCTACCCCAACTCTAGCCACTCTCAAATCAGTTCAACGCCCCTACTCTCATGTGCCTTTAAATGATTGACACCCTCTACTGCATATTTAGTTTGTGTAATGCATTTTAGGCAACTTAGAACTAATTACTGCTCTGTAAGTGCATTATAACAGTATTTCTGGTCCACTATTATCTATTATCTCATTCGTATTTTATTTTCATTTTTTGTATTTAATTTTAAATGAAAAATTAATCATCTTAATTTAGAATAATCTATTTTTTAATCTCATTTTGTTCTGCCTTACTAGTTTTATTATTTTTAATCTATTTGGTTTTTAATGTTTTCATGCTTTCTTTGCCTATATAAAGGGCTTTGGAAATGCCTGTTCGAAATATGCTATATAAATAAAGCTACCTTTCCTTGCAAATTCAGATCATCAACAGTAAAAATGTATTATCATTTATCCAATCAAAGTAGTTTTAATTTTCCTCTCCTTTGCCAGCTAAAACATTAAAGTGAAACGGCATCAATGATTATTATACTATAACATAATATAATTCTGAAATTGATACTAATACTTTCAGACTTTCACTTGTAACGGAATATTTATCAACCATAGTATGGCTACTTTAACTTAAGACAGACATCTGAATACATCTTTCACCACTGCACATAACATACATTCCTGCTCCTCTGATTCACAGCTGGTGGTGATGTGCCAGGAAACTCATCATTGCGCAAACAATATAAACAATGAAGGTTTCAAATGTTTCAAAAGTAACCATTGCAAATGTTCCTGAGTATTTGCAATGTTTTGATCGGTATCATTTATATCAAACAGGATTCGTGAGCTTAAAAGAAAAACCTGTCTTTCAGGTTTAGCTACAAATGACTCACCATGACATGAAAGGTCTTCCTTTTTAGCCAGGGCCCTTCGGTAAGTGTGTTGGGGTCAAACTGAGAGGACAGATTTCTCTGGAATTCAGGTTTCAGGACATAGCCACAAAAACCGTTGGGCAGAAACCGTCCCTGGTTTAGGTACATCTCTTTAGAGGGAGTCTGGAAGTTCAACGCCACTAAAAAACAATTCAGAGGGAAAAGGGATTGCCGTTGTTTTTGCAGTCAATAATAGTGACGGGGATAGGCTGGAATTCTGCATATAGCAATGCAAGTGTACCTATTTGGCAGCCAATGTTCCACATGGGCACAGGGTTGTAGTTAGAGGAGTCGGTTCTGGAGCCAGCTGGGTAGATCCTGCTGAGTTTGTCCATGTTGTGATGCATGAAGGCAGTACCTATGAGGACACATTGAAACACTGATGCTTTATCACACTTTTCAACACGCTTTTCATGCTCTCCCCATGAGCAATCATAATCAGGCTAGCTGTCGATGTGTAATTGAGGTCAATTTGATGTGTTTTTTACCTGAGTTCTCAGCCAGGCTGAAAGCTTTACTCTCTTTAAAGGACGACATCTCATAGAAGGCCTGGTTGTCTTTGGCATGTTCAAAGCCGTTAAAATGGACACTCTTGCAGTAGATAACGATGTCTGAGAGCTCTTTGGCGAGTTTAATCTTTGATTTCTGAAAGGACAAAGGACAGCAGCTCTGATACATTCTGCCCTTTGTTTGTTTTATTTGTAACTACTGACTAATAAGCACTTGACACACCTTGGGTTTGGCTTTTTGCCCATTCTCCTTATAATCTGCGGCCTCATCTTCCTCAGACACAGTCTCTTCCTCTATGGTGTTGTTATTGGTGAAGGCAGCGTCCAGCCCATTCATTCGTTTTCCCTTGATGAGGAACTTGCCCTTTAGCTCCTGCATTCGGACAGACAAAATTTGTTGTAAGATACAACTTAAGATATGGTGCAGAATTATGGCACGTCATTGCTAATAACAGGGAATTGTTCTTATTTTGCAAAGGCAAAATGCATTAACACTTGTGACTGCTACTCCAGAGCTTCTAAACAGCTAATGACAAAAAAGAAAAATATTGTGTAATGCATTTCCTTCAAGACTGACAGTGCCACAAGCACTCAACCCATGGGTGTTACATTTGAAGCAGGAATGTCAATGAAAGTTCATTTGACTTCTTGTATTTCCTGCCCTCTCTTTGTTTCTCCTTTAGTATTGAGGAAAATTCATCCTACAGCCCATAACTACAGTAAGGGTTAAAAGAGGAAGGATGTGTATAAAATGAGGAAAGAGATGATAGAAATAACAAGAGAATAACAAGAAGTACTGAAAGTCAGATCTTATAACAGCCTGTTATTTAAAGACTGCTCTCAAAGCACTAACTGAGACAAGCTAGTAAAAGGTAAAACTGAAGATCTTGTTTCAGTTGACCACCACATGGAGAAGGAGCAGAGGCTGAGATAGATCCCATTTTTTATTATGTGTTAGTGGTTTATTTTGTGCTCTCATAGTGAGATTGGCTTCACTTTAATCCAATCATCCTCCATTCCCAGACAAACATAAAAATAGGAATAAAGTAAACAGGAAAGTCAAAAAAGTAGTGGCACAGTAGCTCATTAACTAAAGCGATGGAATTTTTAGGTGTGGTCTTCCTTGGGTGTTTATTTGGGAGGGTATTTGCAGCAGGGCTCTAAATAGGGAGAATATAGAGTGTCTCAGTGAGTTCAGGTTGAAGGCAACACACCTCTGGTGACGGGAAGTTGGTGGGCATGGTGTTGCCCAGAGCCTTTGAGACCAAAGCATCACCCAGGATGGAGATCAAGTGATGGGCCATGAGCTTCTGTTGGTCCACGCTGCAGTGGTTCTCCAGGGAAAGGATCACTGGGTAGTCAGACGTCTGGAAAACAAAGGGAACAATCGTTCAGTGAAGGAGAAACTCCATAATTGTATGAATTTGAACAACAGGAAATTAAATTCAAACAATCAACAGCAGCGGCCTAACACACCCTGTCCCACAAGTAATGCAACATCTCACGTACTTTGAAGGCATAGTCTTTGATTACTTTGATGACGTCTCTGAAGAGCACTTTGGATGTGAACGTGTAGCCGTGATAAATAACGGGCTCTCCGTTAGCCCCATCCCAACAGTCTAGCTCCACGCAGCGACAGCTCTTCATAAGAGCTCTGCAAGAGAGGAGAAAACCTTCATGACCACCTACACGCCACAGAAATCGCTCCTGGCCTCTTTACATTGCGGAAACACTACCAGGAACTCAGGAAATTCATTTGAATTTCAACCAAAGGAAGCTAGTGTTTGTTTTGGTTCCTGGGACGTTATTCCTGCCTCAACAAAAATGCCCTGCTCCTGAGGTAGTACTTTATAAAGACCCAGCAACTATTAGGGTTATACTGTATCTTAGTCTTGTGTCCATAAATCTCCAGTTTTATGGATGAAATGGAAACTGCTATTTTGACTTCTTGTTTTAGTTCTTTAGTTTAGTTCATGGGACTATCTGGTCAAAAAAAGATGATCTGTCTGTGCAAGACCAGTTGAGAAGCATAAAAATCCAAGATCCTAATAGTTAGCATGATGGCGTAAGGCTGTTATCAGGGACTCAGCTTTTCCAGCCCTTTCAGTTGACGTCATGTACCGTATGTTGGTAAAAGTATTTACTTTATGTAGGCCTCCGTGCTGCTTGGCCCTTTGAGTTGGTCTTCCATCAGGTATGTGTTGTGTGAGGAGGAGATGTAATAATGGTTGAGTGGCTGGCTCATGTCCTGGTATACATGTTTGTGGGCTGGGCTGAGGATGGATCCCTCTTCTTGGTGCAGGTACATCAGGAAGCCATCTTTTGTCATGTGCTTCTTTTGCTTCGCTGGTGAACAGAGGATGCAAAGACACAAAGAATATGATATGATATGTGGAATGTGAACTACATGTCAACATCAAGGCTGACTTGGTTTCTGATGGTAGCCCCACCTGTTCCATCCACCTCATATTGCTCAATCAGCTTAAGAGCGTACTCGGTGGACACCTGCTCCCTCTGTTCATTCAACAGGAAGTTTAGTAGGTCTCTGGCGCTCATCTGACCTTCCGTTAGGGCGTACTTCCCATAAATCACATCTATCTCTTCCCGCTGTGTTAGTAGGTCGTAGAAGTGCTTGATCTCCGAGCCTTCCAGGGATCCTGAATTGGACTCGTCACACGTCTGCGCGACATGAGACATTATTAGACTGCTAGTCAACCAGATTACGTGATTTTAACTCTGATGAATCATAGGAAGTGGATGAATTTTCTGAAAGAGAGATTCACTTTGAAAATTTCCTCTGCGTAAGTGTCGTCAACTTCGATGTTGATCTGTCGTAGGAAGTGCTTCAGCTCCTTCAGGGTCATCTTGTTGTCCTCATTCTTGTCCGCTTTACGCATGCAGTTGATGATCCAGCTGGCATTTAGATGTAAGGATTGGGTTTACACTTATTCTAGTGAAGTACACCACTTTTTCAACATCTCACAACTAATAAAGAACAAAACAATAAATCTGGAAGAACTTAGCAATGACAGAAAAAAAATAGGTATCTCAAACGTATGCCAACACATTTCCCATTTGAATACTTTATCAAGGATACTGCTCACTGTTTTGCTGCCGGCTGAGGTTGTGCATGTTGCTCATGATCTTGTTCAGGCCACTGACCCACTGTTTTGCGTCCTCCCCGCTTGTTGCCATCAGGTCAAGATTTCTCTTGCGGCCCTTGAAGATGATAGAGAAGCACCGGTCTTCGACACTCGGGTCGGTGTGTTTATTAAGCCCCTCAGACTGACGACCCATGCGCACGGAATCAATGTCATCAATAGAGACTGTTCAAAGTGACAGGAGGAAAGGTTAGAAAAATTTGTTAGATATATTTATGAACACTTCCTCATTTTGGGAATGAGGTGCCTCATTTTTAAGTAAGAAAAGTTTTGGATATCTACAGAATTTTCTTTTTGAGAAACAATTATTAGCAATGCATTTAGAAAAGTCCAAGAAATTTAGAGAAAATATATATAATTTTCCTGCAAACAGCTGCACACATGTAGCTTAATGCAAAAAGACTCTTACTGCAGAAATTTTACATCAAAAATTGTTTTTGTGTCAAGGCTTCCAGTGCTTTTTCTATTCATACTATTAATTTTTTAAATTCTGTCATCAGCAGTGCAAATAAAAATTGTTTTCGGGTTTATTAGAGCCACATGAAGTTTTGAGTTCGATATTTTGGCACAACCAGGAAGCAGCTGACAGTAACAGTTAGCACCTGGAAACATAACTTGACAGTTTTTCCTTAGACAAGACAGTATCTTGTGGCAGCAGACTTTTTTACCCAATGGGCATGACAGCAGTGGGTACCAGAAACTGTTATTACATCTTATCAGCAGGAGGCATTTGTGTCTCTGTGGTAGCTCACTTCTGTGGCCTTCACTCACAAGAAGCATGAAAACAACAGATAAAAACAAAGCCTTTTGGCAACAACCTCAGAAACACAATTTGTGTCTTGAGGTTGTTTCTTTGTATGATTCCAACAGACCTCCTTTCTTACTAACTATTCGACATGCAGCTACCAAACAGGCTGCATAACATATTTACCAAAAAAATGAACTGAGCAATTTCACATAAACAGTTTTGCGGTTTAAGAGGCCTCTGAGGCTGTGTAAGAGATGGTCTTTCCAACATTTTTTGTCATCTGCTGAGCATTTGGATTCTTTGGAAACCCAAACACATTCCGTGGGGATTTGATTACTTCACTTTACTACAGTTTGATGCAATTTGGCCTCCCTTGATCTCCCTGCTGCACACTGGCACACAGCATATGCACATATAAAATAGTATGATCAACATTTATAGGGCTAAAAATATTTTATCAAACACCCAGGCAAAGACAACAAACACTGAAGGTCTCTTCACACACACGGCCTGTTATTACCCAAACACTGGGGCCCGGCTCTATTGTTCCGCACGTTAATATACAGAACACTGTGCATGACCATGGATGATGTAATCGCGCTAAATAGCAACAACTGCACTTCTAACAAAACCACCAAAGACCACAGGCTTAGCTAAGAGGCCATTTGATTTAGCTTGGCTACAGTCACAGTGTTTCTACTCTTTAAATCTCAAGCTTAGAGTCTAATGAAGAGCAACCATTGCTCTTGTGAAAATCAGAGGCTATCTGGGGGCAGAAGGAATCTAAAAGTCAGAGTACTCGAAGTACAAAAAATTAAAAAAACAAAACAAAACAAAAACAACAGCTCCGGCTTGGTTTGGTGAAACACACCCAAAGTTTGAGGGTGTGCACTCAGCTGACTGCTGGATGAACAAAATACCATGGAAGCACTCACCATAAGGGGGTTGTTTGTTTAATCTGTGGATGCATGTTACATTATGCCCAGTAAAACAGACCAATGAAGAGGGCTGTGAATTTGGACCCGTTTCAGAGAATCCCATCTGAAGAGACCGACTACAATGGCCAAGACATGTTAACCGTGTCACGCAGGCATTGCTTGAATACCAGATGAAATTTCTCACAAAGAGATTATTGTGCCGTCTCGGCAAAGTTCATGCTGCTTTTTTTAAAACCCTTCTCTCCAGCGGGAAGATGACAAAATTTAGTAGTGAAGAGCCTGTTTTCCACTGTCGTGTGGCTATAGTCTGCGATTTCAGAGTGTGTGTACACACTTGAGCTTCAAATTAATATTCAGCTTGGTGTTAATGTATCAGAATAAATTTTGAGGAAGAGGTTGCAAAATCAAAACCACCCACTCACTCTACTTGTTACACGTATCTGATATAAGCCTGAGTGCACCATTTAGTCAATTTCTGATCTGATAAGTCAGTTGATACTATTTGGACCAGATTTTACAGCGTGTCACCTTCTGCTCTGTGATTAACTCCAGGAATATGAAGGATGTTTCTCATGAGATACATGGGCCATCAAGCCTCTGACCTCTTCCTCCTGTGATCCTAACAGCGTGTATGCATGTATGTGTGTATGCATGTTTGCTATATATGTGTGTAAATGCTATCAAGGCAGACAACTGTCCCTGAATGTGGAGAAAAAAAGACAGGGTAGTTTAACATAGCTTTACAGTCCCCTGGTATTGATAAGAATAGATCCAGAGTGGAAGGCGTTTTTCCCACAGGAAGGATTTACTAACAATATCTCTCACATTGAAATGTGTCTGTAGTATCAAAAAGTATCAAGTATCAAAAAGTTGGCGTCAGATATTTTAATCAGATGTTGTAACTTAGGTTAAAACAGACTGATTGATCATTTGCCAAAAAAAAAGTTGCAAAATCTAATTGCCTAACTGCTTAGGTAAAGCTGAAACAAGCAGATTCAACTCACCGATACAATGCTAAACTTATACTATCTAACTCTTGGTTTCACTCTCACAGCAGCAGATGAATCTCATGCAAAAAGTGGTTAAAAACAATACGTGCTGTCTTACCATGCTCTCATACCTTATGCCAAAACACTTCAGAGATGATTGGTAATTATGGCTTGCTAAAGCCCACAGGAAAGCAATAAAACACTCAGCTCATTTCCGTAAACAAGGAAATGCCTGTGAATTTAAGGCCCATCTCTAAACAAGTGCAGTTATGTTCGAAAACAGCTTTGACACATGGTCGTTCACTGCTTGATCCCCGTCTTTGTATCTGCCCGTGTGCAAATGTTGTGCCTATATGGGGAATATGAGATGCACAGCTCCGCCTGGTGTGTTTGTTCAAGGCACAAGCATTGGTTAACAAGCCAGGGAAATCAGAGCTACCAAAAGGCCCATATATGCATTCACACCCTGACAATGGATCACTGGACCGGAAATCAAAGGAAAATAATCTCTCTCACACACACATGAAAAACATAAAGTCAGAATTGACACTAATATTTTCCATATTTTCCGGCCACATCACATTATCTGTGTGAGTTCCACCATGGGATTCGAGGGGTGTGCAGCAAATAGAACCTCTCCCCTTTTTTTGTATCCTATAAATTAAATCCAATCTCTCTCTCCTCTTTCTCTCTTTCTCACACACACACACACACACACACACACACACACAAAGGCATGAAATTCACTGACACATGTAACCCAGCAGAGGATCAGAGGATGACACTCACAGGTCTGATTTTTCTTGAACATTTTATGGGACTCGTGCCACAGGGTCTGGCAGTCTTCTTGCAGTTTGAAGAAACGGTTCTTCTTCCAGGAGGTCGAGCGAATCTTGACCAGCTTCCCACCGACCAGCAGGAACTGGAGATCTGTGTCTCCCTCCAAACCTGCAGGAGCGGGGACAAAATGTAGGGGGAAAAGTGTAGTGATATTCTATATTTTTTCTTATCATAGACCCGCGTGAGACTGAAACCATCAATTACCTTGTTAGTATGGTGCCAGAAAATCTCATACCAAATATGTTCAGGTGAAAACAGTGTCCAAAAAAAAAAAAGAAAAAAGAAAACTCATTACTCCTGTGTGAATAGCAGCTGTTAAAAACTAGCAGAGCTTTTTTTATCTACTACATTTGTAAGCTCTTATTTACGTCTTCAGCAAAAACCGATGGGCACAACTTATGGTCAATTACGAAACCCTAATTAGGCTAGACCTAATTATCCCTGTTGAAATTTAGAGTAATTTTATTATAGGGGGGGTCAAATGTAGAATTATTTTTGCCTCCCAGCTGAGCCTCAAACCAGTCGTAGATTCAGTGGTTTGTCATTCGGGTGATGCAATTTGCTGATTGACTTTCCCGGGAAGGGTGTGTGACAACGGAAAAAAATGATTCATTATTTATGTTCAACACTGTATAAAGTCACAATAACTTCAAAGGACAAAATTGGCAGCGAAGTGTTTAGTTTATGTTTCCCATCCGCACAAAAGTTTGGTAACGCTAATGTTTGTCAGTGCATGTGGGAAGGACTAAACTTTTTGTACAACACAGGCTTAAATATAATACAGAGCCCTCTGTAACTGAAAAATGAAAGTAACTGATGTCTTCTCAGTAAGCAAAGGGCAGCTGGGGATAACTACATTCACTCATTCAGGACTGTGTCAGAGGTTGTGGGCAGAACCACAACATTGCAGACATTTTTTTTCAAGGTCGCACCACCAAACTCACAGAGGCTGTTTATGAGTCTCTGGCCTCTCAGCGGCTAGGGAGGAGGATTGGGCCCATACAGCTCATACAGCCTCAGCCCCTCCCCTGCTGAGTCCGGCTTTCTGTTGGGGGTTTAATTCCCTTTTGCACGTAGTGACAACTTCTGCTTTTTTGTCATATTCCTTTTTTATATGTGGTCTACCTGACCGTGAACAGGAGGCGCATATAATGAAAAGACAACAGCCACGAATACGGTAACGATCCCTAACCCTTCCGAAGTCCTAAATGTTAGTCATACTGTACATTTTAGGGGAGTTTAAAAGAATCAGATGACTTTTTTATTGACATTGTTTGCAGTATCATATGCGGATCTAGATAAGAAATTATTTTGAACCTACTCTTCACTGCCTCCACACCCTGGACAAGCTAGGGCAGGAAGGTTGCAAGAATTAAGGTAAAATGGCAGGGAGTGATGCCTTGGAGCTGTGAGCTAATGATACGGGTTCACAAATGGAGGGAAGGGGGGAGTCAGAGACTAGTCTTTGGCTGCTTTTTTGTTTTTCCACATAGAAAATTGCTGGTGCAGTGGGTTGTCACTATTAAATGATCTCTGTATGAATGATTGAAGATTGATTGTTTTTCCCCTCACATTTTCTATAGTAATTGCCACTCTCGTTGAGCATTGTTTACTTTGGAGAGCTGGCTTTCAGGGCGAATAATAGACCAGGAAAGAAGAAAAAGGTGGCACAATAAAAAACAAAACAAAACACTGCAGAGGATTCCCTTTCTATTCCCCCTTCCTGTGTTTGTCCTTGCACTTGATGGGCAGGTAAAGGGCGGGGGGTACGTCGTGACATTTCCAGCAGCAGCACAACAGCCCCATGAGCCCCAGCCTCCCCCTGAGCTGTCATCGCGGCAGGGAGAAAGAATGCACCGCTCCAGGCGACGAGGAAGCTCCATCAAGCCTCTTCACAGGCCGAGTTCCCCGTTACCTAAACCCCGGCCACACGCACGACTTATCCCCGATCGCCGATTTGTTTTCAAGACTTCTATCTTCCAAGATCTAGTTTATCAAGACATTTAGTGTGTGTGTGTGTGTGTGTGTGTGTGTGTGTGAGTGTGTGTGCGTACGCGTCCGTGCGCACTAATCAGAGGACGCGCCACTCTGATCCAAAACATAAACGCAGGCACTTTTCTACCTTTGCGCGGACTCACCCAAGCGTTTTCCATTCTCCCGTGCGAATTTTTCCACCTGTTCCTGGAAAGCCTTTTCCTGGGAGTCGGTCCTTTTCGGACGTTTCCGTAAACAAGACATTATGGTGTAACTCCTGTCTTTTTTTTTTAACAGTAGGATATTCAGACGGTGTTTAATCTGACCTCGATGCGTTGGAGAAGTAAGCACCACGTAGCCTCACCCCTGTCACGGGGCGGGTCTGTTGCTGTGTTATAGCCGCTATTCCGTGTGACTGTACCCAGCTGTGCGCACAGCTGGAGGGGAAAAGGTCTATCTGATAATTCGGTCCCACGAGTTTAGAGATTTTATTGGTGCTAAGACTCCTTGATGTCAACGGGCTGCTACGCCTGTGATTGGATCCAATGATGCGTTCAGGTGGTCTAGAGACTGTCAATACTGCCAGGCTCGGCGCCTCGCTGTAAGGAAGAGTCTCACCTCAAGGATCATCTTCCGTTTGTTTTTAGGAACATAAAAACGCATAATAGACTTTAAATACATGTTGCATTGTGTTGATACGTGGTTGACAGACATTTCCTTTGCCGCAACGACTCAGCTGGACGAGCTACTCCCATCTGTTATCTCCGAAACCCTTTAAAATCAATGATATTTATCTTTGTTGAATCCTGACAGAGCGAATGAGCTTTGAAATAGCGCCACACAATGATAAGAAATATTCAAAAAAAAAAGAAAAATGTTTGGATTGGCTTGAAACTTTAACTGGACATAAACGGTTTTAAAATGTTTCAGTGTTTTTAAAGATAGATTGTCAAACGACTTCACCTCCCCCCACCCTGAATATCAAAATTGACTATAAACGAAAACAAAAGCAGAAGAAGGACATTAGATTGGAAAGTTTTTTTTTCTAAAGCTCATAAGGTTCCAAAACCACAAGTTGTCTATAAAAACAACTGTTTTTTCACTTGATTTTTCTTGTGAAAAATCACCTGCCATGATGTGATTTCTATATAATAAATTAATGCCAGGTATACAAAAGTGGACCAAAACTTTTTCTCCATACAAAACACCGAGTCCTCACCTTAGCCCCAGAAATGACACCAAATGTAAAAGACTGATAACATTACCACAGACGATCTCTTTTAAACACATAGAAGCAGTTAAATCAGTTAAACCGCCACTCACCATGTTTCCCAGCTCTGCCATTTGCCTCCATTCTGATACCAGTCAGAATAAATTACCATGAATAAACCACCGCAGTGATGAAGCCCTCTTCTCTTCCAGAGTTGCTCTCAAGTTATATGATCGGAATTATCCCCGACATAAAGCTTGTCTGTTTGTCCTGTGCAGGGGAAAAAAAAAAATCCAACCTGTGTTCCCCTCTTAGCCGACCCACGCAGTGTGCAGTTAATGCCAGCCCACCAGACTCTTATGCTGTCCTCAGCCCACACCCACTGCAACACCGGTCTGACAAGTACACCCTCTGTGCTTTCTCTCATGACTTTCATTCAGCTCCCTGCCAGGGGAAACTACACCTTTGGCTGGAATTCCACCAACATAGACTAAAAATAAACAATTTCATAAGGACTGGACCTCGGTAAGGTTGTGTCGCACTGAGCCCTTTACTCACACACACACAAACACACAAACACACACATATATATATATATATTTATGCATTAACCTGATGTTTTTATGCAATTTAATGTGGCATTCTGGCACCTAGGGTATGATTTGATATATTCAGGGTGTTGCCACAGTATGGTTCAGACCTTCAAATCCCCAATGTGACATGTGCGTTCTTGCCACTTTGCTCTTTTTGTACACCACACAGTTGATGTCTGGAGTGTCGCTGCTCCACATCACACTGAGGTTGTACTTATCATGACTGTAATAGTTGAGGTCTTTGCAGGACGTAAGCCCATCGAAAGCAGCTAAAGTTGCGGATCCTTAACCCACACATTTCAGCGCAGGGTTCGACTGAGTGTTGCTTCAACAACAGATATACAAGCTAAATAAACAAAGCAGGTGTTGTCATGCAGGCGTGTGTCATTTCAGCTGCACTCTCTGGTCTGCACTTTTTTTTCCTGTGTGTCACCAATATGGCAGAATACAATAGTAGGCGACTAGTGTTAGTCCATTGGTTGCACAAGCTCCTGCTGGTTGTCAGAATGTCATATCTTAGGGCTTACACAGATCCCTCTTTGTGCCTCTCTATTATCAGTGTCTGGCAGCCTGTTCTGTCCTATGAACTCTCAATGCTGGGGCAAATCTTGTGCAAAAATAAATAAATAAATAAATGGCTCGGTCTGGCAAAGCACGAGGAGCCACAGAGTGAGCTCAACAATCGCCCCTTTGAGATTCCCACTGGAGAAACCGTCGACATAGTCCGATCAGCACAGTCAGGGATTTTGTTTTGGGTGAATTTTTGAATCCTGACCTCCTAAACAAAAACTCAAGACTTTGATATTTCATTAGCATTTCTGCAGCGGCCGCTATTTTTTGCACAAGTCTGCAGGCGAATGCTTTGCTCGCCCCTTCTGCAATACTTTAAAAGCCCTTTTGCGTGACACAGTTTATGCTGTGGGCCTCCTCGGTACCTGTTTATTTTTACTTCTGGTATATAAGAGAACAGTCAGCTATTCTTTCTAAGTAGCCTCATAGGATAGTAATGCAACGGGTAACAGGGACACGCCTCAGTACAGTATGTTGGTGTGATTATATATGAAATGTGTTGCATCAGGTGTCTTGAGTTACTCAGCCTCATACAGGTAAGCGCAGCAATTATGTAGATTATTTAATTAGTGACTCAAAGTCACATGTTTGATTTTTCTCAATTTCAATTAAAAAAAAGGAGTCTAAAGCTTTGGAACTAGTGATCAACTTCAATAAAGGACCTATACTATCAAGCAGTATTAATATTATCAATATTATCAATATTCTACCCTTATAATTTCTACCCTAAAAGACCTTTGGCTGTCGTTATGGCAACCACATATACACAAACATGGCTGATAAGTAAAAGGCGACTGAGGACCGCAGTTACGTTATGTTGCGCTATAAGTATATTTACATGGGTTCCACGTTAAGGTAACGTGTTTATAAACCCTGTACTTTATCCAGTTTAGAGCTAATTCAGCCTTTTAGTTAACTTAACATTTAGTATCAGCGACATGGCGGCCGCGGGAGAAAAAGGGCTCCTCGACCCGTCTGTTGACAGCCACAGACCCGCCTCAGGAAAATCACAAGTAAGATGAGAAAGAAGCCCTTTATTACTCTTTACGACGATAATGCAAACGACTGATAGTGTTTATCTGCCTCGTCTTTATTGCGTTATTACAGGACATTTCTCACGTACTATCAAGCGCTTTCAAGCACCTTTACGCGAAAGACATCATCGGGAAAGACACTTTGCGCAACCTCGTTAAGACAAAGAGCGGACGGAGCAGCTACCATTACAAATATGTCGAGGAGCTTCAACAGGTATCCTGACGGTGTCAAACTCAGTGTAAACGGAGTTTAAAAATAATTTGTAATTTTATATTATTATGTTTTAATTTTCCTTCAATCACACAGGCTCATTCTGAATACAGCCGGTGTGTAAAAGAGGCAGATATGCTGGAGAGTCATATAATTCAGGCCAGAGCTTTGGCCGCAAGCAAAGAAATCCAGACCTATGAGAGTATGAGAGAGAACATAGGAGATGTCTGTGATCACCAGAGTCTCCTTACAGGTTATATCCAAAGTATTTTTTTATTAATTGATTCAGCCTGCTTTAATATTGTTTATGGAGATGAACTGTGCCACTGTTTTTACTCTGACAATACCCGGGATGTTAAAATGTTCTGTTGAATGTGATTCATTTCAGTCAAATCAGCCTTTTCCTGGTGCGTAGACAAAGATCTACTGGAGAAGAACGACCTGATTTCCCCACAGGACTACTTAACTACACAAAAACCACGGATTAGAGCCCCAGTAGCAGGTAACTGAGCCCCTTTGGGATGCACCTGAGGCTATTAATGAATGTTTGAATGTATGTTTTCATTCACAGTTTCATTTATCTGTTTATTGTCAGCAAAAAGGATCCCTGCCAAACCCACCGTCGCCTATGCCATGCATGTGTCCAAGGAGCCCCAGGATGATGGTTATACAGTGATGCCTACTCCAGAAAAGACTGCATTAGAAATGAATGAGTCAGATCTCAGCCTGACTTTCAAGTCCAGCTTTGGTACCGCAAATGAGACGGAAACTCCCAGGGAGGTGAGGAATGAGGAGCTTCTATCCTTTAGACAGAGCTAACAAGAGTGATACTTCAGGCACTAATAATTAATGAATCCATACGTTATTTTTTTCTAAATACAATTAAAAACCAAATGAAGACCATAAAGATAGTAGATAAACCATAGACACAGAACATTATTAAAAGGTGTTCCTCTGAATTTTGAGAACTGACGTTAAAATCCTCCCGTTCTGTTTGTTCGCTGTTAATCAGTTTTGTGTTCCTGGTCCAAAATGTCCACCCCATTACAGCTGGTTATACATCCATGATGATACATATATTATCACCTAATGTTGTGATAGATTTTTTTAAAATCTATCACATCTATCAAAAGTTATTTTTTCTATCAAAAGTTATTTTGAACATTACGAGTTCTGAACTTTTATTTGCCATTTGTGGCCTGCAGGCCTCACTGAACTGAGCTTATACAACTCACTTTTGAGTAAAAAAATATAATACATAGATTATTTTGACTATAACAAATACTCAGATGAAACATTTTGCGCCATTTATCACAGACCATGTTCTGTCAAAGTTTAACAAGGACATTGATTTTGAAACCATTTCAAATTTTTTAATAATGACACAAAATAACATCTTTCATGTTCCTGGTCTCTGGTGGCTGTAGATTTTGCCTCTGGCCCTTGTAGAGCTTTCACCAATGCAACAGAGAATGGCATTTGAGGGAGGTGTTTGCGCCTTTGAATCAGGGGTGCCACCGTGGCTTTCCCCAACTATTCTAAGAAAAGTCTCCTCTTGAAGAACTCCAGAATAGCGTTGGGCTTCCTGTCCTCCCTGGTACTCGCAGCAGTATCTTTGTGCAGTCATCAGGAGCACATTCTTCCTTTTCTTTGGTCAGTAGGACACAACAGTGTGTGTATAGGTGAAGGCAAACTTAGATTAAAAACTTTCCCTGCCCTTGGTTGTCAGTAAGGAGGTAGGCTAATCACGCTTGTTCTTACTGACTGTTGCCACCCAGTCAGTGAAGAAATTGCCTCATATTATGTTGTTCCCCTTCAGGCCTGCAGTCATTTCCAGGACCACTCACTTCCCCTGGTTCCTTTTTGGAACACTATCAGCAGGTTTCCTGGTATAAACCAGCATATTCCAGGCATAACTTGGCCTGGCATCACATTCTGCCCATATCTTTTTTCCATATTTAGATGGTTTGCTTGGCATGTACTGTTTGAATGGCCAGCGTCCCCTAAAAGCGACCACACTCATCCAAACAGCCCCCAGACTTGGGTTATAAATTGGCAGACGCTGTACCCACTTTTCCCAAATGTCTCTGATTGCTGCCAGCTTGCCCTGTGCACAGCGACCTGGTCTTGTATCTTGGTTGTCGAAGCGAATCACTTGTGACGACATTTGAAATGTCTGGAGTGACATAGTGGCACAAAAAATTGCTCAACCGGAGTCTGCATCCCACAAACTGGTTGTAGAGTAATTTCTGGATCTGTACACACCTGATAAAATCAAGAGGCCCACATATGCCTGGATGTCTGTTTCGTCTACCTCCTTCCAGCTGTCTTTGTAAATGCGTCTCCCCTCCAAGTTGGTCATGTTTATCAGGATCATTTGAATTGACTCGATCAGGAGCAGGTCAAAGCAGGATTTTATGTTATCAATCCGGGATATGGCATATCTTGTTGGCCCTTGTGTCATCCTGATGACAATTTCAGCCGACAGACGACCTCTCACTTCAGGAGGCGATGAAGACAAGGATATATTCCCATTCTTTGAACGGAATGTAACCTCAGCAGGGCCCTCTGCCTCATCACTCGATTCCACATCAGTTTGCCTCTTGGTCAAGATCATATTATGTGTTCTCTTCAACTTCTGACACTTCCTCCTCAATTCCACCTTCAATGTCGGTTTCCTGGCCTCTTTCCTCTTCATCAGAATCATTATAAAATATATAATCAAGAGCCTCAGATAAAGTATATCGTTTGGTCATTGTGCTGCCACAGAATGAATTGTGAGCAAGGCCTCAAAAAAGCTTTTTATACTTGAGCTGTGAGAAAAGTATAATATATCACTGAAATAATGTTGCGATTGTGTCTGAGAATATCAGGAGGTTTTGACTCCCGTGGGGTACAGATACAATTGGGGAAAGGTTCCCATTGGGGTTACCATGGAGGCCATGGAGGGGGGTCAGGTGTGTGTCCATCTGAACTGTGGCCATCTGATGACTGGGCATTACACTTAGTTTAGTCTCACCTATTCATTTCTGCTGACTGCCCGTCTTGAGGCAGGAACACAAAGGGTGTACTAAAGTTCAACAAAACACCCAAAAATTTAATGAAAATTATCAAATTTTATTTTGTTTGTTCAGATGCCCTGTGTGGACAAAGTCATGGAACCTCATGACATTCGTATTGAATTTACTACTTTTTCAGGGAGAGAACTTGTAAATCGATCAAATTTGACCGGGAACACAACAGGAGTTAACTGATATGCCAAGCATGAGTTCCTCTAGAAAGGTGGAGTAGCAATTACATCATTGTACTATAAATGTTGAATATAAAACGGTATTAAATCCTATCCTTAACATTCTGTGTTCTTCAGAAGCCAAATCAGACCCAACCCAGACCAAAGTGGAAGGGGAAGCCAAGCACAAAGGACAAGTCAGAAGCGTTGGTGAAACTTCAGAGGCTGAATGATCGACACAGTTTCCTATGCAATCCTCGCTTTCTTCCTCCGAATGCACAGCATGGTGGAATGTCCCTCATCCAGCCCAGGACAAAAGTGGTGAAGAAAGAACATGGGAGGAAAGGGATGCAGGAACAGAGGTACCTGGAAAGTCCTGACTATGAAGATCCCTTTCATCGATTTACAGTAAATGCTTGAAATCATGTTGTCACAGGGAAACAAGTATAAAAAGAAAGGGTACTGACATAGTCACTTGAAAATCATGTATGGATCATAGTTGACGAAATACAGTAAGCTTAGTTCAGACAATCCCTCTTCAATATCAACAGCAGACAAGAGTGCACTTTACCTCAGTGCAAACCACTGTACACCTCATATTTCTCTTGTGGATACACATACCTTTAGCCACAACTGACTGTGGGACAGTGTAGTATAGGGTTTGACTTTTATTCGACAGCAAGATCTGGAACTGTGATTTGAATATTTAACATCCCTACCTTGAGAAATATATGAATTAAGATAAATCTGCACATATGCATGGATTAGTTGATCTTTGCAAGAACTTTTGATTTATAATATGTTTAACTGCACAGGATATCAGGTTTGTGTTTGTTTATACGTGCATTACTATATTTTAATTTCTCCTCAAAATGCAAATGGTGTACATGAGTGGGAGTATTATCGGTCAGCAAGAAGACTGTGGTTATGAAGGCTGTCGTGCAGGATCTTGATCTGAGGTAGCTTTTTATTAGAACTGCTTCAGTCATATCAGTGCAGATCCAGCTTTGATCTAAACACAAGGCAGGTGGCTATAATTAAATTATAAATGTTTGCAGTTTTCAAGGTTTTGTTGATGGCATCTTGTCGACAAACTCACTGCTTCCTGTTAGACTGTTTCTGCTGAGAACAGAGAATACTCAGGTGTTGTTTTGTATGTGTTCTTTCTAACTAAAAGCTCCACTGACGACCCTGTCCCAGCCTTCTTAGCAAAACCTTCGGTGGTAGTTTTTACTGACTACAGTGTGGGACATGTTTATGAGGTATGTTTCAGAAGAACACGGCACAAAACTTAGAGCATCCAAATCTGCTTTTCATCTTTACCATGAGACGATGCACAGTAACATGCAATGTCCTGTCCTCTCTTAGACAACACTGGAGCTAAAAAACTTTACTTCCTCAAGCCGTCATGTCCGAGTCATCCCTCCTACAACTCCTTACTTCTCTATTGGCCTGGGTGAGCTCCCCCTTTTTGTTCTGACTGGATTATAAAGCTTTCTTGTACCTGATTTAGTTGATGAAATTGTCAAGTGTGTTAAAGGAATGCATCTCTGGAATGCACTTTTTGGCATTCCTGTGTTGCTGTTGCAATTCTGTATGTGAATACAAGAACCACTAGCTGTTACAAACACTAATGATTGGAAGAATCAATTTGCGAAAATAAGTGGATAGAGAGTTTAATAGGTTCACTGTAAGAGAGGTATGATATCCAGGTATTTTGTGTCAGGAAGATTCCCTGGTGAGGTTGGTGTTATTGCCCCTGGGATGAGCTGTAAGTACACAGTGCAGTTTGCTCCAGACTCCCTGGCAGCCTATGAGGACTTAATAGTGGTGGAGACCCAAGCTGAGCAGATGCTTGTTGTGCCCATTTCAGCCAGACGACCTCCTCCAATACTCACCTGTGAGTCTCATTACCATTTATCAACTTTACCTTGCTGTTTTGCTCATCAGTGTACTTTAATTGGTCATGCATTGTTGATATGCTTTGCCCTTATTACTGTGCAGTACCAAGAGTTCTGGACTGTGGTTACTGTCTGATTGGAGGAGTGAAGTTTGTTGAGTTTCTGTGCCAAAATGTTGGCCTCAGCGCCGGGACATTCTGCATAATCCCTAAGAACCAGTGGCCAGCCTCGAACCTTAGGGTAAAAATTAGGACCATAATAACCATATAAATAAACTTTATTGTGAAAAAAGGGAAGCATCATATGCTTGACAGGTTCTCTCTTTTTTCTTTATGTAGACTGTGGCCAGGACATACTTCTCTGAACAGCCACCTTTTGCAGTTAGCCCGTCTCTTTTTGTGCTGCAGCCAGGAGAGGCCACTGTAGTGGAGGTGAGTCAGTTCTGGAGGAAAATTTAAATTCAGAAGGAATTATAATATGTAGCTGCAATATTTCATAAACATATTTGACTAGATTAAAACCACAGCCACTGTCAGCATTATCATCTCTAAGATGTTAAAGACTTAAAAATGCAGTGATATCAGTTAAGCTGATTGAAAGCTATTTCAGTATACTTACTAGTTTTTGAGGCACAAGTGTCACTTCTATGCAACTGTGTGCATGTGTTTCAGATTTGAGCAGTATTATATGTGTGTTCGTGTGGGTTTGCAGGTGGTTTTCTTTCCCACCACTGCTGGGAAGAGCTGTCAGGTTTTCACTTTTGTCTGTGACAACTGCCAGGTGAAAGACATTTCCATTGAAGGTAAATCTTTTCAGTCATCTGTAGAGTTTCTAAGAGTTTTGCTCCCAAATAAGTGATGATGTAAAGTTCCTCTAATGTATGGTTGAATATACTTTTTTGGATGTTTTACCCCTGCCACCCCCACCCCCAACCTTTATCCCCACCCTACTCTGTGATAAATATGTGTTTTCCAGGTGAGGGCCAGCTGATTGCTCTTGAGCTTGTGTCTGTATCTGGAGAGAAAGAGCCTCCTGTAATCGGGGAAGTGCATGACCTCACTGCAGAGCACTCTGTCTGTTTCAGCTCGTGTAACCCTCACTCTGTGCAACAGAAAAAACTCATCATTAGAAACAATGTGTAAGCTTCACACTTTCATATATCATCATACAAAGTGGGAAGTAATCAAATAGTACTATGTTGCTTTAAATGTTTGATTCTAAAGCTTTGCCACAAAAACAGGTGTGTCATCTGTGCTCTTTTTTGCTATAGGATATTATAGTGTATAGGGAGACCACTCTTAAACTTGATCACTGGGATTTCAGTCCTAGTTTTTACAGCAATCACATAGTTGAAGTGTCCTTGCATAAGGAACAAAATACTGATTATCTGTCGCTGACCCTGGGCAGAAAAAAATTCCCTAAAAAAAAATTCTCTTCAGAGATTCTTAAACATTCTTACATTCTTACATTACATATCTCTTTTTCTCTTTCTGTCTCTCTCTGGGGATGAAGCCATTTGGAGCTGCCTTTCCACTGGCAGATTGTCAAACCCAACCTACACCCTCTGTTTCCATGTGAAATCCCTGTTCCTTCCCATGTCCAGTTCCACGTAGCCACAGATGATGCTTTCCACGTTAGCCCCCTAACAGGCCTTTTCACCCCCTGCCAGGACCAGGAGTTCCTGTTTACTTTCTGTCCAAAAGAGGTAGAAAAGATATTTAAAACATAACAGAAACCAAGAATCAGTGTTTTATTATATCTCTAGTAATGCTTAAAGAATGCTTTATTTCTTTATTTTTTATTCCTCTTTAAAGGGTACAATTCTTTCATATACAATTCAAAATGTGTGTGTTTTCTTAAGTTGAAGGACTACCACAGTGTCTGTCACTTAGTCCTGAGGGATGTCCCACAGCTGCCACCAGAGCCCAGTGAAAACAGGTAACGTTCTTTGTATGTACAGTGGTAGAGGTCTGTGTATTTTAAATATTGTAGCGTGCAAAAATAAAACCACAAGGCCATCACATATTAAGAACTCTGAAATCCCACATCATAAACCTAATGTGTGAAGGTCAAAGTGTTGGCTTGAGTCTGTGTGTGTGTCTGTAAATCTAGTGCCCTTCAGCCAGTACGCGCTGGCTCCAAGGTGAGCGATGTTGTCGTCATGGAGATAGAGGTCAAGGGATCAACAGAGCCGTACCAGGTCCTGTTGGAGCCCTATGCTGTTGTAATTCCTGGAGAGATTTTCATTTGCACAACCAACCGCAGGCAGTTCAAGGTTATCTAACTTCCTGTCAGATGTTGAGTTCTTTCAAATCATTGTCTGCCAGTATTACAGTTATAATTTTTTTCTATGTATTATTTATATCAGATGTGGAACCACAGCAAGACCTTCATCATTTTTCAGTGGGAAAGAATAAAAAGCAGCAGCCACATTATAGAAGTAGAGCCCTCTAGTGGGAGAATAGGTGTGTCACACAATACATTGAAATATGATGAATAAAAAAGTGGGTTCACTTCACTTTGCACATTATCAATTCTAAACAGTATTTCATATTGTTTAATTTATTGTTTTACTGACTGATTGATTCATCTTCAACGGATTTTGTGTCTAGAGGAGAACGAGTGCTTTGATTTTGATCTAATTGTGACTGGAAGGAAACCAGAGAGGGTTGTGACCAATCTGGTTTGCCACATAGAACATCACCATGAGCCCATCAGCTTGGCTGTGGAAGTCTCCTTCAAGGTAAGAAGAAAACTTAACACCATCACAAAATTAGTGATTTTAGTCATGGCCAAATCTTCAAAATTTACAACAGGAGTTTCTTGTTATGACATTCGTGGAGCATAGTTTGTCTGTGAGCTGTGACCTCTTTATGCCCATTATTTGATTTTTGGATAGGGTCCCATAGTTACCGTCAGTGTGCCCAGTGTGGACCTTGGGCTGATGAGGCTCGGGGACCATACGCAAACCGCACTGCTCCTCACCAACACCACCCAGCTGGAGGCCTCTTGGACAATGAAGGACAGTCAACAGGACCACCAAGACACACAGGTACAGTGGACTAATATGAAAGCATACTTCATTATACCATTATTATGATAACATGGATGTTAATAAGTGCTTTTGTACTTAGTAATCTGTATCGGTGCTTAGATATCAGTGATGCCGTGTAGAGGCGTGCTGCCCCCCTTGGCTTCTTGCAGTGTGGACATGTTCTTCAGGCCACGTTTCTGCCAACAGTTTGAAACAGAGTTGGAGCTAACTGTGGAGAATGGAACAGGATGGTAAGGATGCACAGTGAGATTTATTGTAAGGAGATGTAGATTTTCCCCTCACCTAAACCAAGTTACCTAAAGGGAGCTGGAGGAAATAGTGCATTGGGACCAGCCTTTGACAACAACACTACAGAGCATTAATGAGTGTCATGTTGATAACATGTAACACTACCGGTGTGTAACTTGCAGTCACCTATCAGTGCGAGCAGATGTGCAGTCCTCTCAGGTGTGTCTGCTAAACTGTGAGCTTCTCCTCTCTGAACTCTACCTTGGAGTTCCTGCCAAGGGCGCTGTCACTCTTTTCAACCAGACTCTGCTGCCTTCACACTTCAGATGGATGGTATGCTGCACTAATTTTATCATTTAATCGCCACTTGTTGTACATCAGATACATAGTTCATAATAAGTATAATGCACATATAAGGTGTTTTGGGTTCATATTATTAGTGTAAAAAAAAGGTATTTTTACACAATTATGACGTGTTGTCAGTGTTGTCAGTTTGACATTTTCTCCGCCAGGCTCAGCTGCAGGGTAAACAGGCTTCACTGTGTACAGCCAGTTTTGACCCATCCACTGGTACTCTGGGACCTAACGCCAGCATGGAAATCACAGTTAATTTGACCTCTCACACAGATGTAAGTACCAGTCCACATCAAAATTGACAACACACCTGAATCTCATAATATATAACACCAAAAGGACAAATTTAACATATGACAAGGAAAGGTGAACTGTTTGTGCTGCTGTTACAGATTTTTATTCGTTCTTTTGATATTTGATGCTTAATCCTCCTGTTTGCATTTCTGTCCAGCTGGAGCTGACTGAGGTGGCTGCTCTCTGTGAGGTCCAGGGGATGAACTCTCCTCTTGTTCTTGGCATCTTGGCTCCCAAAGCCAAGAAACTCAGTGTGTCTTACACGCTGCCAAATGTCAGGTAGTTACTTTGGCTTAAAACACTAGTAGTTAACCGCCCAACGGCTGCAGCATCTTCATATCATAAGTGTTTAGCCAGTCAGTTGCACAGACTGATACATTACCATTCAAAATATGGTCGCTGTTCTTTACTTTTAGCTCTTCCCCAGATGATGAGAGCCCCTCACCACTGGTACTCGACTTTGGAGATGATGTCGTTTTGAAGAGGTCCATAATGAAGCAGTTACTGATAACCAATCAAACTGCTATTCCTGCCCAGTTCGTTATAGAGGCAGAGTATTTCACATGCCATGCTTCAAAGCCAAATAACCAGTCAGAGAAAAGGTAAGACAACTACTCACTGACATAAATAATGCATCAGAGTGACTATACAGCCCTATAGGTTTGACACAGGCTGCATCTTGATTGCAGATTGACATATTTTAAGAAGCCGATTCACTCCATTCATGCTAAGAAACTGGAAGAGCAAGCGCATGAGGGTATGCTTTTCTTTTAATTATTATTACTATTTTTTTATTACTTTTAGAATGAAGCAGTATTCAGCACCGACACTACTAGTCATGATCGAGAATGTCTTTGTCCGTTTTCAGAGTTTGTGAGCAGCCTGCTGGCTCATGGAAAAGGTGCAGCTTTTTTTGTCCTGCCGAACACGGGGATCCTGGGACCATTCGAGACCAAGGCTGTAGACGTTACTGCCTATACCGAGATGTGGGGGGAATACAGAGATCATCTCATATGCAAAGTAGGGTGTAGTCTTAGCAGTTTTTACATATGTAATGTATTCTATTTATTTTGTTGCGAACTGATGAATAATGTTGAAATCTGACTTTCCTCCTGCAGGTGGGAGACCTTGAGCCCACATTCATTCCCATGCAAATGACAGTGAAAGGATGTCCACTCTACTTCCAGATGACAGGCCCACGACCAGACGTCCAGAACCAGGGGCCAATCATACAGTCTTTACCACTTTCAGTTTTTCCAATTAAATCCACTATTTATTTGTTTATATTTGAGGATGACTTTAAATCATTTTACCTGTTACAATTATTGTTTTTTCAACTCTTTAGGTTTGGCACTCATGTATCTGGAGGTGACACAGTGTCTCGTTCACTTCGCATCAACAACCCCACCATGTTTGGTAAGATTAATCATTAAAACATCCCGGCAATGGGCAAAAATGTTCGTAATCTCACATTTCTTGTCGCTTGGTTAACAGTTACTGTAACGATAGGGACAGTATTAGCACATTTGTCAAAAGACTTATTGATTCTATAACTGGTTTGACTCCTAATTCATTAAAAAATAATTTGTTATTTCTTATTTTTGAAGATCTGTGTTAGATGAAATTTTGTTACTTTGGCTTTTGGGGGTTTAAGGGTTACTAATCTAAATCTCTATTTGATGACAGATATTCGCATGAACTGGGAGACATATAACGTAGATGAGAATGACCACAAATCGGTGGATGTTGTAGTGGCATATGGAGATGCCTTCCCATTCAAAGATGTTGATGGCAATGAGGTGATGAGTGGAGCAATCGAACTTTGTGATGGAAACATTCAACATTCAACAGCCTTGGAAAAGATTCACACTCCAGGCTCCGAGGGAACAAGCACCTCCCTGCAAAGTGAGGCTGTGAGTAAATTTAACACCAAAGCACGCCACAGACGCACGGACATAAATGTTAATGATTTTTATAATTTGGCCTCTGGGAAATTCTTATGCCAGTAACTGGGCCCACATAGTCTGTTTTACTGGTTCAAATTGTCTTCGTCCTATTGATTTCAGGACATGGAAGAAGAGGAATACACAACTGAGGATGACTGGGAAAAAAAGGAAACCAGTCTTTATCCCTTTCCTGCAAATAAAAAACTCTTCTCTGTCCACCACCAACCTCATGGGGGCAATCTCTCAGATTACCCCTACTGCATCACGCCTCAGCAAATGGTATGTTGATCCGTTTCTGGCCACCTACATTCATTTAACCACTAAAACACTGCTTTTGAACAATTAGCTTTCAATAAATATGTATTTTCCTTCTGGGTGTATTTCAAGGTGATTCCAGCAAAGAGCAGCAACACAATCCATGTCTCTTTCACTCCTTTGACTCTCTCTGGTTCAGCTAGGGAGTCCAGATGTGTGGGTAGAGCTCTAGGTCTCATGAGTCTGGACTCTAAGGTAATATGCCTAATCCATAAACTAGTATCTTTCGATATTAAAACAAGGAAAAGGCAAACAGTAGATGTCCCTGATGCAACCTAAATTCCCTCAATGTGATGTTTGTGTTTACAGATGGCTGCCTGTGTCCCAGGTAAGGTTCGAAGAGCTCAGGGTTTGGACTTGGAGCCTGTCAGGATAGATCTACTAGCAGCCATTAAGCCAGCAGCGTGAGCATTTACAATTTAACATACTATTTATGTCCCCAAAAGCCCCTGATGCATTCAACTTAATTTATGTTTCTAAATTAAAAATCAGATGATGTTAGGCAAAAGCAGCTCAGATGTGGCCTGATTAAGTTGCATGTCTTCCTCTTGGCTCACTGTTGCTACAGGCTGTTAGTGCAGATGGAGGAGGACGATGGGGTGCTGGAGTTTCATGCCTCGGCTGGTGATTTACTGAGGGCAGACTTGGAGAAGGAGGTAGGTCCCAGAAATCTACAACACTAATCAAAAATGCCCTACCATACTGCACAAATGAGGCACTAGTCCCTTGGGTGTATAGCATTTCTGACCTATTGGATGATTTGTTCCACAGCTGGTATTGCGGGAATTTGATGTCACACAGACACTTCAGCTGAGAAACACCTCAGAGATGCCTCTACACTTCAGGCTGGGGACTCAGCCTCCATTTATAGTGCTCAAGCCCCAGCCTCGAGCCAGGACCGGCACTTCGAGCAACCTGCCTGATGCTGACAGTCAGACTCTGGTGCTGCGACCACAAAACAGCATGACGGTGTGATGAGGACAGGGAAATTAATGCACACTCGTTGCCTGGATAAAATATAGATAAGAATACAGTAGCACTGAGGTGTTTGGTTACCTTTTTACTCTTGTCTGTGATTGCAAGGTTAAAGTGGCCTTCCACTGCTCTCCATCCCTTCTGGACCACGTGGACCAGAAGGATCAGGAGGTCCCTCCTGGGGTGATGCTTATCCACACTGCAAGTACGCAGAGGAAGCTGAGGTTCCAGCAAAACCTCCTTATTCAATACAACAACGACAGTCTAAAGGTCAGAGACTGTAGTGAATTCCAAAAAGAATATAAAGTGAAAAAGATGAAAATTTTGAAAAAAACCTGCATAATCATTTGTAAATTACAAAATGTTCGACCTCATAAAGTTCATTTCCTCTCTGCTCTGATCAGACTGTGCCTCTCCGCGCCTCTCTGGAGCTTTCTACTATATGTCTGTCCACTCATAGCATCAACTTTGGGTTCTGCTATGTGGGGCAGACGGAGACAATAGAAGTAAACCTTTACAGTCATGGAGCATACACGTACTGGAAATCGGTTATAGGTAACCAATGAACCATTTTTTGCTGTACTGGATTTTTTGGGTGACTTGACACCCCAAAAAATACAGATCTCATTTATATTTGTTTGTATTACTTGTTAACATATAGGTAACTTTTGCATATGCCTATGAGTTTCGCTGAATCTGTATGGGTGTGATTGTGTGTGTGCATGTGCTTGTGCAGAGTCAGACGAAGGGGACCCCCATCCGTTCAGAGTGACACCAGACTTTGGGTTTCTCAGGTCCAAGGAGGTCCACGTCACCAGGTTCAGCCAGTGTCTACAGATCAGCTTCACTCCCAGGTAACAAACAACAGGCCACAGTGTCTACATGGGGACCAAAGCATACAATATCCAAAAACCTGCTTAAGTTTTCAAATGTCTACCTTTTATTATCTGTTGTAGTAAGGACAGAGAGTTCAGAGCCACAGTGATAATCCAGTCTGCTCTGGAGAAGACCCCCCTCACTCTGCAGCTCCAGGGGGCAGGATCTTTTGATGAAGTTCACAGGTCTAACTAGATGTCCCTGTAACATTACAGTCACACAATCATCCCCTGCTATTCAATCTGCGCTGCTCATTTTAAACTCATTTGTAGTATTTTTTTTAAACAATTTAAATAACAATAAAGAACAACTTGTCAAGTCTCTGTCACTTCATTACATGACTGTACTTAAGTTATTTTACTGATCAGTAAATTAGGAACCTATTACAAATGTCAAATGACATTCAAGACACTTAATGGTCCACTATACTGATGTGTTACATAGAAGTATTACTACCTAAAGGTACAACAGTGTTAGTTTAGTGTCATGTGAATAAAATAATCAAAACCACATTGAACTGTAGACAATGCAGTTTCTCTGCATTATGGTATAATGACGGATATTTGAACAACATTAAAGTCTCTTGATTTTCAAATCACTTGATTGATCTTGATTTTTAGTCCTCTCTTATGTCATGTGATGTGACGAACCTCCAGGAGATGGATACCAGGAGAGCCTCCTTGATCATTGATAGTGCCTGTATTTTTTTAAGTGGGATTTATCAAATGAGTCTATTTTTCTAAGAAATGAGCAGCAGTTCAGCAGCTACTGTTATAGGAAACCTTCTGCCTCTGTGTTTATGCTTTTATAAGCAGTTATCATTCTACATGCAGTCAAAAGGATGACCCTGAGCAATAGCTTTTTCCACAGTACGCAGAGTAGTAATTCCATCATTTACTGTAACTTTGACCTGTAAAAAAATAACAAAAATTCCCCAGTATTTTTAGATTTTTCCTGGGGAGCTCACCTGACTGCCAAAGACCCTGTTTCCAACAATTCAATATCAGCCACAGTTCCCTCTGAGGTGGAAATGTTTTTTTTTCTAGAATCCTCTTTTAGCAAAGATAAAAAAAACTGCAAGGATATGCACAAGTACATGAACATAGGCTTACACACACACACACACACACACACACACACACACACACGAAACTTACCAGCTTGTTCCAGCAATGGCAGGAGGGCAAAGACTAGTTAAATACCCATAACAGGAGGCGTCATTCCCAACACTGCACTGGCCCTCGACTGAAGATTGACAAAACAAAAGCCTAGTTTGTAGAACTTGCAAAAATTAGCATCCCCCACCTAGTTAGAGTTCACCATGACAGAATCTATATGTGAGATTTGTTCAGTTGTCACTTCATGATTGGAATCAATACAAAGACCACGATTTAAAGTAAAGGATTTATATTAGTCTTAAGGAATTTTACCATTTAGACTTTCCAAAGTTACTGTTTTTTCCTTAAAAAATTATAAATTAATGCAGCAATGTGGTTCAAAATCTAATTAGAATTTCTATATACAGAACTCTGAGGGGTGCTTATGTTTTTAATATTAAATTTATTCAGACAAACAGAAAAATGTCATGACAAAATAATGGTGGAGGTGGAGAAAAAAAAATCCCCTCAGTGCTCCTGAAATCCATTTACACAATTTGAAAAAGCAGTTTGATTTCTTCTCATACAACTGACAGCGAAAGCATCCCGGTTTCCTCTGAAGACCCCAAATCTTTCTGAAACACTCCAAGGTGATGCTGCAAAAACCCCAAGAAACACACAGACACACCCTCACTCATGCAGTCATGGGCTGTTATTGTCCATAACAGCTGCCCGTAGTGTTTGTCTACAACACAGTTCAGCAGTACAGGCATCTACAAGAACTGTAAATCCATAGAGAAATGCAAATGTCCAATTGATATTCATTGCACTCACAACATCTTGCACAGAGCAAGGGCATGTCTGATCACAGTAAAACAGTGCTGTGTGGAACTAATCTGAAGAGAGCAATTCTTGGTCCAAGGTCAGTGGAGAATTTTGTTCTATAGTCTCGTCTAATGTGCCTGAGAAAAACAGGACTGCCCTGGGTTGTGATTTTAGTAATAAAATATTTTTATGACACTATGATATAGTTGTGATCAGCTATAAAGGAACCCTCATATCTGCTTACAGCCATCATATTGTGTCATAAACCATTTATGTGATGGTGACGTACTGCTTATAACTACTAAATAGGGGGATTTAAAGTGTTTCCATATTTTTTGTTTACCATCACTTTTGTTTGAACGTGAATATTCATGTAAAAAAACAGGCATACAGACTATTGACATCTGACTGTAGGTAAATAAATAAATCAGACTTTCTTTTTTCTTCCTTTTAGATGCATATTAGCTCCACGCACGGTGGCAGCAGTTTCTCATCAGCGATAAAAAATATATGAGGTGATTTTTCAACGCGTCAACATCGTATAGTTTTCGTTCCAGCGACTTCGATTCTGCGCGACAGACCTTAACGCTGCAGGAGCAGAGACGCAAGGACGTCCCCCAGTCCCGATCAGATGCACTAGCTCCGGGCGTCCGCCGGGGGGCGGTGCCCCCCGCAAAAAGTTTCCACGGCCGCCGGCCTCGGAGACGCAGCGCCGGCGAGCGTCACCGCTTCCTGGAGCTCACGTTGCTGCTGACATCAGAGGCGCAGCTCCAGGGGGAAAGTCGGCTCCTCCGTAGTCTGTGCGGAGACGAGCGAAGCGCAGGGTGGGAGAAAGAAAGATAGAGAGAGAGAGAGAGAAATAAAACTTTACTCTGAGACGCATCGGCCGTTTTTGCAGTTTAATCCCACCTTCACCTCTGGATTATGCACCGGGGCGGGAGAGAATATTTCCAAAGCCTGAATCACATCTTGTAAATCTGTAATTTCTGCGCTTCAGTAACCGAGCGCAGTTTCCGGATAGCAGCCCCGCTGGTTCTTCTTCTTTTTTTTTTTTTTTTTTTTGGGAAGATTTGCTCTGCATCTGTTGGGATTTTTCATCTTCTCCTCTTTTATCCGTGATAACTTGCGCAATCTCCGTAACCTCCGTAATCAATTCATCTTTTTAAAAAAAAAAATAAAATAAAATAAAACCCTGCAGCCACAGCAAGAAAATGGAGTTACATATATAACGAGGTAAGAGTCTCGTCTAGATATTTTTTTCTTTCTTCATTTGTTTGGTGCCAGTTATTAAAATCACTTCTTTATCACTGTCATTTCCTGTTTGAAATGTCAGAGCATTAAAACACACTTTGAAGCTATCATCGGTTTAGTAATTTGTAGTTGAGATATCTGTTTCTAATAAAAACAAGTATGTGTAGCGTGTTTACTTAGAGAAACCCTACTGGAAAGGCCTTCTTGTAAGTGGAAACAGTTACTTGGACAACCCCAGATAGATTTCACTGCAAGTGTTTCTTCTGTCAGTTCAAATTTTGGTATGTACAGGTCCAGAATAAACGTTTATAGACCTAACAGACAATTTTTTCGTTTTAAGAACATGTGCTTTGTTGATAGATCCATATATTTTTGCTCGAACAGAGGTTTGCATTGGCTTTTTAGTGGTTATTTCCAGCGCAGAACTCTCTTGACATGGTTTTAAAAATGGGAAATGGTATAAAAGGCATGTCTGGAGGTGCGACTGTTTCTGGAAAGTCATGGTCATCCTATGGCTGTCAACTCATTCATCCTCTCTTTCCCTTTTTTTTTTCTTCTCTGCTCTCAGTCTTCCAGACCTCTGCGGCTCACAGTGCTCAGTTAAAGCAATGTTCTCCCCGAGATATCTTCGGCTCTTTCCCTGAAAAATCCTACGCATTTTGCATATTTTTTCCATCCATCTGTGTTCCTGGTCCCTGCCCATTTCTATCCATGTATTTTCCAAGCGTTTTAAGTCCATGCTGACGGCCATTATATGTGTAAAAGAGATGAGGATGCTGGCGCGCTTCAGCGAATGCTCAACACATATCCCGGTGATAGCAGACCTCTGAGATGGTCTGCCAAATTAGATTTTAATGAAGCCATCGTGTTCATCAAATCAAATCAATATGAACTGCACTCACAGGGGTCTGAGTGGCAAACTGACAGATGACTTTATCTGCACATTGGGGTGCCCTGGGTGCTCTGAAATAGCCTTAAATTGAGAGTCAAAACTGTCAAGTGGAAACCGCCCACAGATATGGTTGGTGTGCCTCAAGCAAAACAATCTATTTGGCTGATAACGGGACTGAATCCCACAGTAGAAATGCCAGCCAGGGACACAGGCGATTGGTTGCTCATTTTGTTTTGATAGGACTAATGAAAAAGGGGTTTGAAACTGGAGTTTATTGGCACAGGTCATCTGGATGCAAGATCGGTATTGTTTCTTATGTGCTGAAGAAGGCTTTGAATTTGTCTCATTTCATTCTGATAAAAAGGTTTTGAGAAAGAGTTCACAGCTTTTATTGTCATTCGTGAAAGGAATACTTGAAAGCATGTCATGTGACGCGGTGTTCATTCATGTGGGCTATATTCCTCAGCAGCTCACTTCTGAGCGAGTTCATTTATTAACTCTCCCTAACATCCCGCTGTCAAATCTCGGGACAATTTCACACTGGCTCCTTTGCTGAGTGTCTTCATCAAGATGAACGAAAACTGCTTATGCTGAGTTCACAGAAACCTGACCACCTGCCAGACTGGAGGGCAGGGGGTCAAAGGTTACTGTGACTCCTATAAGCACACTAATTACTTTCCCTCAATTGAATGTTTTACACGTTGCTTGGTTACACTAGAAAACTAAACAAGCTGGTTATCAAGTGTAATACTTTCCTAACTAGCCAGAGACTTTACTATTAGATGTAAAAAATATTTACGTGTATTCAGAACCTTTAACTTTTTACATATTTTTTTGTCTTGCTGTCTAACAGAAAGCCTACTTTACAATCTGGAGGTCTAGAGTTTGGAAGACACAGGCATTTACTTGTCAGGGAGGGTCTAACAGAAAGATGTTATTGATTGCATTTTGGGAAACGTGGAATTCAGTGATTTTGAAATATCCTGGGAACTGAAAGTCAGGAGTTCTGTGCCTCTGCTCCATTCGAGTTTGAGTAAAAGCAATGATAAATTGCTGAAATACTAAAGAACTACTAGTCAGTATGTAGACATTGACCAATAAAACAAAGCAAACATGTTTCTAAAGTTTTAAAATGTATTTAAATTTATTTGCAGAAACATCTAATCTACATATGCAGAATCAAAGCTATTGCTTTAATGTTCCAAATTTAACTTAGACCATCCTGATTTCCTTAAATCTTCACCGAGATGCCTGTAGAACTTGAGTTTGACATAATAAATACAGGCCCAAACCTGTGGAAAACAAACTGTTAAATTCAAAGAATTTTCTGTAGACCTCCGAAACGGCATTGTGTTCAGCCGTGGAGCTAGCTAGAGACAGGGACAAAAGCATTTAAAGGTGGCTGTAGTTTGCTAAAGTTTTTGCAGGATCACAATGAACTATATCACTGGGACACAGTAATGGAAGATGTTTTGAACCAACCCTATGACTGCTCCTAAAGCTGCCTGTCTGACCAAACTCAAGAGCTGGGGCAAGAAAGACCTAGACGCATGCAAAAACCAAGTAACCAGAGGACCTCTGCAATGATGGGAGAACCAGTCAGAGAGAAAGCCAACCCTGCAGCACTCTATCCAACAATCAGACCTTTATAACAGATTGGCTAGAAAGAGGCCTGAATTTGGTATAAGACTAGACAAAGCCTCTCAGACATGGCTAAATGGTGTGGATCAATTTGAGCATGAGAGGAGGAAAAATATTGTCTAGTTTGATGATACAAACACTTTGGCTGGATATCCAGAGCCTGGCCACCTGGATGATACCATGTCTGCGGCAAAGCAAGGTAGTTGTAGTATCATGCTGCTCAGCTGTAGAGACTGGCAGAAAGTTTGAGACAGAGAGAACAGTTAACTGGGGAAAAAAACAGATTAATCTTCAATAAAGAAAATTGTCTTCAGATTATACACAAGCTCAGAGTTGGGCATGGATTCACCCTCAGTGTGGTGAAGTCATACTCATAATTGTAGCTTGTAGACGAGTCTTGGAATGGCCCGTTCAAACCCAGATTTTAACCCTTTGAGAAATCTGTGAATTAACCAGAAGATGAGATGAGTTTCAGAATGCCTCCTGATAAATGTGACAGAGATTGAGCCCAAGTGCGGTGAAGAAAGATTGGCACTGCACAAACACAAGTGTGTGAAGCTGGTTACGGCACACCCAAGATGACGTAAAGCAGTCAGTGCTGACAGTGTTACTTCTGTGTGGCACTAAATCAAGGGTCTGCTCAGATATTTGAAAAGTTTGGCCTTTTTTCAGCTTTTTCGTAATGGGATACTTTATGAAGGCTTAAGTCAGAAAATATAACTTTGGTCAAGTTTAATTAAGCCTATAGCAGAACAAAAGTAGACGTTTGGGGGTCTGCATGCTTTTCTGCTTTATCTGCATTGCCTTTTTTTTTAAATCTGCAAAAGTCCAGTAAGGCCCCCCCCCTTTTTTTTCTTCTGTTACCAAGAGGAAGTTGTCCTGATTGAGCTTTGTCTGCAAGGCTTGTCTGACCGTAAGGACAATGCCCTCAGCAGCAGCGGAGCCTAAACTGCAAGGACAACCGGATAGACAACATACAGCCAGATTAGGTCATAGAATAACACTGAGGACAAGTTTGTGTACAAAGTTATGTAGAATAGCACAACTGGTCAGGCGTCTTTGTTTTTGATGTCTACTGGAGCACATGTATTCAAGCGGGATTATATAAACAAAGAAGTGGTGCTTGTTTGCAGTTTGTTATAAAGATATTAAATTAAATCATGGGGGGGGGGTCTTGAAATTAAACAGTAAAATTGCTTTTGGATTTTTGATTATCACACTCACTCAGCCTATAGAGTATCAAAAGCCAAGAATCGGGACACTCTTCACGGATTAGTGGCTTGGTGGCAAAGCAGAAATGCTTTCTTTCCTCCTCATGAACCACAGCTGTTTGACATTCTGTCTTGTGAAATGGGTTTAAGTCTATGAGCTGTCTCTGCATGGCTGCATGTAGGGTGGAGAAACACAATGAATGAATGGGCTTGCAATAGCATGTCGCTGCATAATGGAAAGACAGCTTACTTTACAGATCGTGCTGAGATTGATCTCGGGGGGAGAATATGGTTCTGGTGATTCCAGGAGTGGATGTATCGTGGATGTCAGAGAGTTGCTCCTTCATTTAGCTATTTTTAGGCCGTATTGTGTGGTTGATGATAATGGCAGACAGCTCAACTTGTCTCTCGGCTAATAGAGCCATCACTTTCACCGAGGAGGATCCTCTTACACTGGAGTCTGATTGCTAACAGTGGATTGAGTTAACATAGTACATCCAGTCCCAATAGTCATATACCTCTCTGGGCCCTGATGATATCAACTATTTTCTCCTATAACCACGACTTGGAATTTCTTCTTGATTCAAAACTGAAGTGAAAGCCCATTTTTAAAGCAAAAAACAAGCTAGCAGCAATGTAAAGATTTGCCTCTGTTCTTTGTTTTATACCCTTAAACAATGAATATACTTGTGTTCTGGGTATTTGGTTGGTCTTTTTTTTTTCTCTGTTTTGACATTTACAGACTGACTCAATAATGATAATAATCTTTAATTAGAAAGAGATTGGGCAGTTTTAAGTAACTGGCACTCTGGGGCAGTTCCTCAAATCAGCATGCATTTACAGTTGAAACGGAAGGTATAAATGCGTAAATAATGACTTCATATCAAAAGGGTAAATTCCTTTATTTGAAATAAAACCTAGATCGAGTGCTAGATGACGGGGAAAATCCTCTTGATGTGTAGTAAGGAGGTGTCATTAAGCCTTCTGTCCCATCGAAGAGCCTGGATTCCCTCATCAGTAACCCCTGGGATACAAAGCATGGGGAGCCAAGGTTGTAATAAATGATCGCTGAGACCCCACATGGAGTGACGTCCTCCTGTCTACACACCCCTGCCACCACCCAGAAGTCTTCAAGCATGTCTGTGCATAGAAACCCCTTCAGCCTTCTCAGTGTGCAGGAGGACACACAGTATTGTCTTACTTCCCAGAATAAGCGAGCAACCCCTCTGACTCATGTAGGGTGGGCACCGTGCAGCCTTGGCAAGCGTTCAGCAGACAGGACACCCCCGCCACTGACCTTTTTGAAAAGAGTAAGTCACCTAAATATCCGTGGTTCACGAATCACCTTTCACTTCCTGCCCGTGTCGCAAAACAAAAACGATGCCGGGTATTGTGACAAACCTGCCGTCTCTTCACGATGTCAGGCCGTGTGACACAATACATGGCATCTCATCAACACTGCAGATTTGTGTTGTTTATTTTCATAACGGATACAGCATTTAAAAACCTACATATAAGCACAAACTGTGTTTGTTGGACCCCTTTTCTAGGTTTCCATTGGCTTCAGTTAACCTCCATTAGATATAAGTATCAATTACCAGACTCTTGAAAGTTGCCTACTTTCAGAATAGAAGCCCTTTCACAGTTGTTTTGAATCAAAGGCTGTGCTTTTGTGGCCTGTGAGGGACCAGGCTGCTCTGATCCTTTCCATGGCCTCTCATCACTGCAGTGCCTCGACCCCATTGAGCAAACTCTTGCAGCTGTCTTGGCCTCTCCACGTACCAGTTTCTGTTATTCCCTTTTCAGAATTGTCTATTTTGGCATCCAGTGGTTTTTGCAGACAAGCCGTACTGGGGCATGAAAACCCAGTGAGCCCAACAGGCATGTTGCGAAGTTTATAAGTTGACCTCTGAAATGGCGATTTCTCTGGGACTTCACAAGAGTGATGTCAGACATGAGCTTATACTGCTCAGAACAGCAGGCAGCTGCAGAGCAGGTCCTCCACTTCTCTAGTCTGAAGAGGCGGGGAGGTGAGGGGGGTTCCTTCGCAGAACTTCAGCTGAGCTGTTTACTTGGTTAGAAAGTGATGTAACAGAGCTGAAAGAGGATGGTGTACGTGAATATACGTGCTCGCGTGCATAGTCTTGGCCGTGTTTCCTTTTCAATCATTACTGTAAAAATAAAATTGCTGTGGGTGGTTTGAGGAGCACGTCTCTATTTTTTAATTATTTTTTTTTTTGTCTTGCTCAAACAATTCCCCACAACCATCATCTGAAATCCCATCCTCTGGTGTCCTCTTTTTAATTAACTTCCTCTGTCATTTCAGCAGAGTCCAAGTACTGTGACTAAGGAGAGGCCACTGCCAGTAAAACATTGGCCTGAATGGTGACGTTATCCATTTTTTGACAGTGAAGTGCATCCAAGCACTCGGAGCACTCTGGATGTGCACAGCGTTGCAGGTTTATCTTATGATTTACTCCGAGAATGATCTAGTAGAGAGACTGACAGTCTTCTCTCGGAGGACGTATGGCAGCGGAGCAACAAGAGCGAGTGGCGATTAGCATTTGATCCCCAACAAGCAGGGCTGTCACTTTGCCTGACTGCCAAGACGTGTGTGGAGAATTGGGCCAGGGATGAGGGGACACAGCTACGCCGGCGTCACGCCGGGCAGAGGGATGAAGCAGATGGGCCATCTGGCGACTCGCTGGCACGGGACAGGGGCTGTTCTTTTCCCATGTGTGCAAGCTTGTGTTTGTGTGTGCGTAGCATCAACAGACCGGGCAACATGGCGTTAGGAGGCCACCTGTCTTGTGGCTATTCTTCATCTCTTTCATGTGTGGTCAGCAGCACCATACTAGCACAGCTCAGAAAGATACCCCCTTCTCTCTGCTATTCAAAGTGTGCTACCTCATATCAGTTGTACTATAAGGATTGTATGTACATTGCAGTTCTTTATAATTTTATCCTGTTATAGGTTTTTCCAGAGTTAGTGCTCATATTGTGACATGTTTAGAACACCCTGTTCTCAGAAAGCAGTCACCCTTGAAACATTTTTGCTCAGGATTCATAGTTACGGTTCGAATTTTAGCTTTCCGTTCATTTAGCTGTTGTGATTGTGCCACTGACAGCAGTGAACTGTTTGTTCCCATGTTCAAACTCCTCCGGCGCCCTCTGTCCCAGCCTCTCAGGCTGTAAATTGCTCCAGTGGCCGTCTTTATTGCTTTTATGAAAAGTTTTTCCAGCTGACACAAAGAGAAACTCTCTGTGTCTCTGCAGACAGACTGGAGCGTTTGTCTGTGCATTACTGTACACAGCGGTACAGGTTTTTAAAACACAATAACACAAACATCGCAGATAGCCAGTCAAAAAAAGTAAAGTGCCAAGAAAAATATCTAGGGAGTGTTGCTATTCACTCTGGAGGCTCTTTACTATCTTTCTAAAGAGCTGGTGTTGGAATCTGTTGATGGCCAGACTCCCACAAACTGATTCTTCAAACAGAGATTTGTATACTCTCACTCCTTTTCTTTTTTTCTGTATTATTCTCTTTATTATATTATTCTGTATGCTTTCCCTGCATGTCTCATATTGATGCATACAGCTATACCAGTATAATATGTCCCCTTAACACTGATATGTTACATTTGTACTTACTCCAATTGTATCTGAGCTGCCTGTGAGCTGGACTATGAAATTAATCTTACGAATTAGTGTTTAGTTCACTTCGAAAAATCATCATAAATGATTGTTAGATAGCTGAAATTAGGGATTTTTGTCAAACTGCAGTGTGGATGCTAAATGTTGGCTCTAAAATTGGTGATTAACACTGTGAGAGTGTGAGACTCAAGCCACTGATAACTGAAGCTATGATTCTATTTTGTCTGTGTTTAGCAACCAGCAGTTGGTAGCAGCTAATGCTCAGATTTTCTCAGCCGTAGCAACCTGTCGTTGGTGCTGTTGTACTTCCTCTTTTGTTAGATATGATCACACGAAAGTAGTCTTTTTTTTCACCTTTTGTTCCTTTGTTTTACACGCAACTTTTTGAAAATTGCACATTTCCTCCCCTTACACAATACACATTAAATTCATACGCAATAAAATCTACCCCTTTGTCATTTAATACATTCAGGGGGGTTTTAACAGAATACCAGCCTTATTTGGTCTTGTATGACGTGTAGCTAATGTTGTTGGTTAAAGTTACCAGAGTTTGGATAGATATTCCTGTACAACTGACATGATGGAATTCTCTGATCTGTTAACTTTTCCATGCTTCTGCTACTGTTACACTACATTAAGCCTTTTCCATTATCCCATAATTGTCAGTTGTGTCCACAGTTGCTTTTACAGCGAAATATAGATACGCTTGCCACAAATAGATCTGAAATTCAGCTCTGTGAATAATCTTTTTCCATTTTCTGAAATGCCTTACATGGTTTTTGGTTTAATGCTGTGCAGGGGAAAACACCAACTTAGGAACACCACACATATTTTAATATCTCATCATACAATGCTGCAGCTGTTTCTCCTGTTCTTGTTACTCTTTTGCTAAGTCTGCACTTTGAGGAGAAAGAAAATAACTATAAAATATCAACAAATGGCCTGTCACAGGATGAGGCCCACAAGATCAACATTTCTTCAGCCTGCAAAATGAAATGATGGTTTAGAATAGATAAACAATCTGTGATGGATTACGAGAAATGTTTTACTCAGCAAAACAGCTGCAATTTATTTTCTTTTCTTTACTTACTATCATCAGTGAAAAAAAACTTAGAGATTTAAAGGACTCTTTACTGTATGGCTTCCGTTATGGGATATGACTACCGCTTTTCTGCTTGTGCTCACCAATGCAGTACATAAATAAAGCTCTGGCTTAGTCTTTGAAGTGCCCCGTGTCTTTACCTCAGGTAGGCGGTTACGCAAACGCTCACGCCTGCCTCACTGCTCCACCATGGGATCTCAAGTACACGAGGCTCCTCCATCATCAAACGCTGAGAAATTCCTCCACCGCTGCTGGCTGGTGGTTCTCAGAGTGGCACTAAAGAGACGCCAGGGCATTCACAGGAATTAGATGGATTGAGTTGGCTGCTCTTGGCTTCTGGGTTGTTATTTTTCTGCCAGGAGTTTTCAGAAAAGGATATGTCAACCTCACGAGACTACCCTGGGTGAATAAAGAAGTGGGGACACCAGCGTGTGTGTGTTGGGGGGGGGGGATCTTTGTGTTGAAATTACCACCTGCATCCTGTTTTGTCAGTGTGTTTGTAAAATCACAGAAATATTCTGTGCACCAAGCTCAAAGAAAATGGCACAGTTCTTGGATGTTGAAACCATGTTGTTTTTGTTTTTTGTTTTTTTTCTTAGCGTGAAGTCTTCAATTGCAGAGAGAAGTCGAGCTCTGCGCTCGAGTTCAACAGGGCCACTTCCTGATGATGACAGTAAACATGGGTGAGTAGTGTTCGAAAAGCAAGTCGCTGTACCATGCAAACATACAGAAATGTGCCCCGATTACCGGGAAACACATAAACATACACACCTCTCCCACTTCCTCTGGCAGGAACAGTACAGTGAAAAACAAAACATACATGATGGAGGATAAGTGTGAGACGGCTGTTATTAGCTCAAGATGGGCTGTGTTGTTGGTCCATTTGTTTTTGTTTTTAGAAGTATTGTTTATCCTGATTTCTTTTTTGTTTTATCTTATCTAGACATGGACACTATAGTTATAGTTATATATATACACACACACACACACACACACACACACACACACACACACACACTTTGCTGCTCCATCCTTCACAGATGCACTTTTTGTACTTCTTTTTCACAGATGACGGTCTCCAAAATGGACCCGGACAGCACAGGAACTCACAAGGTAAACCGTGACTCGTTCAAATCGAACGCCATCGAAAAGTATATTCGGCAAGTGCGCTTAGTTTCCTTCTCGTCGAAAATTAGATGATGAGATCGGTACCACTCTCACCTCTATGCGTTAAGTCAAGAGTTTGAGCCTCAGGATGGTTAGCTTGGGGGGAAACGGCGAACAATAATAATGAAGTCTGGGGAAGAAAATGCCAAGGGGAGGGAAACATCCCAATCCAGAAAAAAAAAGAAAACATATTCCCATCTTGTTATCTTGTAAGCTTGTAAGCCATAGGTGTAGGTTAGTTGGTGTGTCACCAAGCTTCTATCACCGGATATTTTGATAAAAGATAACTCAATAAACTTTCCAACAGGTCCTGTAAGTGAGCTTTAAAGGTGTTGGCAGAAGTATTTTTGGACTTTGGGGAGGGCCAAGTTAGCTGTTTCCCCCAGTGCCTCCAGTTATTCGCTAAACTAGGGTAATGTCTTTCTGGCACTTCTTCCATACCTCACGGACATGAAAATCTTATAAAAGAAAGCAAGTGAGCACATTTCTCAAAATGTTAAACATTTCCTTTTATTTAATCATACAAAGTGCCCTTTTTAAGATCTCATTACATTTCCATTACAGTATATTGGTAATACAAGCGTTCCCAGGCCGAGAGGAGGAATGTCACGGCCTTCAAATATTGAATGAAAATGTTTGCAGACCTTCCCCAGTGAAAAGACTTTCGACACAGGCCTTGTACATACATTAATTGTACAACTTTTTTTGCACAACCACAATGCCCCTGCGCAACAACATTACAGTCTTTGTTCTGTGAACAGTTAACTTCAGAGGTTTGAGCATTACACCCATCAGGTGTTAAATCAGCCGTTATCGCAGTTTCGACAAACGGCAAGTCGTGCGAGAGTTCAGGGTGTCCTTTGGTTAGCATAGCTTGTGTGTGTGTATCTTAGGGTGTGAGAGTGTGCGTCATGTGTCAGAGCTCAGCCCCATGCTGCTGCGGAGTGAGGACACGTTTGGCTCCAGCTGCTAATCCAGCCGAATGCCTTTGCCATGATGCATCTCTCGGCACCAGGAAATCCCCTCAATGTCTTCATTCAGGCGGCCTGCCTCACACACACACACACACACACACACACACACACACACACACACACACAGAGTTGCTGCCTCGCTGGCTCTTATGCACATTTTACTAGCTTGCAGCACTAGCCTCTTAAAAGTCAGTGCCTTTCTTTAAACACTACTGGGACTGTATAGCATGTGCCTGCACCGTAAGCTCCAATCCTCTGTAGCCGTTCTGGTCGCCGAGAAAAGTGAGCCTGTCTGCTTAAACAATAGTTGCAGCTCCTTTTATATAAACTATGTCAGAGTGGAGCTCGTACTTCATTTCACCCGCTGCTGTTTTCACAGTTCCCAGCTTTAGCCTGAGAAAAAAAAAAAGAGAGAGAGATGCAGAGTGGTGATGCAATGCCCAGCAATCAGCTTACATTGTGTAATGTTGCTCACTCTGCTTAGCTTCCTGGAATTCCCCCTTTTCTTATGCCAGTCACATTTTAACCAAGACAAAACAAGAAGCACGGGAAATGAATCGCAGGTATCCCATCCTATCCACGGACCAGAACAAAATTATCAGCCGTGCTGGGGCACATTGACCCGAGGTTCCTAAAGTTCCTTTGGTTGGTTTGTGAGGCTGCGTGTGTGGTTGTGTGGGTAAGCTGGTTTCTTTCCACTGTGTTGGTGATTAAGCTTCGGCTGGCCTGGGTCTGGCAGCAGCCATGGACCAGGCCTAAGTGACGTAATAACTGCGCTTTTAGGTGGCCAGTATTGCCAGCTCTGTGCACCACCACGCATTTCTCACACTCTCACTGCCCCATTCACCAAACCACCGCTCTTACCTTTCTGCTATGATCCATAGGTTTCGGCACAGGACTCAGAAACACTTAAAGACGTCTACACACAGATATACACGCATGCAGACCTCCGTTGTTTGTTTTGTATCCTTGGCTGTGAGTACACTGGGTATTCTGGAGCTCTGAGCCTGCAGAGGCAGGACAGGACCAAGGGCAGAGGCAGAGGCAGAGACAGTACCTTTAAAAAAAAATAAAAATAAAAATAACATCATTTCAGTTTTATCTCTCAAGTATTGCTGAAGTTGATTAGTCAGTTAGTTGATCAACAGAAATTCAGCGGTGTAATATGACTTAGTACAATTAATCAAGCACTGTATCTAAGTTGACATTTGAGGTACTTGTCATTTATGTGAGTATTTTAATGTCATACTGATTTTTACTCTTACTTTACTTAAGTTAATAGAAGAATATTTTACTCTTTAAACACTTACATGGGCCGTTTTTCTGCACGAGTACTTTTAGTAATTTAAGTACATTTTGCTAATGTAGTTTTGTAATTGAGTATTTGAATTTCAATATTCAGATATTTCAGTGTTGCAACATGAGTAAACCTGAGTAAAGGATCTACTTCCTCCACTACTGCATAGATTTATTAAAATCAAGTTTGATAATTGTTAAACTCTTTTTTGAAGTAAAAATCTAATATAATTTTGCTCGTTGAGCGACTTGTTGTGCTTTTCTTTATTATATATAATTGTAAATATAATTTTTTTGTTATGGGGGTAATTAAAATATGTCATTTCGGGCCCTGGGAAATTAGATGGACACTTTTCTCTGTTTTCGGGTATTTATCTGATTTATCTGATATTAGTCTGTTGATGTTATTTGTTTTTTTTTTTTTTTTTTGTTTTTCAAAATCAAAAGAAATTCTGCACACTTTTCTCTGTCTTCTCTGTCATGAAAATGACTCTGTCTCAAATCCATTAACTGCCTGATATGGAATAACAGGGTTAGCGCAGCTATGTATTCAGAGACAGTGACTCAGTTCCTTCCTGTTCAGAGAGGACAGGCCTGGTTGCGCTGTTAGTCATCCACCCACATTGACAGCTTACTATATATATTAACTACTCGGGGGGTTTGCTGTGACTCCTAACAGGGAATTTTGATACGGTATGTAACAGCTGTGCGATGGAGGGACATTGTGCGGTTTTGCCTGTGGGGTATGTTGGGCTGTAGGTGTTATTTCATTCTTTTTACTTGTGTTTCAAACAAGCCAAGGGAGGAAAACACCGCAAGTGGCTTACCTGTCTCACAAGCACCTAGTCTTATCACAATCAGACAACCCATACATGCTGTAAACTTGTTAAAGGAATGTGCTTATTATGCAGATTCTGAGCATGACAGGGAATACAAATTAGATTTTCTCTAATTATACTAAATTTTCAATCACTTTGGTGCTTTGACATAATGAAAAATCCAATATTTTTTCTGATTTTTCATTTCAAGAATATTAGTCTTTCCTTTCTCATTTTTTTTTTTATTTGCACAATGGGCAGAGTTTTTGTGGGTGTAACTTTTCTTATCACTCTGCCTTATTTAGCTCCTCTGTAAGTAGATAGAGTTTGCAGTCAGTGGACAGGGGAGTTGCGTCATTTCTCGCTTCACTTCTGCTGCTAAATCGGGTTTGCAAACAAGAATGTCCAGTTCTCTGGCTAGCTGTTTATGTTAGCTTGCTGACTGGGCCGGAGTGAAAATTTGTGGTCACCAAGAGAAAAATATTTTTAGTGGAAAAAAACAGAAACTTGATCAAGGTTAGGTCAGGAAAAATTCCTAAGTAATACTGGATTTATTGTGAGAGAACAAGTTAGATTAATGCTTCCCTAACTTGGGTGTGTAAATTGAAATTTTTTTTGTTTGTGCGCTTTGACCTCTGAGCTAACCCGACGGATTCGCCCAATGTCGGCAAACAGCTGGCCAAAAGGGACGTGCGGTCGGAACAAGATCTAATGGCATCTCAGACCCCATCTGCTCCCTGTGCTACTAACAAACTTGCTATGTGAATGACATTACCAGTGGTCTTTCATAAAAACAGACCCTTTTTATTTGGGAGAATGGGGTCTTTCCTGCAGGTGCTAATAGGTGCTCTTGTGTTTATGTGTGGTACACGTCTGGCCTGGCTTCCCTGCGAAGATTGTATGTGAATATGTGTGTGATTGTTATAATGAATGCACCCAGAGCTCATCTAAGGGGCAAGGAGGTCAACGGCCTCCTCTTTATATAGTAATCACTGCACTCAGATAATTTGTTCCATTAAAGTCTCTTGATATGGTAATGTATAACATGCTCATCTGCATGATTGCCCCTTTTAGAAATGAGAGTGTGCATTGCTGCATGTGTGTGTCGCAGAAAATGTGAAGTGAGACAAGAAGGTAGAAATGGAGAGCCATCCTATAAGCTGAGCAGAGATTTAATGACCACTGTACATCGACCAGCCACAACATAAAAACAAATTACCAGTTTTACTGTTGTGGCTGAGAGGTGTAAACCTTACACTTTTTCACTATAAGGAGTGAATTTTGAATTTGAAACACACTTGATGAGCTCTTATTTAGCTTCTGATTTCTCAACAGTCAATAATTACAGGCCATGTTGAAGCCTGCAGCAGCTTTCATTCAGAATCTGTCAGCATTTGATAAAAGAAAAGATGAATCTTTGTCTGAATACAGGAGATCACGTTTCAACTAAAGAACTATGTTCCTGGAATCCCTCCTCTGATATAAATGAAAAGAAAAGTGCTTAATTTATGACCTCCAGGCTTCACACTGGCGGCCACATTGCCCCTTGCAACAGGCACCCTTAGATGTGCCTGCTGCATTATTGAACACTTTTACTCTTTCACAGCTTTTGCATGCAGAGCAAGGAGCTGTAAAACTCAAACAGGTTTATCCACAGCATTAGACTTCCTCACCGTACTTAGACTTAAATAGTAATAAAGATCAGGAAAGACAAAAGATTTGACAGATACAGGCATTGTACACAGAAAACAATTTCCTACTCTTTTTAAATAGAATATATTGTCATGCTTATGTGAGAAGGAGAAAGTGGATTCCTCCCATTAGTTGAAACTCCAGAAATGTCTTCAGAACAGGAACTACTAGATCAGGTGTTGGCTAATTGTCCGGTCTCAGCCAACGCAAGCTCCAATGCAGGCTACAAAACGTATGATAAAACCAGATTTATCTTCTTAGCTCGTTATCACTCTTCCTTTACGCTAAATGTTGATGAATCGTCACATGGTCGGCTTGCGTCATATGAAGGTAGTTCGTACAGCTGTAAGTCATTAAACAGTCTGGAGAAATCTGTTTCAGTTCCTTAATTACCTCTCGAATGGAATGAGACTGGTTGCACATAACTGATGTGTGTCTTCTCTCTTCAGATGATGAAGAGGCGCTAAATTCCATCATGAAGGACCTGGCAGCACTGGGTCGCTGCTACACCCAGCACAACAAGCCCAAGAACAGAACCTTACTCTACAAGCAGGTATATGCGATGTCTAATTTTCCACTATATTTGTCCACTTTTAAAGCCTACAGGGGGGATAAGTGTAGTTTTTTCGGTAGAGTATCACTTTAAAGAGGCAATTTTGGAGAGAATAAAACTAAAAAGCATCTCATAGTCGCTAATGTGACAATTAATTATATTTACCATTCAGAAAAACAAATCCGCCCAGAAAAGCAGAGGTGACACCTTGGCGGTGAGGTGGACACAAACTAAATAACAGAGTACTGACAATTCTACTGTAGTAATACAAAATCAACTTTAAAGCACTAATATCAGAGAATTTTTAAGTAAATTATTTGGAAAAATAACACTGAAATTCAAAAAATTCACTGACAAAGAATGGTTTACTTTCTTCTGGTGTCCATTGCCTATTTAAAGGCCACAGTGCAGCAGTTCAGAAATGTGTAAAATAATAAATAGACACATTTTGGATGGTTTATCATTCTTCTTCATGGTTTTTGTACACTAAAAACTTCAATGCTTACAGGATTTAATTCCTCTCAATCACCTTGTGCCTCTTTCAGAAGTCGTTTAGTCGTGTGTTGGCTCCTTCTCTGTGGAATGATAATTGTCAAATCCTCTTAAAGCACCAATGTTTATGATGAGGCATAAACAAACAGAGAGGAGCTGAGAGAGTTTCCGCTCAGAGTACTGCTGTCCTCTGTGAGTTAGCTGCTTTTTACCCAATAGCCCACACTGATATGATGTCAATGTAGGTTTATCACCATGACCTCATGCAGACATGCAGTCTCCTCCAGATTCCTGCTCTCTTGGGTAACGACAATATAAATAGAAAACTAAGATTCTGTTATGCACTGAACTGGTGTCCAAATGCATTATGTTAAAGATGCAGCATTCTTTTCAACATTTTAAGGAAGTTTGGTGTATTATTTTTCTTTTGTACAAGTTAAAAGTGAAAAAAAGGAGAGCCATAAAAATGAATAGGCACCTTAAGAGATCTGAGCTGTCAAATAACTTTTACCAAGGTCTCAAACCTTAATTAGCTTGTTAGGGCTATATCTTGTTCTCAGTCATCGCCAAGAAAGGCCAAGTTATGCAAATTTCAAAGCCTTATGAATGCTCTCACTCCCTAAACCTTGTCCCAACAATCAGCAGCCTCTAAGCAGCTGCCGAGCTGAAAACACTGAGTAAAAACACTAATGCCAGCATAGCAGGAAAAGGCTATAAGAAGATAGAGAACCATTTTTGGGTAGCGGTTTTCTCAGTTTGGAATGTAATTAAGAAGTGGCAGCTAACGAGAATGGAAGAAGTCAAGTTGAGGTCCAGAAGATCAGGAAAACCTACAGAGAGAGCTATTCGTAGGGCTTCTAGAAAGGCAAAGCAACCCTGTTTGACTGCACATAACTTCAGGAAGATTTAGCAGACTTTGGTGTAGTGTTGTACTCTTCTTCTGTTCATCATCACTCACCTGCACTAATTCGACCTTAATGCACGAGACACCAGAAGAAAACCTTTCTTGTGTCCTCACCACAAAATTTGGCATCAAAAGTTTATAAAGGTATATCTAAACAAGCCTGGCTGCTTTTAGAAAAGGTATGTTTGGAATAAAAAGGTGAGGAATTTAGAAAAGAACACCTCTCTAACTGTTAAGCCGAGGCGTAGATATGATCACGCTTTGGGCCTGTGCTGCAGCTGGTGGCATGAGGAACATTTTACTTGTAGAGGGAAGAAAGGATTCGGTTATGTACAAGCAAATTCTGGGAGCGAAGAGCACACTGTGTAAAAAAGCTGAAGAGCATGGAGTATTTACAACAGGATAATGATCCTAAACACACCTCGACGTCAACAATGGATGACCTTAAGAGGCGCAAGCTGAATGTCTTGCCATGGCCCTGGCAGTCCCTCGACCTCAACATCATTGAAAATCTGTGGATAGACCTTTAGAAGAGCAGTACATGCAAGACGGCCCCAGAAATCAAACTAGAAGACTTACTATGTAGGTGCCCAAACTTTTGTTTCAGGCCTTTTTCCTTTTTTGTTATTTTGAATCTGTAAAAAATGGAAATGAAAAAGGTAATCTTGCTTAAAATATTAAAGAAAAATGTGATCTTTAATTTTAAGCCTTTTGAAAATTAGGTCATCTTTTTCTTGCTCAGCTATAGCAGTAACAGAAATTTTGACCAGTGGTGTCCAAACCTTTTCTCGCACTGCACAACCATGAATCATTTCACTTTCCACTGCTGTAACTCCTCTCTGTTGTTATTTTTCCTCTCAACAGGATTTAAGAGTCAAGCTGGAGCATGAGAGAGAAAAACGGTATGTTGGAACCTTCGTTTTGTTTTGTCTCTCCTCTGTCCAAACCTTAACTCTTCAGTTCAGATCCTTTTTTTTGTTATGCTTTGTAGTGCCTGGGATTTGTGTCTAGGGGAAATCACAGTTACATGCCAGAGTAGCATAAAGAGAGGGAAAATTCCTACTTTGACATTTAGCTGAGGCCTTGTGTTTCAGACTCGGACAGGCCGTTTGAGAGGGGGAAGAAAGAGAGGGCCTGAGAGAGGGAGTGAGCAGAAAGACAGAGGGAGTGCCAAGTGTTTCATTTCAGCGTCCAGTCTTCCAGGCACACCCCAAATTAATTCTTCATTTTCTGTGTTTTCTTGTGCTTTTCCTCTGTCCTCTACAACCTTCACCCGGCAGCCATCTGTTCTCCCTTACACAAGTAAGGGAGTTACTCAGGAGGCAGGGCTTGTTGCACTTACTCTCTATGGAGATAGTCTTACGAGCAGTTTTTTCCCACCGAGGTGCCTTACAGTTTGTTTACCACATTGGAGCACTTTAAAAGTGAGGCGCCTGGTATGAATAACAGATCTTTTGAAGAGACAAAATGAACAGACAATGCTTTATTTGGTGCTGAGCTTCATTTTGTCTACACTAGGATTGCAGCACCATCACTCCATGTATGGATGCTGTATGTGCGTCAGGTCCTTGTCTGGCCTTTGGCTGTACATCCTGGGAGAGGTCCAAGCCCACAGACACACTTTGTCCCGAATGAAACCCTCATTCGACGACCCATAGAAAGAATGAACTCCAGACAAATCCTTGGGGGGGGGGGGTGACAAACACAGAGTGTACTTTTACAGTGGAAGAATGTCAGAGGTAGACTGAGCAGAACCTACTAGAATAATTGCTTTGATTCATCATACTAGAGGACCAGACCAGAGGAACAGGCATTGGTTCAGTGAGGCTGAGAGCCACAGGCTTACAGGAGTGAGAAAGAGCAGGGGAAACGTTAGAGTCTCCAGCAGAATATGGCTTCACACTGCGCCTCTCCACTTCTTCACAGCCATAATTGGCTCCTGCCGAGGAAGAGACAAGTTTTTCATGTTCTCGTCTCTCCTTGCTCTGCCTCCCTCCATTTCTCTGTCTCACGTTCGTCTCCTCTTTCCCACGCACTCTTCACACACACTGCGCTGCTCTCTTGGAGCAGGCAGACAACAGCTTGCTATGGAATACACTGTGCATAGTTTTGACGAAACTTTTTTCATTCATTTGTTTATTCACCTCACCTCTCTTGTCATGTCGTTACTTAGCTTGCTCCATGTTAGGCTTGTCTGATTTTTGACCTCTTTTACTTTGATTTAGGGCCTGTTTTGAAAATCAGCAGGATATCCTGAGTCTGTTATCTCATGGGGTAACATTAGCATGGCTTGCATATTTATTTATTCAAAGTGGCTATTATCAATACTTTTATGTTAACGATGGATTACTTTTTACTTGTCTTGACAAATAGAGAGCATTATCATTAGACTCTTCAGTTCCTCTTAGCTCCACAGAGCGTTTTAGTGTTTCAGTTCATTGACTTGGTTTTCCAGCCCACAACTCTACTGTTTTGGTTCACGCATACCTCTTATACGAGCAGGCTGATGCTTTTAATCAAGAAAGCTCTGATAAAGCAGAATGTACACTTCCTGCCCAGCATCCAAACAGCACACAGATGACATTAACTACTAGCTAAGAGCCAGATATTTCTCAAAAACAGAACTTAAAGGAATATTGGATATTGGAATATTGGATTTAAATTTGTCAGGTGGACAGATATATGACTCACAAAAAATGCTAATGTTGTTCTGTATCTTTTAATATCAGGTTAGCTATATCAGTTTATAATTGGAAGTGTTGTTTTTACAGCCTGGTTCCACTGTCCCAAAGGGGCCAAAAAATCAGTTATTGCATGTTAAATGTTTAGCATTGATCAACAGCAAATAACATAGCATTTATAGTCTAAGCTAGTTCACATCTTCTGTCCCTTAAAGAGCCCAAAACACAAGCAGTAATAAAGTAAATATCCCATAAAACCCTAATTAAAGGCACTGAGCAACTTCTGTTGCCCTCCTTACAAACTATTTCAACTTGAGATATCGAGCAAGAACCTCCTGTACCTGATTATGATGGCACTTACGAGTAGGTTTATAGTTTGAAATTTCCTTTTGAGAACACAGGGATGACATCTAAATGGCTTTTATATATAACAAAAAGAACTGTACAGTTTTAATCAAAGTTGCAGCACTGTGGTATACACGTTACTGTATTCCTGAACAACATCCTCAGCACTTGAGGTGTTACAAGTTCCGTAGTCAGGATAACCGTGTTGTCTGTTCACAATGGAATCAAATTGGACGGCCTCTCTTTTCATTGGCAAGTGCTGAAGGTTTAGGGCAGGAAATAGGAGCTGTGTCTCTCTTTTACCCTGGCTCTGCCTCAGGGTCTCCTGCCAGAGATTGAAGAAACATAGCCAGACCTTTTTTTCTGTGTATATATATATATGATTGCAATTCTGTTCATGAGAGAAAGGGTAATAGAAAGAGAGAGTGTGCTTTGGTGTGTGAGACCATTCTTTTTACTCTGCAAATCTATGTGTTTTTCTGTGACTGAGTGTATGTCCACATGCTGGCACAGAGGAAGGAAAGCCATATCTTTTGGAGCAGCATCCTCATACCCCTCCTCCCTTACATCCCCCTAGCCCTTTATCAGACACATCATCGCTGAGTATAAACAGAGATGGAGAGCATTTAGTTGTGCCGCTGCTCGCCTCTGATCTGCAGGCCTCCCTCCTCCCAGAATCCTCTCCTCAAATGAGCGAACCAGTGAGCAGTCATTAAGATAGCCAGAACTTTTGCCTCTGATGAGGAAATGATGGGATAAAAACAAGTCCTTTATCAGGAAACAATAAAGAGATGGTGGGCTGCGGATTCTTCAAAAGCAGAGAGAGAGATTGGGGGGATGGATGCAAAATACAGGAGGAGAATTGCCAGAGAGAATCTCTTTCTTTGTCTTTCCTTTATTTTCTCAGGCTGTCTCCTTTATTTTCTCTCTCACAGTCTGTAAATATCTCCGTGTCTCTGTATCTTTCACTCTGTCACTCTTTAAAAGAGGAGGGAAAGACACACATCCTGCTGCTTTTGCTGCTGCTCCAGATTTTTTCCCCTTTCCTCTCAGGAAGTTTCCCATCTGCCTTTGTGCTGGCTTAGTGGAGAGGCCCAGTGGTGTTGAAACAGTGTCTGATGCACACACTGATTGGGAAGCACACTCATGCATGTAGAGTTTTTACAAACACACGCATCCATATATACACGCACTACAAACGCTCTCCGATAAGCTCAGACTCGGACAGACAAAGTGTGCACACTCAGTAATACACGTAGACATACAGTAGATAAGACATTCATATACATCAGAGGGGTTTACACTGGCGTGTTCAGTTCTCATTAAATTGATTAATACCCTGTTGCCATCTTGGTTGCTCGGCTCCATCCTCTCCTTGACCCAGCTGACCTGTCCATTTTTCTTCTTGTCACCATGGAAACACTCATAAAATGGCTTAGAAAGAGATTTCTTAGAAGGTCATCTAATCGAAACATATGTTAAAGAGATAATGTGCAGCAAAAAAGCAGAAGACGTACAAAGAAAAGGAAAAAACTGAGCCTCTCTTTTTTGTACCCCGCCTTTTTGTGATCATGTTGATAAAATTGTAAATAACTACTAAACTATAAACAGTTATGGTGGCCAGTCAGCTGCTTATTTGAAGCTGAACCTCTGAGTCTGATCTGTAACTCTGACCCCGCTTCCCTTCTCTGCTTCCCAGAATCATCCCATTCCAGAGGCCGCTGAAGATCAAGGAGCTGCTGCAGAAAGTGACCGAGGCATTTGGCCAGCAGATGGACATGTTCTTTATGGAGAAAGAGGTAAAAGAACAACTGGTCAAGATCCTCAACTGCCGTTAAGTATCTGATTTAGAATTCCACAAGTGATAGAAAGCTTCAAAATAGCTACTACTTTATCCAGGTTCCACTGCAATGTGTGTGTATCCTTTAAGATAAATTAAACTGTGCATTATTTTGCGTTTTTGAGTATTTCCATCAAAATCACTAAAGTTAGATTCATGAGAGTTTCACCATGACAACAAAAGCTGCAGTATGTTATGCATTCAGTGATTCATTTGCATGCCTTCCATTGTGGATGTATGGAGAATGAGCAGTCATGTGCTGTATGTTTTTCTTGTCCTTTCAGTTGCTACTGCCCCTGAAGACCCAGGAGGACCTGGATCAGGCGGTGATGACGTTGGGCTGCAGCTCGGGGACCAACGGGCTGCTTAGGATACTGCTCAAGACCCAAAAGAACAACCATGTGAGTCTCTAACAATGTGCTCTATGCTAAGTGCAACATTTACAGAGCAGTGTTTGTACAGACTCACCCAATGTGTCACACTATTATACAGAAATTCATTGAGCTCTGTCATTGTGAAAAGTTTGGCTTTTATGGATGCAACAGCAATGATAAGAATCAGCTGAAACTTAGTCACTTACTGACAATCTTTACTCAGCTGTGAGGTAATTATCTTTTAAAAAACCACATAACCTTTAAATTCTTTTAGCTGCATTACAGCTAGTGTTTGTTAAGAAAAAGTTAACTCAGAGGAAAAAAACTTCCTCCTCTGACACGATGAATTAAATGGAAAATGATGTAGTGCTGTCCTCACTTCCTCTTTTGATCCTGTTTTCTTTGTCCACTTTCTCCTACTTCCTATGTGTTTCCCCATTTGTAGTACCTACAGGTGAATAGCAGGGACAAACAGAGCGAGATGAGATCATCGCGGTCACTGGGAGATTTGAAGGGCTCCCTGCTCAAGGGGTCAGAGAGGGTGCGCAAACACTCCACGGGTGAGACGACACGCAGCAACACACACAGCAATACAGAATAAGAGGCAAACAGGCTTCTCAGAATAGTTTTTAGGCATAATTTCTTCGAATCTCCATTTTTTTAAGAGGACATGGAGAAGCAAAAAAGAACCAGCACAGCAAAAAGCACAGCCAAATCCTGCTGATGCCAAGGTTTTCCTGTCCAACTGCTAAAGCCTCAAGGGTGGCCTATCAGTGTGAATATATAACACAGAGTGATACCATTGTCATAGGAATGTTAATGGCAGGATGAAGGGCATGCTTATTTTGAACAGAAAAAAGGTAAATTGGAGGCTAAGATGTAATAAAACATGTCTACCAGCACCTCTAAAGTTCACTAATTAACACTTTAAATTATATCTTACATGTTTCATCAGAAGAAAAACGGATGTGTGGCATTGACACGTTGTATTACAGTGGGTTATGAGCTGGACTATTTTTTGTTTTTATACACAATACACAAACAAAAAAAACAAAATAGACAGTGTTCTTTAGTGAGCATTAGAGATGATGGGAATCAGATTTCTTAAACCATTGGACAGAGCCAAGCTAGCTGTTTCCACATGTTCCAGATGGTTAGCTACCAAGCTTACCTATTCAGTTGTAGTTTCGTAGTAACCCTCAGGATGTCAGACTAGTGGCAATCTTTTCATCTGACTCTAGATAGAAATCCCAAAATGTCAAACTGTTCTTTTAAGACAGATAAAGGTCCTTTTCTAGTCATGTCACACTTCACGGCTAAATAACTTGGCACACTCCAGTTTTGTTATCCCTCCTGGTTTGTTTGGTAACACAGCATGAAGGTTTATTTTGCTCTGTGAAATACTGAGCCCTTCCACATCTCCCGTGTCTGAATTTTTTCACTCCCGTTATATGAGGTCTATCCAGAAAAGGTCAATGTTTCAGTCATATCTCAACCTAAGGCACATGCTGAAACAACCAACTCTCGCCTCTATGTTGCATTTGCATTTATGCATCGCAGCTGAAAACCCTTTATGATTGCTGTCAGCGCCAATCTTTCTCCCATAGCTCCAGTAACATCAGCGCTGTCACCATCCTGAGTCATACAAATTGTATAGAATTACCCGCTCTCTATCAATTCCCCCACGGGCTGCAAGTCTGACGGGAGGAGAGGCTGAAAGACAGGAGTGGAGGGACTGGTGGCAGATGAAAGGTGACAGGAGACTGGTCACAGTGGATGGTTGAGTGAAGATGTGATGTGAGCCCGGGTACCTCAGTGACGTAAAGCAGCAGGAGGGGAGAAGAGGCTGGAGAGAGGGAAAGAGGCAGAAAGAAACTGATCTGGGAAGAAAATATAGAGTTGGAATTTTAGCTTTCAGTCAAAATTTAGATAGTTCACTTAGATATTTCGACCATTCCAAATCATCTTAGTACCGTGACCTCGGCACACTTTTTCAGTACCCCTTCCAGTGCAGTAAGCAACAGACAGACTTACTGTGTCAAGGACAGTGCTCAGTCTCCGCTGCAGCTCAGCCGGGGGAGCATTTGTCATAGTAATTGAGGTTAGAGGTGGCGGCAGTGTGGTTTGGTAAATCATCTCTTGTAGTCCTGGCACTGTTGAACTTGTAACCATGAATAACACAATGACGGTGTTTTTTCCCCTCTGCTCCTCGTTTTCATCTCTTCATCATCTCTCCCTCATATGCCCTCCATTCTCTCTTGCATTTACCACTCAATTTCTGCTTTCACTCTCCAATTTCACATTTCTTCTCCCCTCTGTGCACTTAATCCTTTCTTTGCCCTCTTTTTGCGTTGCTTCCTTTTCTTCTTTTCCTCACTTCACTCATCTATACTGTCCCCCTCCCAGGTTCCCTCCACACAGGTCGGACATCTCCCCCTCCAGGCAGCGTCCCTGAGGAGCAGCAGCAGATTGCCCGCCAGGGCTCTTACACCAGCATCCACAGCGAAGGGGAGTTCATCCCTGAGACCCTGGACCAGAACGTAAGAGCCTGCTTAGATTAAATCATATTTCACAATTCTTTTTCTCTGTTGGACTCATTTGAGGGAAACCAAGTGAGTCCACTCTGCTTTATCATGAATTTGTTTAGAAAATAGGCAGGAAGAATGAAATATGTTCAACAGTGACGTAACTGAACTCTGAACCAGAGCTGTGTTTTGTTGCTGAATTTTAAACAGAAACCTTCCAGCCACACACACACACACACGCACACACGCACACACGCACACACGCACACACGCACGCACACACACACACACACACACACACACACACACTTTTCCATTCCTAATCTATTACAGATTTGTGTTACTTCATATTTCTGTATTTTTATATCCACAAATACACAGTACTTTGTTTTAGTAGTGTTAGTAGTAGTTCTAGCAGCAACTGTCTTGCACGAGAATGCATAAAAATGCATGATATGGCTGCATCCTACATTAATATGCAGCTTTGATTAGAGCCCCCCAAGTAATGAAATACTCACACCCATTCACAACCTTATATTGTACTGCAGTTATACACAGGACTCTCTTTGCACTGTGTTATATTCTTCCCCACATGACTGCATGCTCTGTGACATTTAACCGCTTTGTGTTATTATATCCGTTAGATGCTGGATCCCTTTGGGAGTGCAGACAATTCACTGTCGAACAGCTGTCAATCAATAGATCAAGCCCTGGACAGGTGAGTCATAATGCAGTGTGTGTGTGTGTGTGATATTTATGATGTACACATTGATACTGACAAGTATTATTCACAGAGATTTGAGTTTGATTTGCATCACGGCGTTGGTGCCCATAAACACACTTGGATGTGAACTTGCATTTTGCAAACACACACACACACACACTTTTCCATTCTAAATCTATTACAGATTTGTGTTACTTCATATTTCTGTATTTTTATATCCACAAATACACAGTACTTTGTTTTAGTAGTGTTAGTAGTAGTTCTAGCAGCAACTGTCTTGCACGAGAATGCATAAAAATGCATGATATGGCTGCATCCTACATTAATATGCAGCTTTGATTAGAGCCCCCCAAGTAATGAAATACTCACACCCATTCACAACCTTATATTGTACTGCAGTTATACACAGGACTCTCTTTGCACTGTGTTATATTCTTCCCCACATGACTGCATGCTCTGTGACATTTAACGCTTTGTGTTATTATATCCGTTAGATGCTGGATCCTTTGGGAGTGCAGACAATTCACTGTCGAACAGCTGTCAATCAATAGATCAAGCCCTGGACAGGTGAGTCATAATGCAGTGTGTGTGTGTGATATTTATGATGTACACATTGATACTGACAAGTATTATTCACAGAGATTTGAGTTTGATTTGCATCACGGCGTTGGTGCCCATAAACACACTTGGATGTGAACTTGCATTTTGCAAACACACACACACACACTTTTCCATTCCTAATCTATTACAGATTTGTGTTACTTCATATTTCTGTATTTTTATATCCACAAATACACAGTACTTTGTTTTAGTAGTGTTAGTAGTAGTTCTAGCAGCAACTGTCTTGCACGAGAATGCATAAAAATGCATGATATGGCTGCATCCTACATTAATATGCAGCTTTGATTAGAGCCCCCCAAGTAATGAAATACTCACGCCCATTCACAACCTTATATTGTACTGCAGTTATACACAGGACTCTCTTTGCACTGTGTTATATTCTTCCCCACATGACTGCATGCTCTGTGACATTTAACCGCTTTGTGTTATTATATCCGTTAGATGCTGGATCCCTTTGGGAGTGCAGACAATTCACTGTCGAACAGCTGTCAATCAATAGATCAAGCCCTGGACAGGTGAGTCATAATGCAGTGTGTGTGTGTGATATTTATGATGTACACATTGATACTGACAAGTATTATTCACAGAGATTTGAGTTTGATTTGCATCACGGCGTTGGTGCCCATAAACACACTTGGATGTGAACTTGCATTTTGCAAACACACACACACACACAAGAAGCAACCAGAGAGTCTCAGTGAGGTTTGTAAATAGTGTTAAAGGGCAGCAGGGCTGTCTGACCCTGCCTGGGCTGGCCATGTGGAAAAGGAATCGGGTCACTTTGCAGTTGCCATAGCGACAAAACTCTTATCTGGACGCCTGGATTCCTCCGTTATCATGAGAGAGGAAAGCAGAGATTGAGTGGGAGATGTGAAAAGGGTGAGCAAGAACATTCTAGTTGAGAGGAAAAACTGAGCCAGAAAATGAGAAGACGTGAAAGAGTAAGTGGAAGGGCTGCACAGTGAAAAGACTGAATGTGAATCACAGGGAAAAGAAAAGTGAGCAAGACTGAGTTTGAGAGAGGGAGGAAGCAGCTCTACCTGCACGAGGCTTATCAGGGCTCCAGGCTGCAGAACAATGGCAGGAAACGAGTGCATGGAACTTTTCCCTGCGAGCGGGCATGCGTGCCCCTTATCCAGGGTCTCGTGGCCCCACGCCGCCCTGCGGCCAACAGAGACGTCACTCTGTGTCGGGTCACTTGGGTAGGGCTGGCCACAGACAGCCAGAGAAATGTTAGGTTGGGGGATGGTTGGGGGGGGGTCTCACTGCCAGTTTAGCAATTCAGCACCACACACTTCACTTTCACTTTCTTATTGTCACTGCAGTGAGGTGCTCAACTCTCAGCTTATCTTTTTTAATTCAGTATGTGCCCCCTTGTTCTCTTGTCGTTTTAGCCCTCCTTTCTCACAGAACAACCGTGACAATAATTACCTAAACCTCAACTATGAATACAAAGGTAAGAGGAGAAAATCTGCAGCAATTCTAAAAACTGCTTCTTTGCTGTTGTATTACAAAAGATAAAGAGAGGTGCACAAAGCTTTTTCATTATTGGAAAGTTTTTATCTGGTCTTGCTTTTTTTGTTCTGAGGTAATTATAGACACAAAATCAGTTTCACAAGAAAAGAACTAAAGCTATTTACCTGTAGCTCCTGATTTCCTAGAATATTTTTCCCGTTGCCAATGCCCTCTAGAGATTACTAATGAGTTTTATTAAGGAGGGTACACTTTGAATAAGGAATGGGTTATTCGGAGATATTTAATATCTTGCTTGTATTTCTTGTGTCTCATGAGGTGATAAAAGGAGTGTGACAGTATCATACCTCTCCCTGCTTTACCTTCCTCATGCTCCTCTGTGTAGCCTTTCTCTATCTTTTCCCTTTATTGTCCCCCATCCCATCTCCACTTTTTGTCTGCTTCCAGTTCCTTATATATTTTTTCCTGTCTTTTTCATGATCACTTCACTGCTCCGTCCTCTCGCTTCTTGATGCCCCCCTGCCCGTCTATATCCTTGTCCCTTGGGTCCCTGTCTGTCCCCTTTCCTTCAGAACCCAGATTAAATAGAGCAGGATGACAGATAACGCCACACTAATCCTTGTGAACAGTGGAGCCACAGCAGCTCTCCCAGTCTGATCATTCCTTTTTCTCCTGCACCACCCCCATGCTGTAAATTAGAAAGAGTGCTGCACATTGGGTACACAGACTGGGCATATGGGAGCTTCATATAGCTTCAGCAGCAGTAGTTTAGGACTCACTTGGGAACGCATGCGTCCACGTGCCTACACACACTCCCCCCTCTGATGTAAAGCTGTGTGGCCCTTCCTGCTGAGAGCTGGAGTATTTGTTTACCATTCCCTGTGAGCAGATTTTTCCTCTCAATCCTGCGCTGCCAAACACAAAAAATAACTCCCATCTCCATGGGATACGTCCACAAAAAGGCAGAAAGGGGAGGCCCTCATCTGACAGAACAGCTGTTTTCAATTGCAAGTGGCTCTGATGCTCTCCGTTTAGTGTGTGTGTGTGTGTGTGTGTGTGTGTGTGTATACGTGTGTTTGTGAGGGAGTGAGTGTATGTGCTTGCCTGCGTCAGCACTGCTCCCCACCTGCCTTTAGTTACTGCTCCACTGGGTTCAGAGCTAAGGCTAAGCTAGTGCACATGAGCTGTTTTCAGTTTCTCTCTTGCCTGCATTGAGGCAAAACAACAGCTCTGTACTGTGAAAAAAAAACGTCTTCCATTCCGCTGCGTTTGAACTAGACTTCGATTGGAAATGCACAGATGAGCGAAAGCAATGAAGTGTCTATATATGATAAAATCTAAACTTCATCAGTATGTTTGTACGCCTGCTCACCAGCTCAAAGCAATTAAACCTGCATTCGATAGGTGAAAAAAGCACACAGCCATAAATTGAGAAGTACTGTAACTATACACTGAAAATATTGTTGTAATGTCAGATGCTGAGTCTTTACTTACTTCCCATCTGACAGCTCTGCCTCACTGCTCCCTCTTCAGGTCGCCATGGGAAAGGAGGGACTTTCCCTCGCCAGTTCCAGTTGCCCAATCTCAGCAAGGATTATGGAGACCGTAAGAAAACATCGACACTTTTATTACACAGATTAAATAGACATGTTCCTGTGGTTCAAGAGGACAAGACACACACACACACACACACACCACTCTCGGAAAGCTTCCATCTGGTCAGATTTTCTTAACTTCAGAAGGATACTATAGGATCTCATTCTCCAAAGTGTCTCCTCCTCATGTTCTACTACTTCATTCTCCATCCAGATGAAATATTTTTGGTAATTGCCAACTGCTTTTTTTTTTTAAACTCTGTATAGATTTGGTACATGAAGTGCTGGCTTGCTGTTCCAGCCAGCTGCTAGTAATTGCTTACTCAGAGGCTAACCTTGGCTAGCAATGATTTACGTTTCCCTGTGGTTAACCCGAACTTGTATAAAAACACAGCGCCCTGCTTCCTGTCTGAGGGGAAGTGGGATTGAGTGGCAAGAGGCACTCTGCTCTAGTTGACCCGCAGTCTTGGCCTGGAGCTCACTTTATGCACAAAACCTGTAAAGTAACTGTGAAAACAGTATAGAAATCATTCACAGCACAAATAGAAGATGCAGTGGCCAGCGCTTGTAAAGCCATTAATACGTCACATTTTTTTATGTATGTGTTTTTCAGGTCGCAGGACACTTCCACGGAGCTTCATGCGCCAGGAGAACCTGTTTCAGCTGGTTCCCTCCAGTCGCACACACAGTTATAACGGAGACAGTTCGTTGCAATACAGTGACCTGCGCTCATTGGGCCGCACCACTGACAAAAGCTGCCAGCGTAGTACAGCCAAGTGTGAGTAGTACTCTTAAAATCTTCAACAATTTGAATTACAGAAACAGAGAAGCACTGAGGAGTGGGAAGGAATTTTACACCCTAAAATACACAGACACTGTTAAATAATGTCTAGGCCTTTGTTGTTGATTCGTGTTGTATTTGTCTGGTTCCTGTGGATAATCAAATAAATTAAAACCTAATTTATAACCCAGAAATTAGAATACAAAGTTCAGGCTTGTTGTTTTCGTTTGCATGTCAAAAGTAGGGCCGGATATCAAATCTTAGTACTTCTTACTTTAGTGCTATAAACCTCATATGTATGTGTATATACAACCTATGCCCACTGTATTTAGTTGTTTTTTTTAATGTGAAAGATGACAACATGTGTATGACAACAAATTTCCCCTAGCTACAATAAAATCTATTTATCTACCTTTTGCTATTGATCAAAAATGTCAGTTGCCAAAAGCTGTCATAGAACAGTTGGTTAGATAAATAATCTTGGTCAGGATGGTGGAACAAGAATAATGGTCAGATAACTTTTGATGTGAACTTTGCCAATTTTAGGTTGCATTTTTTAGGTATAGTCCTTTTATGAGTCCTAGTTTTTAGAGGCCATTAACACTTGAGAACTTTGGATTTGTTTGTTAAATAATAAAATTGTTGTATAAAAAACACATTTATATTTCTTAAGGTAGTGGACTGAAAAGAGAATGATTTTGCCATCAAACTCAAATATTGTTTTGGCACTAGTATTGAAAAAATTTAAATCATACCCAGCCATAGTCAAAAGGCATCCGGGGACATATAGCGATTCACTAAAAGAAGTTGAAGAAATTGGTTGCACCACAAAATACAAAACTGCTCATACAGGGAAGAAGTCAAATTTATGATACATGATAATTTGAGAGTGAATGAGGGTGGTATTGTTCTTTGAATAAACTGCTTAAGCAGGAAAAAAGTCAAACATACTGTTGTGTTCAGAGTTTTAAATGTGTTATGCCACTATGTATAGAGATAAAACAAAGATAATCATTTTTTCCACTAAACATATGTTTGTCAAACATGTTTTAGTTCTTCAGCAGTGAGTAGTAAGACAGAGCAGAAGTAATGTACAGTAATACTGTATGTGGCGGCAGGCAGAATTCCCCCTTCTCATCCAAATTGAGCAACATCATAGGCTCACTAATCACATCTGTCCTCATTCAGTGTAAGTTTTGCTGTTCGCCCAGAAACTGTCTTTGTAATAAAATAAAAGCTTGGCTCATAAGACTGTGGTCGAAGCATAAGTTTCCAGTGTCCTTCTCACCCACACACCAAAACATCTTAGCCGACCATAAAGAAGCCTGTTAATACTAAAACGAAGTCTCAGAGTCTGGGCCTGTGACGATGAGAATTGTTGAGATGATCTTTGTAGGTTTGACAACTCTCTGTCGGCCGAGTGCGGTTTGACTCATATATCTTGAGTTTCCCCTTCTGGGAGGGTCTGTGATGGATTTGACGTCTGATCTTGGTGAAGTTACCGTGTGAGTTACAGTTAGGTCTTGTGGTGGATTTTGACTTTAGACTTGCTTTAGAATTAGTGTTTGCCTAAATTAGCATATCACAGCGGAATCTGTCTGCCTCTGGGAGCTTAGCAACAAAATAAATTTCTGGTGGATTATCATCATCTGTTGTTTTTGTTTTCTGCAGCACCGCGGGCGCCAGTCAACTGGCGACAAGGAAAACTTCTGGGGCGTGGGGCGTTTGGAGAGGTCTACCTCTGTTATGATGTTGACACGGGACGAGAGTTGGCCGCCAAGCAGGTCCCTTTTGATCCTGACTGTCAGGAAACCAGTAAGGTGAGAGAGAACAGCTAAGATCTGTTTGGAATAAATCACTGACTGCATGTGTTTTTGGGGATAGGACTGTGATTTCATGATTTAAGATGAAAGGGGCTTTCTGATTTTCTAAATTCTAGTAATTTTTCCTTGGCCTTTTTTCTCTGTAGGAGGTGAATGCTCTGGAGTGTGAGATTCAGCTGCTGAAGAATTTACATCATGAGAGGATTGTTCAGTACTACGGTTGTCTTCGGGAGTTCGAACAGAAAAAACTCACCATTTTTGTTGAGTTTATGCCCGGGGTGCGTACTCTGCTGGGCAGATCATTTCAATATATTGAGCTCACATTGACGTCCTAAAGTTTGATTGAGCCACAGTAACAAATAATGTCAGTAAATGTCATATTTTGAGTTATTTTGGCTGTAGAGACAGGTACACAGAAATTTTAAGACAAATCAAAGCCATACTGGCCACATCTGCTAAAACCAATTTTGAAATGTCACAAGCTGTCAACAAACATGTCCTCGGTGGTTGATGTCAGCAGAAAGCTCAGTTTATGAGATCATTTTCTCACTAAATGAGCGCCTTAATGAGCTGCTGTCGCCTGGGGACCCTGTCCCTGAGCCTGTTTTCAATATTTCCTAGGCTATTTTTTTTCTGAGTGGCATTGAGCGTCTTAGTCACACATTGTCTGGAATTTGGAAATTTTTATGTTTCACTAGAAGGTTGGCAGATGCATGAGGGGGGGGTTGACAGAGCCAAGTTTGTGAGTGACTGCTTGGCACGGCTGTACCGCTGTGGCTGACCGATAACACTTTAGTGGTCCGGGGGGATGGAGGTGTGTGGGTGGGCAGCGTCCTGCTGAGAGCCGGAGAACTGTTGAGGTGTCTTGCTGACAGCTGAAACTGAGGGGGAAGAGATTTTTTTTTTTTTTCTTTTTCAGTGTACGAGTCCAAAAGTGCGTCACAGGTGTTACTGGATCAGGTCTTTGCTTCTGCAATTTCCTCAGGAGGAAATGAAAACAGGAAATGAAAGGAAATGCAAGACATTGGAGGTTTTTTGGACTCAAAATTGAGCAGATTTCTTTTGGCACATTTTATCTTTATATGCTTGGTTTTTGTATTAAAACTTGGCTTGGAGGACCCCCCCCCCCGATCCAAAAAAAACCCTTCCTCAGCTGGAGCAAGCACATTTTCTTTAAATTTACATCATAGGATGAACCATATTACTTCAATCATGCACAACACTCCAAAGCAGATCTAAAATTTTATCCACTAAAACTGTGACAATAATGTTAGCTAAGAACACAGCCAATATACAGATCATAATTGCACTTCTCAATGTTTCTGAGTTCCACTCATTCTTTCGCTGGCTGTCTTTTTTTTTTCTGTGCTGCTGTCTCTCCAGGGCTCAATAAAGGACCAGCTTAAAGCCTATGGGTCACTGACAGAAAAGGTGACAAGGAGATACACCAGGCAGATCCTCCAAGGAGTCTCCTACCTTCACAGCAACATGATTGTACACAGGGACATCAAAGGTAACTGAAGCAGATAGATAGTAAAAGTCAGGACAGGTTGATAATTGAATTTTTAACCACTGCACACCAACACACTTTAGACATAGTGTTTGATTCATAGTGCAACAAAAGTCGCTGAGAAAACTTATGGGTTCAGTCACTGTTTTTTTTTTTTTTTTTTTCACATTTTTCTCTTTTGGTTATTCATTGTATACAGAATAAGCCTGGAAAAATGTGCTATTTTGAACTCCCCTTGAGATATATTAGGCTCCATGCTGGTGAAATCAGCCAGTCTAAAAATGTTCAACACCGGATGGAAAGCCAGTCTGGCTGCCCACAGCTTTGGGAGTCACTGCTTCGTTCATGGCCATGGCCAAGAAGAGGGAAATATACTGTCTTGTGGGAAAAAAATGTAGTAGGTCTCACAGGGCAGAGCTGGGCTCTGTGAGAGTATACTGTGTGTGGGTGGGATTTTTTTCAGTTAAAAATGCTCTTCATGTATAATATATGTTACATGCTCATCTCACCACACAAGACCTCTTCTGTATACAGTAAAAGAGCCGTCAGCATATGTGGTTTTTGGATGGAGCTCGGCATCACAGTCATGACATTAGACTATAAAGTTTCTCTAAATGTAATGTTTCAAAGAGCCAAACAAAACCTTACATGTAGTTAACATGATTTATTGGAAAGAATCACACCCTCACAACAGATGTACAGGCAGTGGAAACAGATTAAAGATGTGAAAGTTACAGAGTAAAGGGTTGTAGCTTTACTTGGCTGAATCTCTTTTCTTCACCTCTCAGTCCTTCAGTGGGTGTGGAAAGCGAGTGGCGAGCGGTGTACTTTAGTCACTGATCAAACAAGAGGAGCGTCTAAAGGAAATGGGATAGACACAGCTACATGTTGGAAAATTACTAAGGAAGGAGGAGGAAGAATGTTGGGATTCAATCCATGAAGAACAGACAGTTTATTCAGTATTGTGTTTTCTAATTTGTGCAGATCAGTGAGGCATTTCCCAGTTTGAGAGAAGTGGAAGAAAGATAAACTCCGCTGCTTGTAGAGTTCAGTGAGTGTAGCGTTTATATGAAGTTCGCTAAAAAGTATACTTTGACATTTTAAATATAAGTCTGCCAGTTTTCAATCACCCCAGACTTCTAAAGCCGTAGGAAAAGTTTACCATCCCCCTGAGGTTGTTCTGTCAGTTGAAATACTGGCACAGGCACTTTGTTACCACACTGTAATTGCCGAACGCATTAATTAAACCTCAGAAATTTTAAAGTATCCCTTAAAGGATATTGACGGTCCTCGGGAGAGTCTTGAATAACCCTGAGCTTGTTTTGTTTTGTTCCACCAGGTGCTAACATCCTGAGAGACTCCTCGGGGAACGTGAAGCTGGGAGACTTTGGGGCCAGCAAACGTATCCAGACCATCTGCATGTCTGGTACAGGAATCAAGTCTGTCACTGGCACCCCCTACTGGATGAGCCCGGAAGTTATCAATGGGGAGGGATATGGCCGGAAAGCTGATGTATGGTAAGGATAGGATCAGATGGAACTGTACTGAGGCTCAAATGGGATATTAGACTTCTGCAGCACAAAAATACACAGTAGTAGCAAAAGCAGTAAACAGTAAAAGTGCTACAGCAAACAAAAGACACATGGATATGAACGTGGAATAGACAGGATGTTTAAATAGAATAGACTCTTAGTAATTTATGCAATTTTCAGAAAGAATGCTTTGTCCTAAATGTAATATGGGTACCATGCATGTTACAACAAAGCTATCTCAGTGGATGAGCGGTAAATCAATACATGCAATTAAAGGCAGTTCAGTCTGACAAGTACACTATTTTACTAGGAATTAAACCAGTACATACCAGCTATCAAGACATACTAAATATGCTGTATTAAAAAACAGAAATATTGACTAATAAATTTGTCATTTGTGAAGCGTAAAATGTTCAGCTATGCAGATTTTAACCTTTTAACATCCACTGTTCTGCCTATGCGATGATAGCACTATGTAGGTATGTATATTTGGCTGCTATGGCTATAGAAGGGAAAATAAATATAAATATTTGTTTTTTGATTGTCACCAAAGCCTTGACACTCCAACAGTGTAATAAATCCTTGAAAACGTAATGTCCAAATTGTTAAAAAGGCTACAACGATCAAGAGCGTTGTGCTTTTTTTTCATAATATAGTTAGGTGTTAAGGTTACACTCTGGTATATTAGACCATAGTACTAATTGTTTTTGCTTTGAATTGCATGCTTTTGTCTTTAGGAGTGTTGCCTGCACTGTTGTGGAAATGCTGACCCAGAAACCTCCTTGGGCCGAGTATGAGGCCATGGCGGCCATTTTTAAGATTGCCACCCAGCCTACGAAGCCCATGCTCCCAGAGGGCGTGTCCAATGCTTGCAGGGACTTCCTGCGGCAAGTGTTTGTGGAGGAGAAGGGGCGGCCCACTGCGGACTATCTGCTCAGCCACCCATTTGTCCAGGGCAGCTTCTGAAGCCTGCGGTACCCCCCATCCCCTCCCCTGCCTGCGAGGCCTCCACGGCCCCGGTGCCTCGCCTCCACTGCAGCCTGCCCCGTCCCCAGGGCCCCCCCACCCCTATCCCGTTACCAGGCTCCAGGGCTCAGCACCACTCCGACTTGCTGCCCTGTTATCTATCACCAGTGTCTACCTTGTCAGGAACCCTGCGTTTGTCACCAAGTAGTTCAACCAGGATTATTCCCTGAGAGACCAGGTTGACTGCTGTCAGACTTCCATAGTCCTCCAAGGCAATGCAGTGAGTTCCCTCAGGAAGGGACTGACAAGAAAGCACTTAGCAGTTTCACAAGCTGAAGACTGCTGTCCTTTTAGCAAGAGCAGGAATAGTGACCCAAGTTAAAGAGTGAAGTGATGTTTTGAGTTTTCTGGGTCTATACACTTATCTACTGCAGTAGAACAGTGTCTAGGATTGGCCAGGCACTTTGTAATCTTGACTGACTGGTGACATTGATCCCATCCGATAGTACTGTAAGTTACACATCAGTTAGCTGTGGGTGAAATCAAAGTATTTTTATATGACACATACGAAGTCATCATAGCAGATGAGTTTTTTATTGCCACCTAGAAAAAAAGTAAGTGTATTTTCATCAACGCCTTACAATAAGAATTTGTAAGTAAGAATGTCTTTTTTTAACATCTTAGATGGTTGCATTACCCTATTTTCATAGCACTCACAACCCCATCTAGAAGGACTGTCGACATTGCACTTTTGATATCATGCATTGAAACATTTCCAACATGCAGGATAATCAACCAAGGAGATATTTTTCTATTTGATGCATTTTATATGATTTCATAAAGACAATTTTGTAGTTTGTTCTGATGTAAAGAAGGAAGAACCAAACTTTTGCATTAGTGTGCATTGTCTGTTAAGCAATACCAACCCTGCTATTGGAGTCTGTGACATCCATCCCAGCTTCCCATGCAGTGAGCCTTGTCCCATTCAGAAGTGGCCAAAGAAAAGTTGCAGAGACTGAAGTTTTCACAAATATTAGGCTAAGTTAATGTACAGTATAAGTCTTGATAGATTGTTTTTTTCACCTCAGAGCCCTATAGCCTTTTCTATTTTATGGCAGCTTCGTGCACAGTAGACTGCACAGACCAAATCAGACGCATTGACATCACATTGTGTTGCTATAAGATCGTGGATTTAGCATGGAGAAAGCGTCTCATTTACATTTTTTTGTTGTTACTTCAATATAAATCCAGTCACCCCATGCCTTTACTTTGCTTTCCACACTGTATGAATGGGTCACCTGATGACCACATGACAACACAATTCGCCGTGAGTCATGTCATGTGATATAAAGCATAATAGTCACCAAAAAAGGGTCAAGTTGGAAAGATGGGGCTTAATGCTGTATTCCCTACAATGGAGATGAGATGAGACTAACTGGGGGATTGATGTTGGGACTTGTAGTGGTTAGCTGTAATACAGTGGCACTTAAAGAATGATCAAATCTTTTTTTGACCTTTGTCAGTGCCTTAGCTGAATCTGCTTGTAAACACAGTGTTCACTGCCAAAGCAGGAAGCTTCTTAAATAAGGTGAGCAGCTGTTCAGTAGAGAGCACACACAAGACTTGCTGAAGTTCTTTTATATGGAATAAAGAATATACTGTAAATACATATTGCTTTTGTATGAAATTTCTCTTACATTATATACAAATCTATTCGATGAAATAGCTACGTTCTACAACAGATTGAACTGTGATTTAGACAGGAGGACGTATGATTGTCTCTGAGAGCTGAAAGGCAGTATGAAAAGGCTGGGAGGCTTTTGATTGGGACAGTCCATTTTGTCTCAATGACAAAGCCTTGAAACATGAAATGTATCAAGTCATTGATCTTTTGTACATTTAACTTAATAAATCGAAGGTCTAAGACTAATCCCTGCGTGATTTTATTCTGTCATCTTGTGATTCAGTTTCTTTGCAAATTACTTGAAGAAGTCTTTTTATGCAGTTTTATCCATTCTAAACTGATACTGATCGTTATAAATATATCTAGAATACATACCCTTTCAAACACTAAGATACTTTTCATATTTGTAATATATTATCTTCTATATGTGATGTTATTTTAATATCAAGATTCAGTTGGTATAATTGGGCCTAATGCTTCTATTTATACTTATAAATTGCTTCTATTTATACTAGCATTAGGGCCATCTTTTTTTTTAATCTTATTTTATAAAACTGAATTATTGACGTAACTTAAAACCGAACTATGCCTATAACTAAACTAAAAAGATACTATTTGGTCCTCTAATAGTATTCAGAATTTGCGATGTGAAAACGAGGTGTTTGGGTTTCTACCACAGAACTACTACCATTAAAAACAAAAACTTAAGAGAATACATAAAGTTGCGTTAATTAAAACAAATTCTAAGTTTAAATACAGATGAAACATGACGATCTCTAAAAAAAATCTAAATTTTAACGTGAGCAACTAAGCTGGAAAACTCAGCTGATGACGATCAACATCCCCCCCGTCGTGAGGCGACGCGTTAGAAAACCCACCTTACAAAACCGGGCGTTTTGTAACAGCGTGTCTGAAAACGTGACGGGCTCCGGGGACTCGGCGGCGAAGGAGACGGGACGATCCCCGGCGACCGAGCGACTCATCCGGCGGCTCTGATCCCTCTTCTACCTCCTTCTAACCCTGGAGAGATGTCGACCGCCCGTACGATCATATGTCTGCTGAGAAACGACCTGCGTCTCCACGACAATGAGGTACGACGTTATGGAGCCGACACGAATCAGTGCAGCCGCGGATCCGACGTCGTTTAACGCTGAGTAACCTTCACGTAAACGCGAACACGGATGTTATGTGTCCAACGCGTTTGCATTTAACGCGCCGCAACATTTTTTAGCTTATTTATGTCGTTTTCTACGTTTTTTAAGTTTGTTTGCTTCGCCAATAGCGATGTTTAGACATCCGGTTCAAGTCTTTGAGAATAAAAGCCTCCTTTTCGTATAAAAATGCACGACAGAACTTTAATATGTTTAGAAATATTCGTGCTGGCCTGCCTTTAATTATCACATTGTAGTTCTAACTTTTTTAAAAAGATTAAAAACTGCAGGCCCTCGGTGAACCGTAATGTATTGTGGTAACAATGTGTAAAATTCTGGAAACATTTTTCAAAATAAAAGACTGGATTTCCTAAATAAAATACACAAAATATAAGTCCTCAAGAATTACTTTCAGTGTCCCTGAACCATAAAATCTGTGCCACTTTATATTGATGTGTAATTTTAATCATGCCATGTTTCCTTTTCCTAAGAGATTCAATATGAGTCATAATTTTTTACCCTGTATATGCAGCTTTTCCATTGGGCTCAAAGAAATGGAGAGTACATCGTCCCGCTGTACTGCTTCGACCCCAGACATTATGTGGGAACGTACAACTATAATTTACCGAAGACTGGGCCCTTCCGCCTGCGCTTCTTACTGGAGAGTATCAGAGACCTCAGAAACACACTGCTCAGCAAGGGCAGGTAATTACACCGTCATTCGCTGACTATTTTTCCTGTGTGACCTCAATTTATGCATCCTCTACCGCTTTATTTCAAATTGCAGACTTTCTCCGCAGCTCAGCTCTGTCTTTGTTGTAGCACCGAATCACCATAATAGGTTTTCAAGGCTGAAAGGTGATAATGAACTTATGTGTTATTGTTATGCATACAGTCAGTGCAGACTTTCTCACCTTTCTAGGATTAATTGGTATAAATATAACCAGATCAGGGCACACCGGGGCTTATAGGGAGCTATGTTTACATTAATACAGCTGCTGCACACAGTGTTCCCATCATTTTTTTTTTCCATTCAACGGAGGGGGGTAGTTAGCCCTCTGCCCAGGATGCAGCTTGCCTGACATGGTGAGCTGGGCCTTTATGTGTGTGTGTCTGTGTGTTTGTTTTTTGCGTGTGTGCGACAGCAACCTGTTGGTGAGACGGGGTAAGCCAGAGGATGTTGTTGCAGACCTTATCAAGCAACTAGGCTCCGTCAGCACCGTGGCTTTCCACGAAGAGGTAGTTTTAAACAGTCTAGCATTAATAATCAAGATTTTATTGCACTATTTGGTAATTTTGAAAAAAGATGTTTGACCCTACTGTTTTCGTGTCACAGGTAACTTCAGAGGAGCTGAATGTGGAGAAAAAGCTAAAGGATATCTGTGCTCAGATGAAGGTCAAAGTTCACACCTGCTGGGGGCTGACACTCTACCACAGAGATGATCTTCCATTTTACCCCATATCTAGGTTAGAGAACATTGCTTGTCAGAGATTAAGCATTCAGATTCTATTTCATTTCTTTTCAATCATTTGTTGAAAAAGACAGCAGAGGGGGAATGGCTATTTTTACAGGGTACAGTTTAAGAAGTGTTAAGTGCTGGGAATGTCTTGTAATATTTCTTGCTGGTTTGTTAGGCTGCCTGATGTGTACACTCAGTTCAGGAAGGCAGTGGAGACCCAGAGCCAGGTGAGGCCTGTGTTTCCAACCCCTGAGCAACTAAAGCCTCTACCTCCAGGGCTGGAAGAAGGAGCCATTCCGACAGCACAGGACATGCAACAGACAGGTGAACATTCCAATGTGTTATTATGCCAAGTACAAATGGTTTGAGTTAACACTATCTCTTGGGCTCTCGCTTTGTGTCTTTGTGTATAATGAAAGCACAGAAATGATCAAACTAGGTCTGTGCTAGAATCACTAAGACGATTTCCTTTTTTGTAAATGTCTTAACATGCTGCTGGCAATAAGGAAGCAAAAATTGCTCAATTTATGCATTGCCTAAATTAAGTAAATTCATGTGGCTGCTCTTTTCTGCTGAGTACAGACTTCCTCATGAAGTACCAGCAAGCAGACTGGCTTGATGGCCATGCATATGATTTAAGCTTTTAATATCCAGCCTGTCTTAATATACATCAGGGAGTGTGTGACATGAATGCAGCAGTGTGATGCTAAAATGCTTTTCTGTTTTATACTTACAGAGCCGTTGACTGATCCGCGCTCAGCCTTCCCCTTTAGCGGTGGTGAAAGTCAGGCTCTGGCCAGACTCAAACACTATTTCTGGGACACTGTGAGTACAACATCCATTAAAAATGGAAAGTAGTTGCTGTTTATAAAATGATTTAAAAAAAAAAAAAACTCCAAGGGTGATGTATTATCCCTTATGTAAGTGTAATAAATATGAATGTTGTCTGTCTTGTAGGATGCAGTTGCAACTTACAAGGAGACTCGTAATGGCTTAATTGGTGCTGACTATTCCACTAAATTTGCAGCGTGGTGAGCATTGTTGTTAAATTTCCTCTGTTGCTGAATACTTACTAGAGTTTAATGTTCTATGAGTAAGTCTCATAAATATATCTCTAATTATGCTGCTCTGGCATTCTGCAGGCTGGCAATGGGTTGCATTTCACCCAGGAGTATTTATCATCAGATCAAGCAGTACGAGAGAGAGCGGACAGCCAATCAGAGCACATACTGGTGGGTCTAGAGCAAGTGAGGACTAGAATACCTAGATGATTTAAATACAAAACAAGAGACACTATATAATAGGGCCATACTGGTAAGGCATGTATAAATGCTCACTGGTTTTTCTGGTTCGACCTCTGTAGCTGATTATATAAAGTTATACTGTGTCAAAATGTGTATGTATTTAATTACCAATTTTGATATAAATGAAAATAAATTTGTCTTTACTCTCTGGCATCTTCACTGCTGTCTCACAGGGTGATTTTTGAACTTTTGTGGAGGGATTACTTCAAGTTCGTTGGTCTCAAATATGGAAACAGACTATTCCAGGTCGAAGGTAACATTAGCTCACGTTTCAAATTTATTTTCTTCATGCACAACAAATGAACGTAAAGCTGACATCATGGTCATTTTACCTCAGGACTTCAAGACAAATCTGTGCCATGGAAAAGAGACATGAAGCTTTTCAATGCATGGAAAGGTTTGTACGGTTTATTTTCCCTGTATGTTTGTTTTTTTTTTAATTAGAGTGTCTTTATTAAAATACAATCAGTGGCTTATACTGTATATTAAGTATCTGAATATGTAAATATGTTTCATTATGACAGAGGGACGAACAGGAGTTCCCTTCGTGGATGCCAACATGCGAGAGTTGGCAATGACAGGTTTTATGTCAAACAGGGGGCGACAAAATGTTGCTAGCTTCCTCACAAAGGATCTTGGGCTGGACTGGAGGATGGGAGCTGAGTTGTTTGAATACCTTCTGGTAAGTGGTATAGTCCAGGTTTTAAGTCAGGTTGAAAGTTCTGAAAAGTTAAATTGTGTAACTAAACATGTATAATATGACTTTAATCATTGTTTTATTGGGGGACATGTCAATCGTTTTATTTTAGTGTATAGATTTTCCTCACCATTTTAAATTTTCCTTCTAAGATTGACCACGATGTCTGCAGCAACTATGGCAACTGGCTCTACAGTGCTGGGATAGGAAATGACCCCAGAGAGAACAGGAAGTTTAACATGATCAAGCAAGGCCTCGACTATGACAGTAAGGTAGGTTTGATAAGTAGCATTTGCACAACATCACAAAACTCTGAGTCACATTTTGCTTCTGAGGGTATTGCTGTTACATGATTGTGGTTAAACCAACTGTGAAAAAAGCTTTGACATTGGAAATTTTATTTATTTATTCATTTATTTTTGCTTACACATGTGTCTGCTTCAGGGTGACTATGTGCGGCAGTGGATTCCAGAGTTGCAGGGGATCAGGGGAGCTGACGTTCACACGCCGTGGACTCTCAGTACTGCTACACTGTCACATGCTCATGTTTCCCTGGGTGAGACCTACCCCACCCCCATCGTCACAGCACCTGAATGGAGCAGACACTTTAATGCGAAATCGGTGAGTGTTTGAGAAGAGGGAAGTGGATAGTATGATTGAGTGCTGCCGCTATAATAGCGTTTTTATTTTTCTCCTTTATGACTGTAGATAACAGTGGTGGAAAGTAAGAATTTTTTTTTTTTTTTTTTTTGGCTTGCTTTCAAAAAAGCTGTATCTGATTGGAGTTCCTTTTCATGTATCAGATTTGACAAGTTGTTAGCAGTTCCATCAAAGAGACAGCTCCTTTCTTAACTTCTCAAATGGTTTCATTTAGACAAATGTTCAAGGTCCAAAGAGATCAAATTGTCTAAAAATTCGCAAAAAACAAAGATTAGAGAAACACTTGAAAAACCGAATACAGACTTGTATAGCACAACTTAGGCTCTTCATTTTTCCTACCCCATTAAATACCTCATATCTATCTTGACCCTCTGATGGGGGCACAACCCCTATTTTGCAAGCTATTAGACTAAATCTACATAAAGTAGTAAAAATTAGCATCAGCTTATCTAGCTACAACAGTAAAATGCTAAATATACAATGATGCCCAGGCATAAAAATCTAATGTCATATTTAATAACCCATCATAACCCTACTTTTTGTTTTTGTTTAATTTTTCATACCTGGAAAAAATATGTATACTTACGTAAAATTTGGCCTCACTGTCGTCTCTTAATACTTAACAATAAGTTTTTCCTTTTTTTTTTTTTCCCCAGAGTGGTACAAGGCCTTCACCAAAAGGAAAGAGAGGCCCGTCTAACACTCCCAAACAGCATCGGGACAGAGGCATAGATTTCTATTTCTCCAGAGCCAAAAACCTGTGATCTGCCATGAAGCACTAAAAATGTTGATAATGCTTGAGAGGACGGAAGGTCCTGTGATACAAAACAGGACTGTTGCTGTAAAATCTGTTGAGAATTGTCATGTTAATTTAAGGGAAGTTGTGATGAGGATTTGAGGAAATGCACATTCTTACTTAAACTTGAATGGTTGAACTTATCTACATTTATCCCATACCTTTTTATATACTGATTGCTATGTTTGCTCTTATGCTGCAGCAGTAGGAAAAGATACACTGTGGTTTTGTTTTGATGCATATGGCTCAGTTACAATGATCTATCCACATATGCTGTTGTGCAGATTATTTTCTTGACATTTTCTTATGCCTTTTGTGGATATAAAGTTTTATTGCTTTTATTCATTTTAAAGGTTTGCCTGTCTGTGACAGTTACAAAATAAAAATAAATAAATACGCTGATTGGGATTTTTTTTTTTTTTTAAGGCATCGTGTTAATTTACATCCTTTCAACATTTGACTGAAACTGAAACCCTTTTCAACTGTAAATTAAATAAACACAGAGAGATAAAGGAGGTAGAGAGGTTTCTGAGTGTGAACAGAAAAGGGAACGGAAACTTCTCACATCTAGTTTTACTGTCCTTTTTTTTTTTTTTTTTTTATGAGTGACCACTGCTGCAAGCCATTATATGAATTAAAATAATAGATCCTTTTGTCTTCTGGTCACCAAAGCGATGGTGCCGGTAAAATTAAGACAAAACAGCCTTGTGGAAGTGAACTTTTTGTGCAATAGTCTTAAGTTGGTCAACAGCACATCTCCTCCCCTTTGTGACGCAGTCTGGCGTAAAGACTGTTTGACATCACTTCCTTGTTCTGTAGTTAGGTAGGCTGTGGACCCCTGAGGGAAAACACCCAGACTCTCGTTGCAGACGACTGGGTTACAATGCTTGTTTTTCTATAATTTTAATTAACCCCCGATATATCAATTATCAGGGAGGTTTTTTCCGAAATCTCTCCACCATGGCTGGTGCCGATACCGAAGTTGACCTGGGGACGATTCCTCTCAGCGCACTGAATGTGACTGTGAGGAAAAAGCTCGGACTTTACCTAAATCCCAGAAACACGGTGGCGGCGGACTGGACGGCCGTCGCAGAGGCCGTGAACTTCAATTACCTGGAGATAAAAAATTATGAAATCACGCAAAACCCCACCGCAATGGTTCTGGACCAGTGGCACGCACGGTCCAAGGATGCGACGGTGGGAAAGTTGCTGTCAATCCTGACCAAGTTGGAGAGAAATGACGTCGTGGAGGATCTTCGCTCTTTGATAGGTGCGTTGGAGTTTAGTTCCCCCTTTTATTCGTTTAGAATAATAAACAAAACAAAACGACAACCATTTTACTCGGACGGGTCCAAAATATTGTCTAATTTAAGGAATGAGTTTGTGTTCGCAGCAGGTATTTCCGTCCGTGTACTTAAGGAAATGATTCACATGCCTGAATTTTCTTAGTTTAAAGTTATTTACACAAGGGATTCAGTTTATATAAAGAAAAAAAATGTTCAAATGTAACAAATTTTAATGTATAGATAATTAATATTTAAAAAAAATGTACACTTTTTATAACTTGTGCTTGCAAACGTCAGTATTTCTTTTGTGTTCATTTGTTGATTGCACATATTTAGAAAACATGTCACATATATCAAATTCTTTGCACCAGATGAGGATGTCAGGAGACATCTTGAGAATCTGAAGAAGAAGGCAGATGCCCCACTTCAGGTTCCTGAAGTTGACAGCTGTGTACCTCGTACCCCTGAGAGGAATGGTATCACTCTGGAGGATGACCCTGAAGGTCATTATTAGTACAATATATATATATATGTGTGTGTGTGTGTGTTCTTTTCTAAAATACTGTACAAATAGAGTTTAGACACACTGATTTGTGTCTATATATCAAACATATCTCTAAAAAACCTGCAATCCAGCTCCTGTCAGCATTAGTTCCATCACTTCAGAAACACATACTGTAAGTAATTCAGCACAAGGTAACTAATCATTGCTTCTCTTTAAAAAGTGCATGACCTTGTTGCCAGAGCCACATTTTGGCAGTTTGTTAGATTACAAAGTACCTCTAATAATCCTCTACCTCTAATATTTTGGTCGAAGATAAGAAGAAGTGGTAGAAAATAACTAAATACATTCCATTTTATGCAGCTCTGTCTACTTCACTACGTTGAAAAGGAAAATATCGTACTCTTTTCTACACAGCATTTATTAGACATCTATAGTTAGTAGCTACTTTGAATATTTAAATTTTATACAGAAAAATGTATGATCTGCCTCCAAAATATGATGATGTGCATTTAATTAACAATTTAACAACACAATTTAACAACTTCTTAATGCACTTATAATAGCCTGTGTATTTGTTGAAGTCAAACTTAAAATATTGATGGCAACATTATTCTTACAAGCAACATTTTTATTTTCTAGTCTGCTAGAAGGAAGATAGTCTTCTAATCTGACAATTGATCTGAAGCTTTAATCACACGTCTGCACCACGCCAGTGTTCCACTTCCCTGTGGTTTCCGCATAATGCTCTTTTACTTCTGAAAAACTATTTTTTCCAAGTTAATCGTCTGCAGATGTTGTCTTGGGTTGCAAGCTGTTGCACAATACTTACCTTAAAGGTATAAGCAAAAGTTGTGTTATTGACTTTAATCAAACTGAACTGATTCCAGGTACTCCTGAGCTGTTTGACGCCTTCATCTGCTACTGCCAGAGTGACTTTGAGTTTGTCCATGAGATGATCCGGGAGCTGGAGCAGACGGAGTACAGGCTAAAACTGTGTGTATTCGACAGAGATGTCCTCCCAGGTTCCTGCGTGTGGACCATCACTAGTGAACTCATTGAGAAGAGGTGAGATACTGCTACAGACTAACCATTTCCATGTCTGTTCCTTATATTTGGCTTTTTAATTTAATGTAATCTTGAAGAAATTACTAAGAAAACACTGAACACTGGCCAATGGGGCAAGATTTGTCCTTAAACTCTAAGAATGGCAGTATGAACAAACAAGGCAGCCAAAGCAAAGTCACATTTGCTTAATCCTGTTCTTTGCAATTCTGATGCAACACAGATTCCTGTATCCACAGTCATCAAGAAGGTGTTAAAGCACAGGATGTATACCAGGCCTGCTGCTTATTATCAGTCAGTCATATTCATTCTATAGCTGCTTTACTATCTGTTCAATAATCTGTGTTGACATGAAAAAGAAACGGAAAGTTCAGAGTTACAACAGACATGAAAGTTACAGGCTTTGTGGTAAGCTGAAACAGACTAATATCATTTTCATTTGTACATTTAGACACAGAAAGTTACCGCAATGCAAGAAATCTCAGTTTCTTGTGAGCTGGGCCAATAGCTACCTTGCTGAAAATCTATCTGTTTTGAAATTGACAATAATAGCTGTGAACATCTCTACAGGTGTAAGAGGATGGTGGTGGTGATTTCTGATGAATACCTTGACAGCGACGCCTGTGACTTTCAGACCAAGTTTGCTCTCAGCCTCTGTCCCGGTGAGTTAATTCTCTGTTATCGTACAGCTCTCTCTTGCTCTTTTTCCAGCATGTACATGATTAACGTTTCTTCCATTTACCATTGCAGGAGCACGAAATAAACGGCTTATCCCAGTGGTGTATAAGTCAATGACGAAGCCGTTCCCCAGCATCTTGCGCTTCCTCACCATATGTGACTACACTAGGCCTTGCACTCAGGCCTGGTTCTGGGTGCGGCTGGCCAAAGCTCTCTCACTGCCATAATCACAGATCCAGGCAGTTTGTTGTGTTTAAAAGGGGCTTTTTATTTCATCAAATAGATTGTGTGGAAAGGGGTCAAACATTACAGGTTCAAGTGTGTGCTTTTTTTTGTTAGCCACATCCTGCTGGCATCTGAACCCAAATGTGACTTCCTGTGTGTATATGGTATATATTTCACTGCTACTATTTGTGCTTCTTATGAAGATGACAGTGATTGCTGTGCATAACGAAACTAAAGCCGTACCGGGATACCATCAGCAAAGTTCTTAAAAGGAACACAGCAAAAAGCACACGGCCAATATTTTGTTATTTAAAATTTCAAGAATGACATAGGAATGCCTGTATTTATTTGAGTCACAATGGTGTGGACCATCTTTTTGTATTTAGGTCAGCATGTACTAGACGCCCTGTAAAGTTTCCTTTTGCTAGCAACTTCCTCTTCTGAGTCAACTTCTGGATGAGATTGAAACCTGAAGAGGAAGAAGACATATTGTGATTGTGTTACTTCCACATGCTCGGTTTTACTGACTGCTGACACCTGCCTTTCCCTCTCACTGTCACTGTCACTTTCGCCATGATATCTTTATATTTGATTCTGTATTTCTGATAGTTTTTTTTTTATTTTTAGAACAGTTTCATAAAAAGTGAATTTATTGTAATTGAATAAACAGTCCGAATATAATTCCTTTCAAAAATAAACTGAACACATCTTTTCAAAGGCGGTTTTCATTAACTTATAAAACACGTGTGCACCCCTGAAAGCGTTGCGTGTGTGTGTGTGTGTGTGTGTACTCTGATTCTCCAGCATGTGTCGTAATTGTGCAAATCCTGCGTGTAATTAATGCGCCACCAGGGGTGAAGCGCATTTTATGCAGTCGAAGCGTGATCGTCCAATCACAGAGCGGCGTTCTCGCCACGATCCAATCACAGGACGGAATGTCCCCGGTCAGGACCCTCTCTCTCCGAGCCCTGATTTGTGCCTGCCAGGTGGCACTTTCCACTCCTTGTAAACACACACGTGTGATCTAGTTATCTGATTGTCCCGAGTGGGGAACGAATATGAGTAGTATGTGTCGACCTGGACAAAACAGATGGAATTTGTTGGCTAAATGAGAAGCTGCAATGCCTGCAAGGCTGAACTCGGGGAAACGCGGGAAGCTCTGCAGCCCGCCATTAAAAGTGTGGCGGAAGCCAACGGCTCGATTCCTTTTTGGGGACCTTTTACCTAAGTTTATTTATTCTTTTATAATACTATTCCCGGTGGCATATTCTTGCATAGAGAATAAAAAAAAATCAGAGACAGAATCACGTATAGGATTATTGACAAAATGTGAATATAGGGTTTGTATAGGTACGGTACGCGCTTCTTTGTTTACGCTTAGCATTTCCAGTTTTATTTTTTGCTCTTCATTAGCCGCCAGCTAGCGTCAATACTACTACTACTACTACTACTAATAATAATAATAGACTTCATCGGCCTCGGTGAATCCATGCGGTCTGGGACCCTCCGTCGTCCCACACTCAACATGTCCGCCGGGAAGGTCCACGTTTGCTCAGCAGGAATGCGGTAGGCGGGGCTGCTGGGCTAGTGTCAAACTTTGGGAATGACAGGAGCGCTGCAGGATTCGCAAAAGAAGGGGAAGTGTCGCCCTTGCTGGTCCCGTTTGGATCTACTTTGACTTATATATATTTTTCCCTTTTACGCACCGTCCTTGGATTCGCCGTCTTTCTACAGATAGACGCCCCCCCCTCCCAGCAGCGGATTCCTCAGTCATGTCGGAGGACCTGAGCTCCCAACCCTGGTCCATCAACAAAGATGATTACGAGCTACACGAGGTGATTGGTATGTGATCGTTAGCTCGTTAGCTTGACGTACATGTTAACCGACAGCCTGTGCGTTTTCTGCCGTCGGTTGGCCGAAAAGGAGAGAGACCGAGGCCGGCAGAAGCCCCAACATCTCTCAAGTGTAAAAGCAGGCAGGAGACATCTTCTTTCTCCCGAGCTCGGTTGACTTGATAGCGCTTGGTAACTTGGATATCTATAAGAAAATCCTACCCCGGGCGGTGTTGTGACTCGGAATCAATGGAATGTTTCCGTTGAGAGCGTTTACTCCGTCCGCGGGGGCTATGCCGGAGGAGTAAACGAGCGTCGTAACGTTACTGTTTTGGTCAGGCTCCGGCTACTTGCTGGAAAGGAGCCGTTTTCATTGAGCGGCCGGTTATTCTCGGGAACAGCTAGCTCCCTACTTTCTTAAACGTGCTCTAGCCAGAGGGCGTTGTATCTTAGATTATTGATTGTCATCGTATTTGTAATCGCCAGCGTCGGTAGTTCAGACATAGCATATCCTGCAGAATAGGGATTTTTCTTTAAGCATGAGCGATATCACATATGATACATTTTCAAAGTTTTTTTCATCACCTAAATTTGGGGAAGGCATTGAAATGTAAAGACCAAAGCAAGGTATCAGCCACCTAACGTTACTGTGGTAAAACAGAGACTATGTTAAACTTATTCTTTCCAATTAAAATACACTGGTTATTATAGCACAGGACCTTTTTCTCCCCCAACACACTAGTGTTAACAATGCAGAGTGCAAAGATTATACTTCATGGTCCTCCCCGGAGTAGGCTATTGTTTGGGCCAATTTACTGCCTGAATGAAGTTATGCATAAGCTCTTTGGAGATTAAACAGTATTATAAGGGCTCTAACCACGTCCCTCACCCAATTTACTGGGTAACATCATTCGTTATACTATTTCAACCTAGTCTGCTAAGATTGAACCTGCAACTATGCTAATTGTTGTTAGGCCAAATTTAATTTAAATCCCAATGATTGCCTTTGAATGAATCCCAGAATTCGTCAACTTTCTGTGCGAGAGCAGGCATATTGCACCTTTGCTGTGCAGTGCTGAGCCTTGTTGAGTCCTGAGAAATGACAGCTTTTGCTTGGGGAGTTCTGAAATGTCTCACCCAACAAATAGCTGAGCCCGTCCCACCTTTGGCTGACTTTGTTGGGGAGGGAGATGGAGAATAAGAACGGGTGTGTAAAATATAAGCAATATATTCTCCTCTCAAATCAGTTAGTTTGTGCGTTTTGGTTTACTTTACCCGAGAGGTGTGTGTGCTTCCTTTTATAGGGAGTCCGTGTGTTTATAGAGGGCCCATTCTGCAGGCCCTAAATTAACCTTTTTGTGTATTTTTAAAAGACTTGAATTTAACTTTAACCCATTTCTACATTTCCTCTCAGTTTCTTGGAAAATTCGAACTGGGGCACCCCACAAGATAACGCCCTGCAATTTAGCATGCACACAGAGATAAAGCCCCTCTTGTATAGAAACCAGTTCTGTGGCATTTTCCTACATAGTGTGTGACACAAGTTGTCAACATAGGTTTGAAACTGGTAAGGCTATTTTAAGTCTGGACTGCAGTATGCCTACTTGGGGTTGGGGATAGTGATCATGATTATCAACTTAGCTTTGGAAATGAATTGTGCAGTGTGCTTAGTTTCTTCCCCTTGTTTTTATTAATTACCTAAAAATGATTACCAGTTGTGTTCCTTAAATCTGAAGGAGCTGTTCTACCTTGCATATCATCTAAATTAGTAGAACCCTCTGTGTGAGGCTGTGTCCCTTGAGTCCTTATGAACAAAGGTTTAACAAGAGAACTACTCCTGTTTAGCATCTGTTTCTGTTCATATTAAACCTTGCCATTGGTCCCTTACTCTTTCCCCCTGCCGTCTCAGACTCTCTTTGCTTGACTATCATATTACCAACACAAATTTTAAAAAGTTTAACTTTAAGTCTGAGTTGGTGCAATTTAACCTCTCAGGCCATTCAGCATAAATGAAAATGGAAGAGGTATTCTTGTCCTTCTCATTTTGACTGGTCAGGAACTGAAATCACTTAACTTTCAAATTGAAATCGCTTCTCTGCCATACATGAAAGTATGTAGATTCCTTCAACACATTTGATAACTTAAAAGACCAAAGAAATTGCCCGAACTTTAAAGTCAGTAATGTGTATTCAAATTTTGATTTTTTCCTATGCTTGAATTTGCACAATCAGTCAGGCTGGGCTGTTTATTGAGAGAGACGGGAGGGTAAAACACAAACGCTGTACCGAGTACTGCATATTATCAAATTATTACTGGCCACAGTTTGTATTAGATAATTAATATGAACAGATTTTTTAAATTTAGATCTTAAAGCATGTCTCCCCCACATTACTTGCTGTGACTTGATGCATGACTTGATGTTTTAAGTGCTTATGGCATCACTGATTAAATCGGAGGGTGAGTTTTATTGAATCAGTAATTTTCCTCACAATCAATCAATATCCCAATACTTGATACAGTGTTGTGCATGCGCACAGGGACTGTAAAAAGAAATTGCACCCATTCCTAGCACAACCTTGGTGCAAGAAAATCACATATAAGATGTATATATTCAAGTATGGGCCTACAAAAATGTATTATTTATATTGTCAAATAACCTGCTTATTATTTTCTTGATTAATCAATTGTTTTATAAATTGTCAGGAATTAGTGACAAATGCCCACCCCAAAAGACTAAAGGCAAACTAAATTCTAAGGTGATGTCAACAAATTGCTTATTTTGTCCTACCAACCGTTCAAACCCTAACATAAGACAAAGAGAAGCAGAAAATCTTCACATCTCGGAAGCCTAAAACAGAAGATGTTTGGAATCTTTGCTTTAAAAAATTACTTTAATTATTATTTGTTCATGGAAATAGTTGCTGTTTATTTTTCTGTTGATTGACTAATCACCAGCCTAACTTATCATTTCAGTTCTATTCGAATATGCAACATTTAAAATCTCAACAGGCAGCCTAGCTTAATCAAGCTAAACTAAATCTGCATATCAGAGCAGGAGCAAGCCAGGCTTCCAGGCCTAAACCCTCTTCTACTCTTAAGAGAGACTGCTGGGGGGATACTGTATAAGCTGTTTCATTCCAGAGTGATGCTGCCAACAGCTTTCCTACTAAGCTGGAAGGTTGATGTTCTGAGGATGGCCCTACATACCCAGCATGCCCAACAGCGCTATTGTTTTAGTAACTTCCCCAGGGAAAGAGGACTTGTTATTACATGGTTCACACCCACTGTTTTCATCCCAGTAAACATTGGATCATACTGGATAGAGCTCATAGGAAAAAAGTAAAGCTTTCTCCCTGATTTTGGATCAGACTTTGGATTATTCATGTTGGCAAATCTGGACTGGAAACTTTCTGCTCCCAATGTTTGCATCCACCAGCAGCCGTGTTTCCTCCCTGTTCCTTGTCCTGTCACTCAGATGGTTTTAGAAAATATCACTATGATCATTTTCTAGGAAATATACCAGAACAGCAGGCCAGCCCAAGGCTTACATATGACTCATTTAGTGTCAACATCAAGGGTTAGGCTGCATTCCGGTTTATAATATTATATCCTTGGAAATCGGGGGAATAGACACTAAGAAGCATCAGCTAGTGGTGCGATTGCTAGTCATGTGTGACATTTCTCATTGCACCTTTGAATAACGTGTGGAATGTCAGCCAGGTATGCAGAGGAAATGTAATAAAGAATGACTGACGTCAGGCAGCAAACTGGCCTGGTGAGGGCAGGAAAGACAAACTGAAAGAAAAAATTGATACAGGCCTCACATAATGACCTGCTCGATTAACAACCTAATTTAAAGCCAAGCTAATCTGAGAAGATATTACTGTACACTACTTTTTGTGTTGAAAAAAAAATGAACCAGAAAAGTGAATGCTGTCTTTATTTGCCAGATAGTTTCACTTTTTTTTTTTTTTTTTATCAGTGAAGCGTTGTTGAGTGTATAGAATATTTTCATAAAGTTTCCCATGCCAACCTTGACTTGTTTGGAGGAAACATGCTTACAGAAAACATAAGCTACCCTTTTAAAGATCATGATTGTTTTGTCAATGTTGCCCCCACAAAAGTGATCAAGTTGTTTCACGCCGTCTGCATTTTTTTTCATTATCTACATTAGACCTTTACATCTAAAGCTGCAATGGATTGTTGAACATACAATACATTAGAAGTAAATGTCAGGGAGGATGATAAATTTCAAAATTTAAGTCACATTTAAACACAAATAATTGATTGTAAACTTAAATTTACAACCAAACACAGGATTAGACGAATCTAGACAGTGAATAGATGCCTTGGTATTTGTGAAAACTTTACGGATCAGTACTTGCTGTTCACTATTTGCTGGGATAATGATAATTGCTAATTACCGAGGAAAAAATATAATCATCCACAATACATCTGCTGAGAAAAATTTTCTTTGGCCTTTGTTTTCTTTAGATGTTTTGAGGGTTTTTTGTTTTCAGTTCTGACACATGAAAGGACAAAAACAACAGCTGCTAAGCTGTGTGATATTTTTCTCTAGGCTGTTTGTAATAATAGCCATCTTGAAATGTTAACACACTATGAAAAATGAAATGTTAAAAAAGACAAGAAAGTCAAATCAACAAACCAAAAAAGTTAACTTAACTTGGCATTCCTCATCCATGTCAACAGATACATTTGCAACTGGAAGCCAGATCATCTTCATTTGATTTGCCTAATGTGGTAACTTAATATATAGATTTAATTTAGCCATCCACTTCCAAAACAAGCCAAATGTTGTTCTGCCTCTGTAAATAGAAAATATCAGCAGAGGAACTTTTAGTTTGTATGGTTTGACAATAAATGTAGTTGACTCCTTCACTTATTAATTAATGTAGAAAAAAAACACCTATTGCTTTATATGCAGGCTTTATGTCTGTGCCAGACTGTTTAGCAGATTAGATGTTGGCCTGAGTTGTTCAAAGCCCCAGCACTACCGCAATGCTTCCCTTTGTGAGGACGACTCTTTTGTGTGCTTCTTTTCAGTCTAATGGAGATTGTGGTGATGATGTTATCTGTGTGAATGTAAGAGATGTAATTATGTGTAGCTTGTTTTATAAGATCAGACATTCCTGTGACTTGTGCTGGTTAATGTTTAATGCCTTAAAAGACAGTCCGCATTATTAGTTGGAAACAGCTATAGGCTGGTGATCAGTAATCCTGTTGTTAATGAATATAAAGACCGGAACAGTTTGCCTACCGCCGGGTGCATCATATTGTAATTACTCAATTTACAGCTTTGATAAGAACCTCAAAGGCCTGTTAAAGTATTGAATAAACATGTAAGTGGATACAAATAGGAGGGACTTAACATTTGAACAAAATAACCCTGTGCTAAGCTTGGAGGTAGCAAATATCAAAGAACCTCAGGTCTATATTAACTCAAGGTCTCAGCTGGCTGGTGGATTGGGCTTCTAGAGATCTAAATGACTCAGAGAGCCATTGTGTCCGTTGACCTCACCTGCTACAAACCCAAAAATCTCCCCCTTTTTCATCTTCTACACACACACACACACACACACACACACACACACACACACACACACCCACACCCACACCCACACCCACACCCAAAAGAACATGTGCTCACCAGCTTTTCTGGCCACCCCTGACGACTGGCTGTTTGTTTTGTGGAGGAATTTACACTCCACTGTGTACAGGGCAGCTGGCCCCCTGTGGCCCTACCAGGGCTAACCCCCCACCCCACCCCACCCCACCCCACCCCACCCCCACCCCCACCCCTTACCACTGGGCAAGACTCCAGAGGTTTGTTTGGTATCGGTGGTGGTGGCTTTCAGAGGGGGCTGGGGGTGTATTTACAAGTCTGTTCAGCCTCTTAGTTTGGAGGAGTGATCTTGTGGAGTCATCCATGATTACTTTGATAATGTGTGGCTGGCCTTGCTAAACTCTCGAGCATCTGAGGTTGACAGTCAATACATTGCACCCACGACAGCTGTGGGAAGAAGGCTTTCACATACAATGATTCAAGACTATCTGTCAATTACAGGAAATTAAAAGGGCTTTGCAATTTTATTGTGTTATCTTATAGAGCAAGAGTTTATGTTTAATCTGCCTCAGCTATATTGAATAGAGTTTATCCCATTTTATTCTCTACTTGCTTTAGCCTGAGGTCATAATTATGTTGAAGGAAAACAGTTAAATAGAAATCAGTAACGTCTTAAGGGACGGCTTTACTTTTTAATTAAAATCAAGGAACTGCTTCCGTTTTTATTTCCCTTCAGTATAGCCACCTTTTTTTTAACCTCTATACAACTGGATCAGTGAGAACTCCAAACAATGAACAATTTCTTAATATTTGGACATAGCTAAAATGAGGGCATTGAACGTACGGAAAATCTTGCTGGAGGTTGGACCGACTCTCTCTTTCTCTCACTAAAACCTGTTGCCAGAGGAGAATGTGCTCCTAAAATTGCTCAGCATCATGTATACACCTGAGATTTACTGGAAACAGCGGTGTGTATGTGTACTTGTGTGGGTGTATGTATCTGCACGCACACACTCATGACGTTAAATAAGAGCACTGAGGGGGCAGTGAAATGACCTCACACGATGCAGGAAAAACACCTAAAACCCTAACCTCTTCAGGGGGAGGATTGTACAAGCTTTTACTCAGGCATTGTTTAAGAAATAAAGATTAGCCCACTGTGGTAAGATTTAATCTTTAATCAGACTGCTATCTATTTTTTTTTTTTTTTTTTTTTTTGCACGGGTATCACAATTACAGTTGGGGTAGTATAAACTAGCATAGCTTCCAGCTGTTGCTATGATCCAACTTTCTGTACTGTCCTGCAAAGTCTTGGATCAATGGAAAAGCATGGAAAATGATGACGATGTAAAGTTTTCAGGTATTCAGACTTTAATAAAATGCACCAGTGGAAAAGCACTGAACAGGAACATTGTTCAGATCAGTTTAGTTTTTGAACTTTATTTTTTAATTTTCTTTTTTATAATCCTTATAAAGATCTTAGGGCTACGCAATAATGCGTTTCTCTGTAATCATTACTTGTGCACCTTCTGAATACCAGAATCCTCTCAATTTAAGAGCTACTGATATGATCTGGATTTTGACAGTTTGTACTGTAAGGGTTAATTGCCAGTATTCACTGCAAAGTTAACAAAATTATCACATTGTGCCAAGGATATAAGATCCAAAAAAAGAGAGGCCATTTCTAAACTACAAAAAGACCTAAGCCCTTGGTTACCATTGCAAGATCATCCCCCTGGGGATATGCTTCGTTTAGCAGAGTCCCTGGCCCCCTGTCAGACCTGCTCCATCAAGCAGGATTTGGGAAAGCTGATTCATTATTGATGAACAGACAGATAAGCTGTACCAAAGAGAAATCGGATGAGCTATTGAAGCAGAACTCTGTTTAACCTTCTTGAACTTGGGAGGGTTTTGAGGAAATGGATAATGGTTTAGGTTTATTATCCCACAGTATCCATGATTTTTAGATGACAGACAGGGGTTAGGGCAGGGACGTACAACTGAAAGAAGACCAAGGATGTGAATATAGCCTGAAATTACTCTGCCCAATGTGCCAAAGTTGAGTTCTACAAGAGCACAGATAGTTTTGCACTTCCTGGGACGAGTGACATTAAATTGAGTCATAATCAAAGCGATAATATGTTGTTTTTCTGTCTGTTTTAGGGAGTGGAGCAACAGCAGTGGTCCAGGCAGCCTACTGTATACCACGCAAGGAGAAGGTAGCCATCAAACGCATCAACCTAGAAAAGTGCCAGACCAGTATGGACGAACTCCTGGTAAGTCACACAAAACTGCAAGTCTAATGCATATTAGACTGAGTATATTTGTGACCTTGTTACCTCTCATGTTTGATCAAAGTGAGCTACTGGCTTACAGTGCAATATTTCATTTAGGGCTTTGTCTCCATGGTCTGTGCATGTGGATGGAGTCAGTTCCATCTCTGCTTTTCATGACTAGTTTTCTCTGAGCCATCCTCCAATCATCCATGTCACTTCAAACACTATTCCGGTTGTTCTCTGAGAGAGGACTCCGCTTACTGCATGGAAACCATTAGACCACCGTGGGACATCTTCTTGAGGGCTGTGTCATGTCTTCATACCCTCAGTGCAATCTTGTACCACAGCTCAGCACATCATTTACTATGTGATGTGGTTTTTGATTTAACTTGAGAGGTGGAAGGATTATATCAAGCACCCCTGCACACAAGAAGGATCCAGTGCTCATTTGTGGCTCGTGTTCCGGCTTTGTAGATTTCAAAGTTTCTATTATCACATAATGTGTGTTTGTAAAATCATCTTTTTTTTTTTTTTTTAATATTTGGTTTTAGTTCTTTGTAGTTACAAACAGGGAAACATTTCAGATGACATGGCATGGGCAAAATCTAGGACCAAGTTCTGTTTTAGATATCACTTACTTGTTTTTTACAGAGTAGCCAGAGACAACAGATCTCAGGATTTGGTCTGACACTGGGAAATTACCCCTTTTTTAAACTTATACCATTTTCCAATCCTCTCGTCAAAAAGTTTGTGGAAGCAAACTATGGGAAATAAATATTGTGTAAGCCCACATGTGTCAGGGGTTGACAGTGCTCAACATTTGCTACTAAAAATAGAAGTGTGCGAACTGTGAAATGTATTTGGGAGCGCACTTGCAAATAAAAAGTGTTCCAATTCTTTTAATTTATTTTTTTGGCAACACAAAGTTTTATAACACACAACAATGATCATGACACAGTCGCTGCGCTGAAATCTTGTGATCCATTTGTCTGTGCAAAGCTCTCTCTTAACACTGCTTTTACTGTCTAAACAGACTGAGCAGATACTGTATATAGTGTTTATACAATTTATAGCAGTTCCAAGTATGAATAATTACATGATTATTAAATAAATACAGAGTGAAGCAGGAATAATTAAAAACCTACCTTTCGTATTTCAATAAACTAAATTCTTTTATTTGTAAATTTTTACTTGAACTCTTAGTAAAAACACATGATCTGTTTTTCCCCTAAAGTACTTTAGGCGTTCTTAATTTCTTTTAACTTAAGAGCACATGTGCCCCTTTATAGGAAAAAGTAAGCATCAAGCCCTGTATGTGCATGGACGATCATGACTAGAGATTACTGGACGGCTCCTCAGCACTGACTGGCAATACTAAACCAAGGAGGAACCCCTCCCCATGATTTTTGGAAGATGAATCAGTGGAATGTTGCTCCCGGATTTTTGGAGCAACCGGTCACATGGAATATAGCGAGGTCGGATTTCCGGCACCCCCCCCCCCAGCCAATTCCACAGGCTGCTGGGTACCCGGTTAAATGGTAAGGAAGCATTAAATTGAACCCAGATTGCCTCTGTAAAGGAGCTTTAGAAGAGGATGCCACAAGTTTTAAAGCAGCCTGCAGGTCTTTAACCTTACACGTAAAATTCTCTAACGTCAGAAAAGCAATAATCTGTCATGTCTGCTTGTCCCCTTATGTAGAAGTGGTATGTGTTAGTTATTCCTGGCACAGCAGTTTGATGGACAGGTGCTCTTGAGTAACTCAAACTAGATCAGAGGAGAAGGAGGTTTGTTTACGATATGAGAGTGGTGTATCCTCTTGCATAATAACAAGTGTTACAGCTGTTGCTTTTAATTATTTATTAAAACCTATAAGAAAAGGAAGATCAGTCTGTACTTTCTGATTTACTTCATAGGAAGTCTGAATTGAGAAGACATTTCTTTCCTTATCATCCTTCTCTGTTCCTCAGTGGTTTGCATATGTGTGTATACGTGCGGATGCTGCAGTGAGATTCGGTCACAGTGAGTGTGTGTGTGTTTGGGGGGGGGGGGTCTGATAGTGACGTAATATTGCCTCTATAGTGGCTTCTCTGTGTGTCTGCCATCAGTGTGATTCTGTGGGACCAGTTAGTGACCCAGCACTGTATTCAGATTGTGACAATAGGTCATTTATTTTTTGCTCACTTTCAAGGTCCTCAGACATGTCAAATACTGAATAGATCAGGCCTAATATAGCAAAATACAATTGCGGTGGACTGGTCTATATCCTGGAGAGCTATATTATTGGTAGGCTAAACCTACTTAAATGGTTTAGTGTCTTGGCTTGTATTCTGCATCATTGGCGTCCCTGTAAATTTATACACCTGTTACAAGCAGAAGAGGTCAGTTTTAACAATTCAAAGTGAAGCCACTCATTTCACAGTTAATGCCCAATTTTACTCCCTTTTTGTTAAAACAGGAATTTGAGTTGTCATTTTGAGGAGATATCGGTCAAAGGTAAGATATTCTTACCTTACCAAGATATTTCTTGGAAGTTTATCAGTAATAACCTAGTTTGTTGTAAAATTGATTTAATTAATTAAATAAATTGATTATTATGAATAGAAAGTTAAGGCTTAATTCCTCATTTTGAAATCCCTTCTACTAGATGGTTTATAGCTAACTCATGCAAAACAGTTGGAAAGTTGAAATACACTGTTCTAATAGTATCCAGCTTTTTGTTAACACAGATGGTCATTATCACAGTGCCTTTGAGAATGATGTCATGCACAGGTTACCATAAATGCTTCAATGACTTAGATGTTAAATCCGAAAATAATCATCGGATATTGAAACCATCTGTGTTGCAGGCAGCTTTGTGTGTGGTGGCAGAGAGGTGTGTCGCTTGTGGTTTACCAGGTTTGATGCATTGAATAAACTGACTCTGAAGGCTCATGTTTTCAGATGAGATCAGTGAAACAATCAAACCACAATCAAACACAAAGGGCAAAAGAAAGTAGTACTGGAAGAAGTATATGATGGTCTCAGCTTCGAAACTTGCTTTTCTGAATAATGAAACACCTTTCGTTTCTTTGACTTTCTATCAGACAAAATAAGCAGATCCGACCCATCAAGTAGGGCCCTGGAAACGTGTAATTGGCCCTTGTTTTTATATTTGGCAGTAAAATATGTATGAATTTTTCACTGAGGCCCAGGCCTATGCATTTTAAGTTATTGTTTAAGTGCTGATAAAAATATGGGAAATTTTTGCTGAATAAACATTCCGCTATAAGGAGAGTATGCGTCTTTGATTGAAGTGTTTTCCTCGGTGGTTTCATGGATTTGTTAGATGAGCTTTAACTCTTGATAAAGACCTCCATACTGTAACTAATGTTAAGACTGAGGAAGTGTTTTACCCATCAGTTTCACATGCCTAGGTTGGCAGTCAATATAAAATTTACATAAAGTTACATAAAGTTAATGCATAATGCACCTTTACAGGAATAAGTCTGACACAGAATCTATAGAGCAAGTGCTCTTGTCATCATGCAGACAATACTTAAAATTTCTTTGTTTTCCAGTCAGCACTGAGGTGTCCTATAAAACTATTTTCACAAAGCAAGAATTTCATCAAATGTTAAAAGCTACACACAGGCGGCTGCACAGATGGCAGCAGTATGAATGGTTTTAAGCAATGGGAACATTTTCAATGTCTTTGCTACAGCATAGGTTTACACTGACCTAATCCCCACAACGAATAACCTCACCGATTCTCACATTGGTTGTTGGAAAAGATGGGAAAACCTGCCAACTGTCAGCGCACGATATCCTCCCTGTTATCCCATTGTTTTTCTTTTCTGGGGTTACCCTGGCCCGCAGAGCTGTGGTGACCTGCCTCTTCCACTGTGCGGGGGGGGTTGAAGCCATTTAGCAGCCAACTGGCTATATCATTATTGTTCTCTCTCAGCCTGTAGTATCCAGAGAAAGAATAGGTAGTGGTAGGGGAGGGATAGGAGAGACAACCCATAGGGCTTGCCGTCTGGCTGGACAGACTGGAAGTTAATAGACTGCCTGATAATCAAAAACAGCTTTAGTTTAGAAGCAGAATATACCATTCTCCTGTGTGATCACCTGTTGTTCTGTTGCAATCAGTCTGTGCACAGGGCAACCTTGTGCTCTTGACATTTCTCAGATTTTTTTTTGACTGACACTTAACATTGTCCTTTGCAGCTTTCTGTTTATTTAAACATGTCTCTACCTGTCCTGGTCTAATGACTTTCTTTCTTCCACAGTAACCACCCTTATTATGACTCAAGTCCTGTTTTTAACCCTCTTCCGTGAAGTGCTTTCTGACGGCATCATGATGGCATCTGGCTACCCATAGCCTTTCTTGGCCGAGGCATGCACCGAAGGCCGTGCACTCAATAGTGATGACTCTGCAGCTGAAACATAGTGCTGCTAATGCACTTTGTGTATGCTTAGCATTTATGCTGATGGGACATCAGACTTAAATTGCTTACCACATGACCCACAAGCATCTATTGATTTATTTCTTAGACAGATGTTTTCCGCTCAAGTGTTAAGGTTTATCTGTTGACAGGGTTGTGGCCAAGCGGTCATGGTACACTCGATAGCCGTATTATATAACACTTTAAATTTTGGAGAATATGCTTGTTTGTGGTAAAACCCACAACCAGATGAGAGGGTTGATATTGATTTCAACTCTTTGCATCCAGTACAGAGATGCTGAAGACCTTGGAAATATTTAGTGAAAATGGAGAAAATACTTGCCTACTATTCACATTTGCTGGCTAATATAATAATCAACTAATCAATTTATCTTTAGACTGTTTTTAAGCTGTAAAAAGAATTTAGATTTTCATGATGAGAAACTGGCAATTTTCTTTTTTGACTGCAGCACAGGTGAATGACTGTTGATGCAAATCCACACTAACCCTTGTTTTTTAATATTATATCTATCTAAAATAATATTTACAATATTATTTTTATACATCCTTGAGTAGTTCAGGACTGTTTGTATTACTGTCTAAATACTCTGACATCTCATTTCTGTTTATCTCAGTTTTTTTTTTCTGTTCCATCATGGTCTTTATGGGGATTTCTTTACGAAAACTAAACAAGAAACAAGAACGGAGATGCTGTGCATTAATATGAATCTCCAGTAATAGGCTCTGTCATTTGTCAAGTATTCAAGTACAGCTAAGCTAAACCTCTGTGATTTAGTGGTCTTAACTCCAAAGTCAGCTAGATTTTTTTTTTTCTTAGCAAGGTTGTCTATTCTCAAAGTACTTTGGGACTTCTGTTCAAGCATTACCTCAGCTCTCTTGTTTTCCAAGTGCACGTGCATGCTACATGTGCGCGCACACACACACACACACACACACACACACACACACACAAAAACACAAAAAGGGACCTTTACAACTCTATAAAGGGCTAAGTACTGGCTGATCACCTGCACAGATAGGCATTATATTCACCAAGTCTGTTTCTCTTCTGACTACTGATGTCATTAAGCTCTCAAGCATTTAGCTAAATTTCGAGAAAAGCTGCAGCATCCAAGGTGTGGGAATTTATTGTGACTTCACTCTGTTGATTTCTTCCAGCCTTTTCTCATACCTTTCAATGGGAGGCTATTGAGAATAGCTAGCTGGTAGGCACTGTTTGTCTTGGATGAAAATATACGGAAGGTGTATTGCGTGTTTCATTGCTCATCTCATTATCACCAAGCTTTTTAACAGCTCTAAATAAGGTTTTTTGTGTTTCTTCACAAGCTAATGGGTAATTAAAGTGTTGTATAAAAATGCATTGGCTTTGATACAAAGTTCAACCCATTTCCATCAACTTATGATGTGAGAAAGTGTTCTGATTAGTTGGATTTGTCTGTGTCTTTCATACTTTCTCCTCTAACAGAAAGAGATTCAGGCCATGAGCCAGTGCCATCACCCCAACATTGTGTCTTACTACACCTCGTTTGTGGTAAAGGATGAACTGTGGCTGGTCATGAAGCTTCTCAGTGGTGGTAAGTGCATACTGTATATCTTTAAAGGCTTTGCTGTTTCTCTCAATACACTGCTCTCAACTTTTACCTATTAATGCATAATCATGGACAGACAAGGAAAAAAATTTCTGTATTTGTGCATAAGAAAGAAAGTATCTTTCTGGCCTTACGTCAAAATAGCGGGTTCCAGAATTTTTTGGCAGTGCCCCTTGTGATGAGAGAGGGGGCAGTAGGAGGAGCAGGGCTACTTGCTGCCGGTGATGTTAACTGTGATTGTAGGGAATGTGACAGCACTGATCCTCGCTGTGTCCTGTGTGAGCTGTAGCCCTTTCTGGGCTTTAACTCAGCGCAGTGCAGGAGCTAATGACAGAGCAGAGGTAATAATAGCCCCCAGGCTGGTGTCATGGCATCCATGTGGCAGCGCTGCAATTAACTATTGAGAGGAGCAGGAATAGGAGGCCAACATGGAAATAAAGACCTCACAATTGCAACAACTGCATCTGCCTCTGATTGGATTCTTCATTTTTATTTTCACCAGCAACCTTTTGAAAAAAAAATATTAAGCTGTAGTAACTAATATTTGAGGTTCTGGAACAACATGTTTGTGAAAGGGACTTATGAGAGCTCCTAGACAGAAACCATATGCAGATGAAGCTGTCTTTTGCTAAATATTTGACAAGCAAGAAGCAGTGGCTTCTCGAAGACAGTCTGATGAGAGTTATGGTCATCTGTTTATATAAGGGAAAAAATTGCAATTTGTCCCCATGTCCATCCTGCTTTCGGTCTGACACACCTAATTACACAAGCACAAGTGTACACAGGTACATTCATATACTAAACATTTAAAGTCTGTTTTTACCCTCCCTTGTTCTTCTTGGGGATCCTGTGTAAACAGTGTCCCGCTGTAGCAGATAGTGCCCAGGTGGCATGCCTGGCTCCCTCGGATACACTGGAGTCATGAGCTGCTTGGCAGCCGCCTTGCAGCTGGGCCCAGGGCACAGTGCCCACCAAGCGACGCTTGATTTAGATTGCCAGCCACACAGTAGGATCAGAAACCACTTAAGATGGCCCCTCTCATTCCTCTTATCCTAGTTAAATAGAGGCCCTTGATGTTGAGTTTTATTGTTGGGAGTAATTAAATGATGGCCATGGCAACATCTGCCATGGAGAGAGACCTCAAATGAGATCATTTTTATAGACTATCACTCTACAGGCTGAGTAATAGTCACTCAGCCCTGAGGAACGCCAGCTCCTGTCTGCCCCTCCGGCTTGATGGAATGTAAGAAAACCTCGAAACTCAAACTCTATCCCTCTTTTGTCTTCTGCTTTTGAAAGATTGATAGCAGCTGGACAGTTGTTGTGACAAAGCCCTGAAATGTTTTTATAGTAATAGTTTCTGTTTGTAAAGTGCCTACAGATTGGGCAGCTGATTACGTTCCTACAGGTCCCATTCCTAGAAGAGAAAAAATGTTGTTAGACTATGAAGTACTACATAGTATCATGTTTTTTCACTTGACATAACCCCATCCATGGCAGTTGCTACAGTATAGAGAACTTGGATTATTGCAGAAAAACTAAAGCTTTTGAGCAATCTTATCTTATGATAACCTGTTTTAATAACCAGGAGACAAAATGTACGAATTAGATGAAATGTAGGTATGGCACTCTTGTGTCTGTGCGTATGCTAATTCTTAGCATTATGTCTCAGTTGACTGTTGGTATGCTGTCACTACTCTACTGTTTTATGTCACTTATGGTACTGTATGTCACACATGATCCACTGGTAGATGCGACAGTCCTCTAGCGCATTGATTCTAAACCAGGGGATTTTGTACCCTTGGGATACTCAACAGGTGTCAGGGGGTACGTGGAAAGATTATGGAGTAGCTCAAGCTAAGATGAAAAAAATTACAAGTGTGTGTGTGTGTGTGTGTGTGTGTGCGCGCACACATAAATATATATCTATATATCAATTAATTTTCATTTCAGGGGAAAATAAACCCACAGATAGGATTAAATTTGTTTTAGGCTGATCTTCAGTATATTTTTTACTCTAATCAATAAACTGATGGCTACACCTGACCTCTGTCAGGTAGACCGCTGCCCTATCTTTGACGCTATTTAACTCTGGAATCACATTTGCAAATTATTGCTAGTAAAGTAATGCTTCTTGGGTACTGTATATCCCACCTTTCAGTACAGTGCCCTAGATGCCGTAACATGTTTTTCAACCCAGATAAGTAGGACACCAAAAGTTGTGATCTTTGTCAAGCCCACCCTCCTCTCAGGCGAGTTATTTAAGACCCAACCTGCAGAGCTGAGTTCTGAGGAAGGTATGTTTTAGGCACAGGGCTTTTCAGGAAATTCCTGTTCTGAATGTGACATGTAAACAGCTGTTTCATTAGAGCACCACATAACCTGTCACTGACTATATTCACATCAGTGAGATGTCCACTGAAAGCCACAGGAAGAGAATATGAGTCATGCCAAAGCAAGCAGAGGAATGCATACCCAGGAGATTAATGTGCAGCCTTCCCTGACCTACAATCACTGCCGCAGTGTTCAATCGAATGCCATTCAGACTGGAATCCAGCTAGAGGCAGATCGAGTGTTTGAATTTACCATATGAGAAGACTTTGTGAAGTTTGAAGCCAGTGCATTTGTCACATCATGATGTGGCCCCTAGCTATTGTCATAATGCTGACAGGGAGCCTCGATGGTGAATCCAGGTTCAAAGAATGAGGACAATGAAAATCTAACATGCAGAATTACCTATGTTCACTTTTGTATAATAATGTTCTTTCCCCCCAGGAAGTTATGTGACTTATGAAAGTTTTGATAGCCTCTCAGGCTGAGCCAACAATCCTCCCTTCTATACCTTGTTTCCACACCACCCATGCCTTGCCACCACCCCTCCCATGCCCCACCCTCTCTGTCCCCCTCCAGCTTTGCTTGGCATTCCCCATTGTCCTTTAGCACAGTTGGCATCAGTTCTCATCTCCTTCTCCTGACCCCTCCTTCCTGCTCCCAACTTTATCCTCTCATTCTCTCCCTCGGACTCAAACCCTCTCTAGAAGAGCGGAGAGACTTTAGAGGTGATGTTGCTGGATAAAGTAGAGTTATGTTACATTCCCAGCTTTTACACCTACAGTTTTTGTTCAATCCTTAGAAGGAGAAAATTTTTGCTAATACACTATATAATTGAAATGATGATTTGACATTTCCTGAGTAATTTCATGCTCAGAAGCACTCTTCTATGAACACTCAATTCATTCCCTGTCACTTGTATAAAGTCTTCCTCTGGGGGCTCGGACTATTACCTTTCAAACCAGGCCAACAGGTGTCATTTGTCTTGGAAGCCATAGTCTTTCCCATGCAAAATGGATTTTTAACCTGTCAGTCAGTGTCAACAAGTTGAAACAACATAATGAAGCATGAAGACTTCAATCAGATGAATCTGAAAGAGGCTGACAAGGCTGGCCTTTAGTGATCTTCCAAAGCCTACATCATGCTGTGTGTGTGTGTGTGTGTGTGTGTGTGTGTGTGTGTGTGTGTGTGTGTGTGTGTGTGTGTTGTTTGTTTGTTTGTTTGCACTTAACGATCTTTTCCCCTCAGTGCACACTCAGCTTAGAGGAGAATTTTCAGTGTATAATCGAAAAAAAGTGATAAGTAACCACTATTTTTCTTGCTTTACCCTCTTTTATCTTTGTAAACATTTTTGGATTCCCTTAAAGGAAAAGTTTGAAATTTGGGGAAGAAGCATATTTACTTTTTTTGCCAAGAGTTAAATGAGAAGATTGGTTCTATTCTCATTTTTAGACAAAGAAATATGTAGCTTTAGTTAGCAGGCAGCTGGCTTACCTTAGCAAAGCTACTAGATTCAGGAAAATGCTATCTTGGCTCTGTCTAAAACATAATCTGCCTGCAAACAGCAATTAACAGAAATGAATTTTTAACACTTCAGTTTCTGTATGGATTAAATACAAAATACAGTGTTATTTACTGAGCTTTAGAGCCACTGGAGGTTGGATTTTATTGCCTTTATACAGAGCAAGGCTAGCTGTTTTCAGTCATTATGCTGAGCTAAATTTGCCAGCTACAGGGGGTAGCCTTATACGAAGTGTACAGACATCATATAAAGTGGGTCTGTAACTTTTCATATCAAGTGAACAAGGATAAGATACAGCACATTAGCTACTTCAGCACTTTGTCTTCTAATCACAACTTAATTTGTTGGCTCATTAGGGCTACATCACCCCTGTAATTTGGACTTTGCTTTATTCACTTACCCTCCTCCCTTCAGCGCCCTCCTCATTGCCAACTGTCACTTCTTGTCACTTCCTCTCCTCTCTCCACCCATCTCAGGCAAGGAGATGAGCATCAGACCGAGCACAGAGGCTTTGAGAAAGGAGGGAACCATGTGGAGAACAGGCTGCCTTTTCTCAATGAGCTTCAAAGAGCTGTCACATCAGGGATGCAAGGCTGCACTCTTCTTACACTCTCCTCCCGCTTCGTGCCTATTCACATGCTATCTCCCAAACTCAGTCACAGACAGGCTGCTTTTCCCGCTTTTCCTCGCCTCTCTTCTCTTTGAATGGGTTTGTGTCTTCTCCTCGCTGCTGAATCACATTTTCTAGTGTGCACTGTCACTGCATGAAGAACCCGTTGAACCCATTGCTCTCCCTCACAGCCCTCTTACTCTGCATCTCTGTCTTGCTTTGTGTAAGATTCTGCAACAACACGGTCTAGTCTCAGGTGGCCCGTCATTGTGGGCTCCTCTGGGTAATGCAGCAAGTACTCATCTTTAGTGCTACAGGCGAGGATGTCCTGAAGTGATTGAGGAAATAAATATCTTTGCACTCCTAGCTTGGCACGGTTGCTGAAGCACAATCAGTTTAGGCCTGGAATTGTTACATACGGTGTTTCTAGACCTTGAAACGGTACTTTCCAACTTTCAAGTGTTTTCAAGTGCTGTGTGTGTGTGTGTGTGTGTGTGTGTGTGTGAGAGCGTGTGAGCGAGCAAAAGGAGGGACATATGGACAATGTTGCAGTGTAATGTTTGTGTCTATGTATCACTGCAGCCCAATAAAGCTAATCAAGAAGTGGCGTCGCTTTTGCTCTACTGCTTTGTCCCAATTCACGAGTGTCGCCCATTTCTCTGTCATGCCAAATGCAAACACCAAACATCTTTTCAGAGAGATGTTCTTTATTCTGTGCTAAGTTGCACACAGGAAATCATACAGTGACTATTACGTACAGGACCCCTGGCTGAGGGATACATGGTGACCTTTCCTTTTTGGCCCTATCCATTTAACAGAGCTGCATTAGTTCTCCATTTAACTGTAGACAAAGACAACAGTTTGACTTATAACCCCAAGTATTAACCAGCACAACTGTCTTTACTGCAGAAATCTACCTTGTTAAAAAAGGCCTCAAATTCAGGTTCACACTACAATAGAACTCATACACAGTATATTTTTTAAAACTGTAGAGCTCAGTTTGCAAAATTGATTCAGAGAGACTCTAATGATGATGATGTCATCAGCTTAGAGTTGCTCTGCAGACAGTGAATAATGAAATGACTCTGACAGTAGCCATGGTGATTTTAACTGGGCACATTATCTAATTACCAGCTGTGAGCTCCACATCTAAATGAAACTCATTTGGATGGAGAACTTCAAACAAAATCCTGTGAGCCTGTAATCTAATTCAGATTCAATGGACCAAGTTCAAAAAATGTCCTATAATGACATCATAATTTCAAGTCTTAGTGCTGTTTAGTCAGTGAGACAGTTGTTTATGCTGGTAGATGCTGGCTTCCTAAAAACATAATGCACAACATAAATTCTTTAGGATGGATTTACCCTTTGTAGAAAGTGTGGTAATGAATCTTGTGATTTCTCTGCCTCCATTATTGGTTTGTTCTCCTTTGCCAAATGAAAATGTTATGGTGATGTTTATGGTTAAAGGACT